>NHZP01000071.1:0-282244 GCA_003313425.1 Pseudopyrenochaeta lycopersici
AGCTATCTGTTAGGGTTCAATCCTTTCAGGTTACTAGACGCAGGTGAAAGGGTTCAATCCTTCCAAGTTACTAGACGCAGGTGAAAGGTAACAATCCTGCTAAGTTACTAGACGCAGGTGAAAGGTAACTGTTACCTCTTACCATTTACCTAGCTAGATAACTAGATTAGGACTAGCCTTATCTAGCTTATGTATTTAGGTAGTACCTCTCCCCTAAAGGTAAGAGGTATCTGCTATTTTATCTATTTCCTTTTAAATTAAGTATCTTTAACTAAGACTATCTTAACTATGCGTTGTAACCTACCTTATATAATAGTAGATTATACAGCACTTTAGCTCCTCTCTATAGTTAATATATAGTTACTTAAGCTATTACTGTGTAGGAACTGAGGCCTCATCAAGCTTCTCCCTGTCGATAGTAGCCTTGAGCTCACTGAATACAGTGTTACGATCCTGCTGAGACCCTGTCCCAGTAGCCCCAACATGTTCTCACAGACATTGGACAAGCAACCGAGATCACGTAACGTGCTCAGTTAATCAGCATGATTAGTGGTACTGAGCATACTAAGCATACTAAGCAACCTGCATAACCTCTGTGTATATAGATCACCACAATAGGCCCCTATAGAATATTATATTTAACTTAATATTGTACTCTATAGTATAGTAATAGCAATACTAATTATTCTTAAACCTTAGTACTCTTTACAGAAGCACCCTCTTACTATCTTAGTATTAAACCCCTTCTATATAGTCGCTTACTCTATCCTAGAGAACTGTTAGGATCTGAAATCTCGGTTAGGAAGAAAGTGTCTTAGGAGCTGGCAACTAGTTAGGAAGCGCTCGTGTTCCACTCTGTCACACGTTACGTAACTGCTCGCTCTGCCAAGGACGAGCGCATTATATATATAGATTGTTATAATAAGCTCCTATAGCTTAGTATATTTAACTTAATATTATACTCTATAGTATAGTAATAGTAATACTAATTATTCTTAACTCTTAGTACTCTTTATAGAAGCGCCCTCTTACTATCTTAGTGCTAAACCCTCTCTATATAGTCTCTTACTCTATCCTAGAGAACTAACCTTATAGTCTTATTAATTATCTTTACTAATAGTTATTAAGATCTTTATACTTTAAATACTCTTAAGATAAGTAACACTTATATAGAAAACATAGTCTACTTGTGAAGAATTCTTAAAAGCTATTAGTAAGGATAACTAATAAGATTGCAAGGTTAGTTCTCTGGGATAGAGTGAGGGACTATATAGGAGGGGGTTTAATACTAAGACAGTAAGAGGGTGCTTCTGTAAAGAGTACTAAAGGTTAAGAATAATTAGTATTACTATTACTATACTATAAGGTATAATATTAAGTTAAATATAATAAGCTATAAGGGTTTATTATAGTAGTCTATATACATAAAAGCTATGCATGTTACTTAGTGTGCTTAGTGTGCTTAGTATCACTAACTAAACTGATTAACTAAGCACGTCACGTGACCTTAGTTATTAGTCTAATACCTGTAAGGTCCAGTTAGGGCCACTAGGGCAGGGTTCTAGCAGGATCGTAACACTATCCCCCTCCTGTCCTAGCGCTGTCCTTAGTGCTTATTATATAACGCAGGCGTTTCCTACTTCCTACCGCATTATATCTTACTATACCTAAATATCTATAAGTATCTAGCACTATTTATTGCTAACGCCTTTATAATTTTATTAACTCTTTTAGGGAAGCTATAGTTTAAAAGTGCGCGACGTGCGTAAAGTATAATTAGGTGTGTAAGGTCTATGTTCGTTCTAGGAAATGTAGCAAGTATCTGCGTTAAGAATAACGTTACAACGTGCGAGTTATAGAGTCTGAATTTAAATAATTAGTAGATTAAAAGATAAAGCTTTAAGAGTAAATAAAAGAATCTAGAGATGCGCAAGAGGTTATAATAAAGGCGCATAAAAAAGCTCTAGAAGAGCTGCGCGTTACTTAGGCTCGCGAAGAGCGGTTATAATAATAAATAGATTTAATTAATTAGCGCGCGGAAGAAGTAATAGCTATAGAAGAGCAGGATATTAAGGAGTAAGAAGCGGCAGAGGCCTTATTACCTAAGAACGCTTCTAATGCCCTTAGTTTTAGTTTATTGCCTAGCACCTAGGGTGTGTTTAAGGGCTTCCCCCTTAAGTACTAGGAGGCCCTAATTAGCGATAGGCTATTAATAGTAGACCTAACAGTTTCCTCTAGCTCCTAACGTTTTTTAAGGTTTATTTATTTTTTTCTTCTTCCTCTCCTCCCTTTCCTAATGTTCTCTAATTTTTTCTTAGTAGTTTCTTAGGTTTTCTAGTAGTTCCTACGTGCTTTCTACGCTTAGGTACTCTTTCTATTTAACTAGGTAACTAAAGCTTAGTTCTAGGTTATTAGTTCTTCTATTTTATTAGTAACTCTAGATTTTTTTAACTTTAAACTCGTTTTCTTCTTCTAGTTTATATTAGAATGTTTTCTGTAATAGTATTACAGGGTTAGCTAGTTCTAACTTAGAGATATAGAAGCGTAGGTAGATCTTTGCATCTAGTAGTAGCTTAAGTATATAGTTTACTAGCCTATTTCGTTCTTTAACTAAAAATAGTCTAACTTTAACGTAATTAAGTCTCTTACTTAGTCGCTTGTTGCGTAGATTTTTTATAAGCAAATATGCTTTATCCCCCTTTTTTAGCTAAGGTGCTATTTTTCTTTTCTTATTTTAGTAAGAAATACTAGTGCGTTGTGCTTTCTTAAGGTTCTCTTAGAGTTGTTCGTGTATTTTCTTTATTTCTTCTACTATTTTTATAGCTGCTTTAGCTTTTCTACTAGGATATAACTTTATAAAGAGATTAGGGTGTCTCCTGTAGTTAGCAAAGAATAGTATCTTTCTAGTTAATTCTAATAATTTATTATTATAGGCTAGTTATACTATTAGTAATAGTAAAACCTAATTATTCTATTATTAATTACTGTAAATCCTTAGGTAAGTTTTTATTATTCTGTTTATTCTTTCTGTGTATCCGTCTGTTTGTAGGTAATAGGCTGTTAACAATTTTTTCTTTGTCCCTATCACAGCTATTAATATAGACTAGAAGTTAGATATAAAGAGCTTATCTCTATTACTTATAATAGACTTAGGTATACTATAGTATTATATTAATCTGTCTAGGATAATAAACGCTAGTTATTCTGTATTATAGTTGTTTCTAAACAGTATTATTTCTGCTGCTTTTATAAACCTGCAGACTATGTTAAAGATAGCGTTGTACTTAATTTCTGTTACTAGATCTTTAGACAGTAGTAACCCTATTACAAAGTCTATAGAAATATCTACCTAAGGTTCGTTAGGTAGCTCTATAGCTTGTATTTCTCTGTAAGGTGCATAAGTACTATATTTGTTCTTATAACAGTCTACGCATTTTCTAATAAACTGTTTAACCTTAGTTTTTATATTCTTAAAGCTGTAGTGTTACTATATAAGTTCTATTATTCTCTTAATTCTAAGTTAACTATATACTAGGTTATTATAGTATTATTAGATAATTACTTCTTATAATTCTTTAGGTACCTTAGACGTAATTATTATAGTGTTGTTTAATAACTTATTAAGTCCTAAGGTTCTATCCTAGTTTACTTAAAGGATAGTATTATTAACTATTACTTTTATTCCTGTAATATCTAATCTGCGGCTAAGAGCATTAGCTCTACTATTATCCTTTCCTAGTGTATACACGATCTTAAACTTATACTATCCTAATATTTTAGCTTATCTAACCTATCTCTAGTTTAAATCTTTAGTAGTAGTAAAATTAACTAGGTTCTTATAATCTATAAATATCTTAAGATCTAAGCAGCTCTCTACGTAGATTCGCTAGTAGTTAAGGGCGTTAATAATTACTATAAGTTCTTTATTATGCACGTTGTAGCGTTCCTTAGGGTCTGTAAATTTCCTAGAGTAGTAGGTAATTAGGTGCTATTTCCTATTGCGTTCTTATTTTACTGTTACACCTAGTATAAGGTCTAAGGCATCTATTTTAAACTATAAGGGTTCTCCTATTTAGAATATAATTAATACTAGTAATATTATGCAGGCTTCCTTAAGTATCTAGAACGCTTTTCTTTATTTATTTCTCTATTCCTATTTTATCTTTTTCTTTATAAGTTTAGTAAGTAGGATAGATTTCTTAGAGAAGTCTTTAATAAACTATTAGTTAAAGTTAATAAATCCTATAAATAACTATATATCTTTAACTATTTTAGGTTTAGGCTATTCTTTTACTACTCTTATTTTTTCTTTACTTATCTTTACTCTATATATACCTACTATAGATCCTAAGAACTTAACTTCTTTCTTATAGAATTTACATTTCTTAGGTTTAAGTAGTAAACTAAATCTTCCTAAGTAGGTAAGAACTATTTTAACGTGCTTAATATATTCCTGTAGATTATTAGAGTATATAAAGATATTATTAAAGTATATAATAATAAATATATCTAGGAGTTCTCTTAATATATTATTAATAAGTGCCTAGTATGTAGCTAGTACGTTAGTAAGACTAAAAAGTATTACTATATACTTATAGTAGCTATAGCGTGTTCTAAACATAGTCTTCTATTCTTTACTTTCCTTTATATAAATAAGGTTGTACGCTCCTCTTAAGTCTAATACTGTAAAGACTTTCGTAAAGGCTAGTTAATCCTGTAGTTCTACTATATTTAGTAAGTATTAATTTTTTATTATAATATTATTAAGCTTCTAGTAGTTAACTCATAATCTTAACTTTTTATTCTTTTTTAGTATAAATAGTATAGAGTATCCTACTAGTAATTATAATTCTCTAATAAATCTCTTTTTTAAGTTTATCTTAATATATTTACGTAAGGTTTTAAGTTCTTTTTCTAACAAACTATAAATTAGGCTAAAAGTTAGTTGCTTTCTTTCTTATAGGATTATTTTATAATCCTAGAGCTAATATTTAGGCAGTGCTTTTATAGTTATCTCTTCCTAAAAGAGTAGCTTATATTCTTTATACTTATTAGGGATTACTAGAGTTACGCTTTACTTCTTAACTCTAGCTTGTTAGTCTAAAGGTCTCCTATTAGTACCTACTAAGTTAGACCCTTATATTCTAAGGTTGTCCTTATTTAAAGTAAGGATTCTAATTATTATCTTCTTATCTACCTAGGCACTCAGCCGCAGCGTAGGCTTACTCGTAGTTACGTCTATTCTATAGTATTTAAATAAGAACTTCTTCTTTTTCTAATTTATGTCTAGACTATGTTCTCTTAACTATAGGAGTCCTAGTATTACGTTATGTTATAATAGTCTGAAGATATCTAGGTTAATCGTTTCCCTATAGTTCTAGATAATAAGTTGTACACTCTGTACTTCGTGTATAATTACAGACTCTAATAGTATTAGTTATCTATTAGCTACTATTAATAGATATAGTACTAATTTTAATAATAGGACAAGGCTAGCTTATTCTATCGCTCGCGTAGAAATGTAGCTCTATTATGCTCTAGAATCTACTAGTACCTTTATTTAGCTTCTATTAAGCTTAATATTTAGCTTAAGAAGACCTTATGCACCTGTTGTACACAGAGTTTATAATTCTTACTTATTAGTAGGCGCGACTCTAAAAAAGGCTCCTCTTAATACCTATTTAGTATCTTAACGTCTTTATGCTTAAGGTAGTTAGAGTTAAGGCACGTTTACTATTATTACTAGTTATATTCTCTATTAAAGACTAGCTGTATTACTATAGTAGCTGTAGAGTTATTATTTCCTAGAAAATAGAGGATAGTCTTCTTATCCTACAGGTAGTTGTTGCATTTAACTTTAGGATAGTTATACTATTAATATTTACATTAGTAAAATAAGTAAGGGAAATATCCCTATTCTATTTTACTTAAATAGTGTACTATGCATAGGTCTATAGTACAGAAAGACTAGTAGATAATACTATATTACTTATTACGTAGATTTATTAAGTAATCTAGTACTAGTTTCTATAGTCTTTTGCGCATAGTATATAGGGTTTAAGCTGCCTCTGCGCGCTTGTAATAGTCTCTAGCTTCTTCCTCTATAAGAAGCTAGTTAGGGTTAATATTCTCTTTATTATCCTCTTAATATATTTATTATTTAAGCTAAGTATAGATATCTTATTTCTTACTATCTATAAGTATAATCTCGCTGTAGGAGTTAACTTAAAGGTACCCTTATTATACTAGGTCCTAAGTATTTAGTATATAGAAGGCGTCTTCCTATATTAATAGCAGTATTATTTAGCGTTATAATATATTTTCTAGGGTTTTAACTACTGAGAGTTCTAGTACCTCTATTTATCTAGCTTATTAAAGTTTCTATAGTGCGTCTCTAACGCTTACAGGTTGCTATACTTCTTTAGCTTTTTCCGCCTATTCTTATATTACCTTTATATAATATTTAAAGTAATAGTAGTATTCCTGTAATATATCTTATATTGCTTATTTAGCTAAGATAATTATACTTATTCCTTATACTATAGCTGCTTCCTATTCTACTAAAGTTAGTGTATTAATATATTATACTTTATATATATATTATGCGCGTAATTAGTAGTTAAGTTCTATAATATCTTCTTCTGCCTCTATAGGTATTAATAGCTTTAGGGTTCCTAGTTAATATTAGTTTTAGAAGTTCTCTCTTTTTTATTCCTTTATTAAGAGTATTATAGTATTACTAAGGTCTTCTTCTATATCTTTATAGACTAGGGATAGGAAGCTGTTACTCTTTTCCTTATCTTTACTATGCTAGGTTCTAGGGATCCTTCCTTTAGTAGGTTCCTAGTAAGGTAGCAGTAACATCTCTATATCTTAAGCCCTTTCCTCTTAAGTAGTAATAACTTCCTATATTTTATTATTACTGTTTTCTTCTTCTATAGCTAACATATTAATCTAGGGGGTTACCTTATTCTTTTATTTATAGTCCTTAGCTATATAGCCTTTCTTATTATAGTTAAAGTAAGTTATTTCTTTTTTCTTCCTACTCTTACTTAACTTTTCCTTATTAAGGTTATCTAGATACATTACCTTAGGGCCCATAGATATATACTATCTCGGTACTCCTTATAGCTAATACTAGTATTATAGGCAACTATTATTTAGCTTATTATAATAATCCTTCTAGGGTTTCTTATCTTCTTTTATTTATCCTAGTAGTTATCCTCTAAGTTACACACAGAGCTTATAGAGTTCTACATCTAGTTAGATAGTTTTATTAATTAGGTTGTCTAGCGTGTTAATACTTATGCTAGAGCATATTAGTTTAGTTTAGACGTCTACTTTTAGGCCTTATTTATATATAGTTTTTAGGGTGTCGTTATTCTAGTTAGTTTATCTAGTATACTCTAAAAACTTATTAGCGTAGTTAGCTACAGACTAGGTTTATTATATGTTCTAGATTTTATATTCTGCAATAGTAGTCTTGTTTAGTAGTCTAAATGCCTATCGCATGCGTGTTTTAAATTCCTTTATATTTTTAAACATTTTAATTAGCTCTTTTAGTTTAGTTCCTTTAGCTAGGTACTTAATTAAATAAGGCTTTACCTATTTAGCAGCTTCGCCCCTTATATAACTTATTATAAGTACTACTTAGTTATTGTCGTCTATAGTAGTTACATTAAACTTAAAGAACAGGTTAAACTAGAGTAGCTATTCTTTAAGCTTAAATTAGTCTCTATAGAAGAGGTCTAGTTTAGTAATAGCGTTGCCTAGTCTAGTAGTATAGTAGGCCGCGTTTTCTATATAAGTATTACTTATCTTAAGGGTATTTAAAGTATAAAGAATCTTAAAAGCTATTAGTAGGGATAACTAATAAGATTGCAAGGTTAGTTCTCTAGGATAGAGTAAGAGACTATATAGAAGGGGGTTTAATACTAATATAGTAAGAGGGTACTTCTGTAAAGAGTACTAAAGGTTAAGAATAATTAGTATTGCTATTACTATACTATAAGGTATAATATTAAGTTAAACATAATAAGCTACAAGGGTTTATTGTGGTAGTCTATATACATAGAAGCTATGCATGTTACTTAGTGTGCTCGGTGTGCTTAGTATTACTAATCAAACTGATTAACTGAGCACGTCACGTGACCTCGGTTGTTAGTCCAATACCTGTGAGGTCCAGTTGGGGCCACTGGGGCAGGGTTCCAGCAGGATCGTAACACCTGCCTAAAATAGCTCTAACTCTGCCTGCTGCCTCCTGCCCTGTAACATTACGTAGCTCCCCTAATATATTAGAACTGCTATTCTACTATACCTGTCTAAGAATACTAGAACTATTCCTAGAGTCGTACTAAAAGAACTAGAATAGATAGTATAAAAAGATTACTTAGTTAAATAAAACTATAGAGGAAATATTATAGTAGAATATAAGAGTAATATACTTAGTAGTATAAGTATAGGACCTAATAGTAAAAGTATAAAGCTTAAAGAGAGTAGTATAGTACTAGAAATAAGAAAACTAGGCTATAATAGATAAGCTTAGAAAGCTATAAATTAAGCTATATAAGAAAATAAAAGAAATAGAATAAGTGCGGTAGACTACCTAAATCTTAACCCTAATATAAACTGCTACGCTTACTATAAGGCACTTATTAGAATAACTTCCTAATCCTAATAAGTTTAAGGGTAACTAAAATAACCTATATAGGTTTACAGCTTAGATTTATATAAAAATAGTAGTAAACTAAGACTATTTCTTTATTATAGAGGCCTAAATAGCCTACGTAAACAGCTGCCTAGAGAGCACGCCCTATAAATAAATACTACTATATATAAAAGAAGGAGTCTATACGTTATTAAATTATAAGGAGATCTTAGAAATACTAGAATAGGTATATAGTAACCTAAATTAGGCCTGTAACGCCTATATAGCACTATTTATACTCTACTAGCAGAGCCAGGAATTTAGTACGTTCTTTACAGAGTTCTAGTAGCTAAGCGCTAAGAGTAATCTATAAGATAAGTTACTACTAACTATACTAGAAAACGCTATTTTATAGGAATTATAGGAGATACTTCTCTATAATCTGCTACTAAGCCTAGACTATAATAAGTTATTAGAGTACTTATAAGACCTTAAGAACTATAGACGCTACTACGTAGTAATAGCGGGCTAGCGTAAATCTATTATAAATACGTACTACCTAAAATAGAGGAGAGCTATAGTAGGCCCTACTATAACTAAGAATAGGCTACTAACTAGCTTAGATATAATAGACCTAAGCTGCCTATAGAAGACAGGCTAATATTAAAAGAACTATAAGGAATACTGCGAATACTACTACTATAGGTCTAAGGACTACTTTATAGTATAATACCTAGAATAAGATAACTATAAGTTCTATATTATAATAAAAGAAATAAGCTAAACCTTATTATAGTTATCTTTATAGAGTTTATAATAGTTATAATAATTAAAATAGTCTTAGAGCCTGCTAAAGGAGCTAAGTTAGAGGTAAGTTACTTACTAACTTAGAAACTATACACTTATAAAATATCTATAGTAGTAGTATAGAGAGTTAGTATAGAGGAAGAGCTTTATATACAGTCCTAAGCACTAGTGCTGCCTACTAAACTTAATAATAATAAACTAGAAAACTAAATTAATACTTATATAGCCTATTACCTTATTAATAGTAGAGCTAAGAGAGACTTTATTAACTAGGAATAGGCTATAACTACTAGGTTTAAGCTAAAAACTTTTAATAAACTATTCCGCCTATATATAGTAGATAGAATAGAGTTCTAAGAAGGACTAATTACCTCCTATATTATAGTAAAGCTCTATATTAATAGCTATATAGAGCTAACCTGCCTATATACTATAATACTAGAGACCTATCTAGTAGTACTAGGGATTTACTAGCTATAGTATTATAACCCTACTATTAACTAGGGCGTAAACACTCTTATATTTAATAGTACCTTTTACTATAGCTATTATAGAATACTATTATAACCTCTATAGACTTATAAGGTACTGTTAGAATCTTAGAAAGAAAAGCCTAAGAGCTGTAAGAAGACTGCGTAGACTAAAGAGGCCTTAAAACTTTAACCTAAACTAATTTTATTAAAATCTTATACTATATTTATATAGTAAAAAGACTATTTACTATTTATAGCCTTTATAGAAGAGGTAAAATAAGTTTCAGATTCTATAGAGAGGTTATTAGAAAAGATAGATACTATATATAACTTACTAAAAGATATCTATACCCTACTTAAACTATTTTAAAAGTTCTTCCTACTAACTAAGGTAGATAAGCTACTACTATACTATTCTTATAACTATAATATTTAGTTAATAGAAGGAAAGATACTACTTTTTAGAAGACTATACCTAATATTTTATAATAAGCTTATAGTACTATAAGAATAGCTTAAAGAAAGTTTATAGAAGAGATTTATTTACCTAAGTAGCTTACTAATAGCCTTACTAGTCTTATTTATAAGAAAAGTAGATAAGAAACTTTATTTCTGCGTAGATTATAGAGTACTAAATACTATAATAGTAAAGAACTAATACTTATTACTATTAATCTAGGAGTTACTAAATAACTTATAGAGTATATAGTACTTCTCTAAGATTAATATACTATAAGCGTTTAATAATATCTATATTAAGGCTAGCTAAGAATAGCTTATAGCCTTCTAAACCTATTTTAGACTATATAAGATACTAGTAATACTATTTAAGCTTATAGGAGCCTTTATAACCTTTAAATAGTATATAAATAATATACTTTATAAGTATCTTAACTATTTCTATACTATATATATAGATAACGTTCTAATTTAAAGCTGTACCTTGTAACAGTGCAGAGCCCCACTACGCCAAATAGCCAAAAGTACATCAATACTAGCTCAACTGCTAGTACTGGGCTCTGTAACTAATATATAGGTAAGCTGTAACAGTACCCCTCTCGGCAATCCGTTACATACCTAAACTAAATATAAGGAACACCTAAAGCTTATACTAGGGAAACTAGAAGCTACTAGTTTATAGTTACTAAAACTTATTTCTTTAGCCTTATTATAGGCTGCTATAGAATTAATATAGACCTAAAAAAGATTAAGATAGTTAAGAAATAGCTATAACTAGAATACTTTATAGATATATAAGTATTCTTAGGATTTATAAACTTCTATAGGCAGTTTATATAAGACTTCTCTAAAATTATAGTACTGTTAGTAGGACTTATATAGAAGGAAGTACTATTTATCTAGAGTAACGCCTGTAATATAGTATTTAAGAAACTAAAAACAGCGTTTATAACAGTACTTATACTAGCTATATTTAACGTATATAGTAAGCGAGCGGGCTATGTAAGCGAGCGGGCCACCCCACTAACTTTGCGCAACGCATCAACTTTAATCAATTATGTCTCTACCAATTTAACCTTAACTAGGTCCTCGCGAGGCTAACGTTAATCTCGCAATCTTAGCTCTTAATCTAGATTAAATTCAGACTAAGCGAGTTACTGCACAGACGTTTGAAGTCCCTTAAACCACGCTTCAGCGCCGCCGCGCTGGCGTGCTTACCTAACGCGATTACTAGCCTAACTTAAAAAAGCTTACCTAGCTAGAAGAGGAGGTAATAGTTAATTATATCCTTAATCTAGATCAGCGTAGATTTCCGCCTACGTACGCAGCTATAGGTGATATAGCTAATAAGCTGCTAGCAGCGCGCAGTTAAGGTAGGGTTAGGTAGAAGTAGCTATATAACTTTGTTAAGCGTATAGACAGTCTTACGACACGTTTTACCTAAGCGTACAATAGGCAGAGAGCTCTATGTAAAGACTCTTAGCTAATAAGCTGCTAGTTTAAGCTAGTAGAGGAGACAAAGGTAAAATATAGTATTGCAGATAAAGATATATATAATTTTAACGAAGCTGGCTTTAGGATAAGTAAGATTACAACTTAGCTAGTCGTGACTAGGTTAGAGAGGAGGCGTCAGCTAAAGGCTATCCAGCCAGGCAACCGCAAGTAGGTAACGTTAATTTAAGGTATTAATGTAGCTGGCTGGACGGTCCTACCCTTCCTAATCTTTGCTAGCTAGTATCACCTGTCTGCCTAGTACTAGGAGGATGCTATTCTACGCGACTAGGCTATTTTAGTTAGTAATAATAGCTAGATAACTAATTAGCTTAGAGTAGCGTGGCTAAAGCACTTTAATGCTTACATAAAGACAAGAGTAGTAGGCGCGCGTCGGCTGCTTATCCTTGATGGCCATGAGAGCCATCACTCTCTTGAATTTCAAGAGATCTGCAGAGAGAGCAACATCTATACCCTCTGCATGCCACCACACTCATCTCATCTGCTGCAGCCTCTTGACGTTGGCTGCTTCTCTCGTCTTAAGAAGGCGTACAGCCGCCAGATAGAGAGCTTAATCAAGGCCCACATCAACCACATTACTAAGCTTAAATTTCTACCTACCTTTAAAGCAGCCTTTAATCAAGCTTTCACTTCAGCAAATATACGCTCAGCATTTCGAGGGGCAGGCCTTGTCCCCCTCCAGCCAGATGTTGTCTTGTTAAAGCTAGATGTTCAACTGCGTACGTTATCACCAGCAGCTCAACTCGCAGCTCAGCAAGGAGCTCAGCAAGGAGCTCAGCTAGGAGCTCTCTGGGAGCCTCAAACACCAAGGAACGTACGTGAGCTTGAGGCTCAATCTACTCTAATTAGCGATCGCCTTCGACGGCATAACAGCTCATCACCAGCCTCAATTATTGAGGCGTTTAGTCGGTTTAAGAAGGGGGCTATAGTAGGGATACACAAAGCTAAGCTAATGGAGGATAGGATTGCTAGCCTTGAGCAAGCTAATGAGGCAGCAACTCAGCAGAAGAAGCGCAAGAGAAGGCGGATTCAGAAAGGAGGAGTCTTAATAAAGGGAGCTGGAGAAGATTTACTTACTTAGCAAGAGGTTGAGCGGTAAATAGAGCGTGAACTGCGCCAAGGCAGACGTGGCACAGTTTGGCGTCCTACGCCGATCAGTCAGTCGGTGGCTGCCTAACCGCCCCGCAGTCGAGGCTGACACACTGCCACGATGAATTCTGTAAACATGCTCGGGGCTTGATCGGCCAGGATACAGTATCTTCAAAATGACTAGGAAGCACTATAGAGACGTGTATGGCGAAAGATAGCGTATCCGTCCAATCCATCTGGTGAACGAATTAAATCTGCCTCTTCGTCAACCCCCAGTTGCACGCGAGCGAAGCAGTATCATTGGCCGCGACCGTGCAGTGGCCAGGTTCGAGCCATAGTCTCTGCTGTGCAAGGAACTAGGAGTCTACAAGATTCGAGCTTGTAACGGGGCAATTTGTGGGTTGCCTTGAAGGGGTATGGTGGGAGATGAGGCGAACTGGTAGGGTAGTTGGGTCACGTGAAGGGTGAACGCCAATCGGGTGTTGGCGAGGTACTTTGGATAGCTTCACACAATAGACTTCAATAGAACAAGATGCAGGAGGGCTGTGTCGTGGATTGGCGATGGCTATCTAGTACTGACTAAGACTGAGGACTGCCCGTTAAAGTTTCCCGCCTTTGAACGACGAAAAAAGAGAAACGGAGACCCGCAGTGATCAGTTGTTGCGGCGCGTTCGCAAGCAATACTCGAAATGGCGGAGTAAGACATGTAAGCTTCCTAAACTTAGAACTGTGTGTGAAGAAAGGCCATTTCCCACGTTTACGCAGAGCCCATTTCACACTCCGCACTCAGCAGTCCTTTACCCTCAATCCTTCATTCCACTCCTAGCCTGACTGCGCCCATGTGGTTGCGCTCGCCCTACGTCTCCATTTTCTCACCTGCACACTGTCGCTTTCCATGTTATTGCATTGCCTGTGAAGACCTTCGCTCATCATGCGCTCCATACTCAGGACCATACCCTCAACAAGACTGCAGGACTGTTTGCCATCAATGAGGTGGCCAACCAACTACAGGACAATACTAGCATTGCAGTTGTGCCAAGCGCAACCGCCGAAGAGTATCATCACAGTTAACGGCTCATGACTGTCTCACACGGTCGCTGCCAGCGTGATTTCTAGCGCGGTCATCAGTGGTGGCGTCCATCCCTTGCCAGCGTGATACATGGGTCTGAAAGATCGACCGCCACTCTAATAGACATCTTACAGGCAGTGGCTGGTAAAGCGATACCAAAGGAGCATAGTAGCTGCAATATGGTAAAACCCTGGCCATCGTCAGACTACGCCACGAACGAAGGTGACATACCAAGAAGATATACTGGTGATGGTAGATACCCATAGTCCGGCTGGGATACGCTATGCTATATATGACCATGGCTCCAACTAGCTGACATGATGTTGCAGCTGTATTTGGTATTCCTGCCTCGCTGCCGAGTCCTCATGGAGCCTCGATTGTCTCGCTCCTGACCAGTAATAAATTCCCAACTGTATGCATGATGCCGCTTTTCGTTTCTGTTCTTTGTTAACATTATCAAAGCAACGCAGAGGCTGTATATCGTACTGCATCGACTGAGCAATATCTGGTGCTGTAACGGCAGTAAATAAGTACGTAGCCTAGATTGCCCAGGGAGGGAACTGCAAAATGCGCAATACTCGAGCGAGATGATCACAAAACCAGTCAACTGGCATGGACATCTTGTTGGTTGGCGCCAACAAGTGGTTGCAGGTTGCAAAGCGCAACGACGCCCAGCCAGTATATATTTGGCTTTTGGAGTGATGCGCCTGTACGGCTGCGATAACACCAGATGCTGATAGTCCTGCTTGAAGAAAGCCGAATACAGCCGCTACTCTTCTTTCCCAGACATATGTATACCAAAACTTCATTCGTCCTTGTCCTTTCGCGCAGCTGGACGTCGAAGTACATCAGCATGATGCTGAGTACGGTCGAAGCCGAGAAGCAGACGAGGAGTAGATGAGAGAGCTATTTTAAGGACAAAGGGGAATTCTTCCACTAACTATGGCCCTTTCCGCACATGCGAACAGCCACTCCAGCTCTGTATGCTGCTAGAGAGGTCGTCTCGCATCGCTGTGCATGCTTGTAGTCTATCGACGTCATCGTTGATCGATTGCAGCGAAGTTCGGAACGCTTGGATATTCGTAGGGACAGCGTCGACATCGAGTACCTCGTCGCTGTCGTGGCAGCTATCGGCTCAAACAATTGAGATGCTTGAATGGATAACAAGCTGGCATCGAAACGCTTGATTGGGGTTCGAAACTGAAATGTTTTTTTCCATGGTTGCCCGGCCAATCTACAGTGAGAATTGGCGTTGTGATATCTGTGATGAAAAAGGGGGTGGCGCTTCAATGGCGGAAGTGCCAAGAGAATTGATCAATTCCATGTCAATTCAAGTCAATCATCAATATCGATTGATAAGGATTGACAGGATTGAAAACCGCACTGACCATGAACACGGTATCCGCTCTCTCACCGCATAATTGAATCCTAACACGACCTTCTTCACTGCAGTATCAGCATGAAGATTCTTTTTCTTTGTACGGCGTACAACTCGCTGTCTCAGCGCCTCTATCTAGCCCTACGCCAGAAGCATTCAATCACCATTGAATATGCTCTTTCCGAGGATACGATGATTGAGGCCGTGTACCTCGCGCGGCCACACCTCATCCTCTGCCCATTTCTGACGTCTCGCGTCCCTGCCGAGATATACAACAACTATTTTACTTTGATTATTCATCCAGGGCCTCCGGGGGATGCTGGCCCCAGTGCCCTTGATTGGGTTCTCATGGGCGACGACGGCTCGGTCGCGGATGCAGACCAGCTTCTCAAGACAAATGCATGGAGCTTGACCGGTCGATCGCACTGGGGAGTCACTGTGCTACAGGCTGTTGAAGAGTTCGACACCGGTCCCGTCTGGGCATTCGAGCAGTTTGAAATCGATATCAACAACCCAGAAGTCACCAAGTCGAGTGTGTATCGCGGACCCGTGACGCGTGCTGCCATTACAGCAACATCTGCTGCCCTTGACCGTATCACCATATCTGCATGTTGTCCTTTGGCTATGCTTACAACCACAACACTGCCAGCTCCAGATTACTTGCCTGAGCTTCAGTGGCCTCCCAAACCAACGACTTCGCCGAAGTTACTGCAGCCCACAGATTCAGCTTTTCCTACCGACCGAACACATTCGAAAAAGAGCATCCCGCCCCGCCTCCTGCCAGACGGTTCATATCGCAGCCTGTCCGTTACGACACAGCAGCCTTTCTTAGGTGGTCCAACCTATCATCGACCCCTACTTAAAGCAGCTCAGCGCAACTTTGACATTCATAACGACACGGCACACAATATCTCGCGTAAAATTCGGTCAGCTGACTCGCAGCCGGGATGCCTCACGCAAACATTTGGTGGTGTTAGCTTGTACATATATGGGGGTATTATTGAGAATGGCCAGCAGCTGTTGCGGCGTTCCGCCACAGAAGACCAGGTCGACGATGGAATCCAGACCAAGCCCGAACCAGGACTCATCTTAGCTCACAGAGAAGGGGCTGTGTGTTTTGCTACCTGTGATGGGAAAGGTATCTGGATTTCTCACTTGAGGAGAGTGAAACGGGAAAGTGACGCCTTTCTCTGGCCAAAGGTACCCGCGGTTTTTGGCCTACGTGAGCTTGGTCTCTTGGAAGACTGCATACCAAGCACGTTGTGTGCGACTCTCAATTGGTCTAAGGCATCGCGCTCGACATATCAGAGCGTTTGGGTCGACTTTGCCACTTACAATGACGCCAGCCACGTCGCCTACATCTACTTTGAGTTCTACAACGGCGCCATGGGTACAGCGCAGTGCTCACAGCTTCTCAATGTGTTCGAGGCTATCCTAGCCACCCACGCAAGTGAGAGTCCTTTAGCTGCCATTGTGCTCATGGGAGGCAAATCGTACTTCAGCAACGGCATCGCATTGAATGTTATCGAGGCCAATGCTGACCCGAGCGGAGAATCCTGGAGGAACATCAACCGCATTAACGATGTGGTACAGATGTTGCTAGAAGCATTTCCAAGGCGAAATATTACGACTGTCGCCGCGGTTCGGGGCAACTGCGCTGCTGGAGGCGTTGCTATGGCGACAGCTTGTGACTTTGTGATTACAGGCTCAGACACCGTGCTGAACCCAGCATATGGAGCCCTAGCCCTTCATGGGTCCGAGTACCATACTCTGACATACCCAGCAAGATGCGGTTTGCAGGCTGCAAGACAGCTCTTGACCAAGATGTGTCCCGTAAGCCCATACGAAGCGAAAAATATCGGCCTTGTGGACCATGTTCTCTCTGGCTCAGGGCACGAGTTAGATACGATGATACGTGACCATATGGAAGCAATGGTCTGCGCTCCTAGCTTCCGTTATCGTCAAGGTCAGTGGAAAGTTCGTGTTGATCTAAGTTCGAATGGACTTGCGGCCGCTCGGACGGAGGAATTGGGCAAGATGGCTCAGAATTTTTGGGGTAAAGGTTCTGAGCGGTATCATTTGAGCAGGCGAGACTTTGTACGCAAGGTCAAACCTCTACGAACACCCTTGCGCTTTGCAGAGCATCGACAAGGAATCGGACTTCATGATGAAGAGGATGGTTAGACCTCATGCGATAATGGTACAGTTAAGGGTAGAATCTCGAACGCAGCTAAAGCGCCCATCTTAGCTACTGAAGGCCGTATCTACAAGGGTGTTTGCATGAGCGACGTGGAGCATCGTACCTTAAAATGACTGTTCGATCTAAACACGAGGATGAAGATACCTGGTGCGGTACACGGCTAATTTTCCCGTGCTATTTTAGTAATGGTATTTAGTATTGTCAAGATGGGTGATGAAGACTGGTCATGTGACTGATGTTGCATGACTAATTAGCGTCAGTCTTAAGCGCAAGAGCGAAGACCCACAGCCGCTACAACTATTGAAGAACCGCCCTATCGTCCAAGACTAACGGGCTTTGGGGCTTTTAAGGCTCTTATTGGCGGCTCGGGCTGCTGTAAAGGTCAGCGTCAGCGATCTGATGGAGTTGGCTAATTATACCTGTACTTCAATGTATCCCCAAGCTCCTCGAATGGTAAGGGTGAGATGGACAGCAGACTGGGTGTACGCAGATGTGTACTACCGCCTCATACATTACTCGCCGGTGTAAAGGTGGCCGTAACCCTACTCGAACCACGCGAGCAAGTGGCGATCTATCAGCTGGCCACGCCGGGCTAGCTGGACTGAGGAGACCTGCAGTGATCAGTCGTTGCGGCGCGTTCGCAAGCGATACTTGAAATAGCGGGGTAAGACATGGAAGCGTCTAAATTTAGATCTGTGTATAAACGAACGCCACTTTCGACGTTTGCGCGGAGCCCTTTTCGCAGCCCGCACCCTCCTCTCCTCCTTCCCCTCCAAGGTTCTCTTCAATTTTGTTGCAGGTTATTGCGGTAAGACCTTGATGTAAAAGCCAGAGTAAATTCATCTACTTTTACACAATCGCTCGAGCTTGGACAGACTTGACAAAATCTAAGTATATAGTAGTAATATGAAAGCAAGACGGAGGTTTGCAAGCTCTACTCGAAACAGCGCAGTGATTTTCTAAATTTAGATCCAGTGGACAAAGGCCAGTTTCGGCGTTTGCGCTGAAGCCTGTTCGGGCTGCTCTTCTTAATCACATTATAGATCAACGTTCTTCGCTGAAGGCAAAGAACAGCAGTTAAATGATCCTATAGAAAGGGCCTTGACAGGATCCGCATCGCCAAAATAGACTTTCTGAAGGTGCTTGCCTAGATTGAACAAAGTTTAGATAGGCTTGCTGCATAAAGTGGAAATTCTTTAAAAGGCGACTAACGTTAGTAGATCTAGACTGTCTTCATATAAGGCATTAGGCGATTACACGTGGTCCAAGAATGGGGTGATCGAGTCGTTGCTAAATAATACTACACCTGTCAGGGTTTACCAACTTAACACAGCGCCACTGTACTGTGATGTACAGTACACTGGCAATCATGACCTTTGAGAATTGGTAGGTGGGCTGAACAGGTGATTCTGACAGGAAGGCCTTAGTTGCGCTCGTGGTCACGTTGGGTGGGGATTGCCAAGGGCCGCCTGCATGCAAGAACCGGTTGTGTCATACGGAAACTTACAATGAACAGTCGCATAGCGCAACTCCCACGCCCACGCCCGCCAGGCGGAGACCGACCTTGGCATGGCAAGTTGGAAGACCCGCTCAGCGTCAGCTGATGGAATCCATGTTTGGCAGCTAGAAGTGCTCATAATATAGTCTCACGTGAGCCTCATTTCAACCTCGACCCGAGGACCAGGAACTATTGTTAAGAATTAGATTACGCTTGCCGTAACTACAACACTAAGGACAACACAGTCTGCATTAAGGTAAGATATGAGTACAAATAGGGATGACGGCAATATTATAATTACATACTGAAAGGGTTCCAGCCAGAGCATCTTCGTCTTCATCCAATTTCTACTCCAAGACGATTAAGTCTGTAAACTCAGAATCTAAAGCATTAATCCGTCACAAGAAAGTTTACAGATACAGTTCCGGGGTATTCTACACTAACCAACGTCTCTTACTAGCGATCTCGTTCCGTACTGCTGGCGCACTGCTCTTCAGTCCATCCATTGCCATCGGGTTGATCCTCTTTCGAGCCGTCCATATGCATCTCAACAACTGTAACCACTCTTATTTCATCGTCTCGCTTATCGATGGTCGAGACTGAGGAGAATTTGGAGCCGGCTAGACTGGAAGGAATGCTTTGGGC
Organism: Pseudopyrenochaeta lycopersici; assembly: GCA_003313425.1. Lineage (NCBI taxonomy): Eukaryota > Fungi > Ascomycota > Dothideomycetes > Pleosporales > Pseudopyrenochaetaceae > Pseudopyrenochaeta > Pseudopyrenochaeta lycopersici. The sequence goes on from NHZP01000071.1 coordinate 19,778, forward strand.
TTTCGAATCGTGGTTGTATCCACGGCGGCCGCAAGCCGCGGCACTGTTAGCACTGCGTTGAAATGAAGATGGAAAGATGCTAGGAAAACATTTCGTAAGAAGCGGACGCAGACAAGGTAAGCATAAGCAGATGATTCCAACGTTTGTTTCGACCAAAGATCACGTTGCGGCGGGAGGATTGTCGTATGTCGGGTCTTCGGAATTGGAGATAGCGATGAGAGATTGGAGGCGAAGGATTGAGACAATGCAGACACTAGTGAGGCACGGGTCAGAGAGAATGGAAACGGAAGTAATGGAAAGGTGAGACGCGAACATGGCGTTATACCATTCCATAAAACAAGCAAATATTCACTTACAATCCACCAACGGCAAAAATACCCATGAGGGCTTGCTTCTGCCTTCCGCGATGACACAGAGGCAATGCAGAAAGTGGATCGAGTGACGGTGAAAGCCTTCGAGCTCACTGCACCAGGTGCTTGCAAGGCGGATTTCGAGGCTCTGTATGGCAAAGTGCGAAGCGGACAGATCCTCGGTGCCTTCAGCGAGCGAGATCGCGAAGATATATGGAGCAGGGTGCCTTCCGCCACTGTTGACCGCTTAGTCCCTTCTCTTTTCAGTTTCTTCGAGGACCTCAACTACCTCAAAAATGTCGCCGACGGCGTGAAACGATTGTTCCCGCTGTCGCCTCGCGACACGGTCTCCTCTGCCATAGAAGACGCGTTCTCCGATGCGAACCATAGAGCTGGTCAGTGCCTGGTCCAAGAATCAGAGTATTCCTGCGTATTCCGGCCTGCGAGCCTTGCGGACCGGATAGACCTTGGACGACGACAGATATGGATGTTCGCGATGCGCGACTACCCCCAGATGCCCGCGGAGCCAAAGAAGAAGAACTTGTTGACAAAGCCAGCTAGTGAGAAGGCGGATGAGTTACAGCGCCGAGAAACTGTCATCTACACTCGAATAAACTCTGTAAGGCCATTCAGGCCGATCGTCGACTGGGTTCGTCAAAGCAAGGCTGGGCAAGACCTCTGAGAGCTTGGTAAACAAGTCGTGGTAGGTATTGAGACTCACCACCGCAAAGCGTGGATCAGGGTCAGGAAGCAATAAATCAAGTCGTGAGAGCTAAGGGTGGATGCATCCAGTAGAGAAAATGCCAAACAACCACATCAATATGACAGCAAGCGACGCCAAACAGCTTTTCAACCTACAGTAACGTTACAATGCCCGCCTCCATAATCTACTAGGAACTGTAATGAACGGCTAGTTTAGCTTTTTACTTGATCAAAGCGATCAACCTCGCTCTTGTGGCAATTGTGTTGACTGCAACGGGGCTCACCCGACATGGGATAGAGAATGCAGGAGACAAACTACATCCAATGCTACATAATGAAAAGGGAAAATCTTCGGATACTACAGCTGAACATTATGAGATCACGAGCGGCTATGGAAGCGCTCATCAACGACCACAAAACCCAAGACATCGACATCCTCCTTATTGAAGAGCCACCAGTGACAGCATATCGAACTGTACCGTTAAATCATTAATGTTGCGCTAGAAAATTTCAATTTATCGCGTAATGTCATATCTTCATTATCAACAACTCGTCTTCTCCGTCCCTGCCGTGAAACCATGTAGTAGTCGAAGCCGTTGGTTGAGTTTGAAACACACCGGAGGGTCAATTCCTGGTGGAGCCCGAGGCTGTGGTTCAAGAAATCCGCATCCATTCCGGTGCATGATGATCGAAGTTGGTAGACGGAATGAGCTTCGATATGGCAGTGAGCTTTGTTTAGCTGCTCCCACTCCGGCGGCTTGGTGTTTGTTGTGAGCTATCTCTTGATCCAGCATTTGACTAGTCCCAAGTCGATTCCATGTGGCCCAGGAGCATTTTATAGACGTTACCATGGTGAGGCTCTGTATCAACCACGTCCCTAGGCCTAAGATCAGCTCATGTAGCGTCCTTCAAGGTAAAGTCAAACTCACATTTTAACACCATGCGCCCTTAGGCTATCGTCCAACTGCTTGAGTCGCCAAGTGCCTACAGTATCATCACTAAATTGTATGAACTATATCCCAAGTTTCGCTCTCGAGTCCATGTTTGCGACGAGGCCTTTGATGAGCTCAGGTAGACCGCACAGAGAGTCATCTTTTCCGTACCACTTTCCATCGCTGAGAATGTAGATACTTTTCCCTTGGCTTTTATCTTTATTGCGGAATGATGGCTAACGTCTCTTGTTACTTAGGACTCTCGAAAGTGTTGATTGCATCATGGTCTGCCCTTGGAATTTGACATTGTCAAATTTCGCGAGTAGTTTTTCTCTGTGGTTTCCATGGCCAGCAGCGTCATTGGTTGTGAATTGCATGTCTATCCCATCAAGAAGGTATTGCAGGTTGCTTTGCTGGGTGAGAAACTAGACATTAGCAAAGTAAGAGCTAAAGTTACAACTTAGGGTCACTACTACCTAGTATTTATTAGGGTTGTGGGCTATGGCAAATACGGCACGGTAGAGCTTAGTGCTTTCCGAGTCAATTTGACTAGGACTGAGAAGGATGAAGGATTGTGGCAAGATAAGCAAGAATTTCTTGAATTATAACAGATCCCCGACATTAGAGACTAGAAATGGCAATTCAAGGTTTCGATGACTCAAACGCCGCCATATTTAGTGGTAGCCAATTTACTCCACGATGATGCTCTGCGGCATCATCGACGAGCTTCAGAGCTCGATGCCCAGATCTACCCTTCTATCGTGCTTCTTCTGCCAAGCGACCGACACGAGTGATGCTGTTCGTAAGGTAAAGAGTCTCGTCCGAATGACATGCGACTTTGCTTCCAAAACCAATGATTGCAGGGCTGTCAAACCCAGTGTTACAAGCAGCGGGACCAGTGATCTCAACGGTTCGATTTACCATTTGAACCGAACTGAACTTACCGCCAAGACTCGGTTCAATTCAAAAGAATGGAAGAGATTCACTTGTTCAATGACATGGATGCAAAAACCCGTAGGCTTTTGAAGACCTACATCAAGCTTGATGGAAGAAGCTGGACGATTATTATGGCAAGCTGACCTCAACTGCTTATGTCGCAGCAGTCGTATTCCACCCCTGCAAGAAATGGCGAGCTCTTGAACGGCTTTGGAACCAACTGCCGTCTCGTCAGACCTCAGAGTGGAAAGGGACATATGGACGGAGTTTAACAGCAATCTGGGAGGAGAGATACAAGAGCATGGCTCATGAGGAAGCCTGTGATGGCGTTTCAGCAACTGGCACCCGCGCACTAGACTATATTGAACGCCGACTGGCGTTTAGTCGGTCACTTACTTGTCCTGAGCCTAATCCTGAGTCTCAAGGGCGACAAAATAGACAAGCAAAGCAGTTAACCGCCTTTCAAGCACAGGATGAGCTGGATCAATATCTATCAGAGCCGCCGGTACTCAAATAGTAAAGTCTTCTCTGACGGGCAAATATTCCGGAAGATTGTCGAATATGATTTGGAAGATAAATTCGCAGAGCAACACTGGTGGTCGTGGCTGAGTGATTGCAAGAGGGACATCCTTCATCGTATATTCGCGCATACAAAGTTCAGTGCAGCACTTCGCCAGTTTCTGAGCATGCCTGCGCTGCTGGAGGATCTAAACATATGTTTTTGGCACAGAATTATAGCAACGCTAAGCGACAAGGTGAGCAGAAACACTATTCGATCGTATCTGGATTAACTTAATTATGCAGGAATTTCTGCATTACCGTAGTTTACCCCGTTGTGCACAGGACGGCGTTATGCACGGTCCCGAACACCACAACCAGCAATAACTTAAGGCTATTAAGCTTTATAATAAAGCTACTATCGCGATTTTTTGTAGTAAAGTAATCTATAAAGCTTATAAATATTTATAGCTAAAAATATTTAATTAGAGGTTTAATTTTCTAGCTACTGCGTAACTTAATAGCTAATACGCTAAGTAGAGCTCTAAACAGCTCCTTACTACTATAAGGCTTTATAACTTCTCTTTTTCTAGAAATAGACCTTATAGCAGTTTTAAGACTACTCTATTTTCTTTTTTAAGATAATCTAAAAGTTTATTTAAGTTATTTTATAGCTTTATAAGTAGCCTACTTAGCAGCTTAATTAGTAGCTTAAGTAGCTCTCTACTTCTTCCTTAATAACCTAGCCTTAGCCTTAGCTATACGCCTTAATATAAGCTTAGTAGCTTTAATTTACTTTTACTATTTATAATCTTTTTTAGCCTTAAGCTTTTAGTATTAATATTACTCCTCCTTAAGCGTTTTAGCTACCTAGTAATTATATACCTTCTCAACTTTTTTAAGTAACTAGAATATAGCACTACTATAATAGTCTTTATATTACTATAATAAAAGGACCTTACTTTACTTCTTACGCTCTCTCTTATAATAAGAGCGCCGCTTATAGCTATTACTTTATACTTAAAGATAAACCTTTTAGTATAAATATAGTAAAAGATCCTACTAAGCTTTTTAGCTCTTTTATTCTTATAATTTATAATAACTTAGTGTACTAGAGCTTCTAGTTCTCTCTGATTTTTAGTACTTAAATTAAAAGACTTACTATTACTTATACTATCTTAAATAGCTTACTTAGTATTAAACTTTTTAAGAATAACTTTAAGATTAAATAGTAATAGACTAGTTACCTTAAAAGCTTTAAAGATAGTCTTCTTTTTAAATAAGGCTCTCTAGGCTACCTTAAAAAAAGGTAGAAGTTTTATTTACTAATAGAAATTAACTTTTAGCTCCTCTCTATAAAATATAAAACTTCTTAAAAGTATATAGTTAAGAGTAGCTTAAATATACTTATATTAAGAGGCTGTAAGCTATAAGTTAAATAAAGAAGATAGATAGCTAAGAAGATCTTATTTTAGTTATAGTAATTAATGAAATCTATACTAAAGTAAGATCTATAGCTATTAAAGATAAGTAATTAATAAAAAGATTAAGCTTTTACCTTAGTATTATAATTAAATACCTATTTAAGCTGTACTAGGCCTATGTTATTATTAGTTTATCTTAAAGTTAATAAAGTAAAGTAAGCTATATACTTCTTAGATTAAAGCCTTATAGCTAGGTATTCTAAAGTAAGAATAAGTCTAACTAATAGATTAAGGTAATATCTAAAGATAATCTATCTGCGCATATATAAGCTATTAATATTATTTACTCTCTATTACTATTTTTAATAGTAGCCTTATATTTACTCTTATAGCATAGCTACTTACTAAATACTCTTTTTAACCTACTTACTACTCCTAAAAAAAACTCTTTTTTATCTATATTATAAGTATATTAAAGCTTAATATTATATTACTTTATCTTATTACTTATAAAGTTAAAATAAAGGCTATACTTAGTAAAGGAATTAGTGTAACGAAGTATCGTGAATCTGAATCTTAGTGTTGCAGCATGGTTGCGCTAGACCTTTTCGAGGTCTAGCGCGCACCATGACGGACCTGCTCAAAACCTGCGCTGGCTGCGCAGAGCGGGGACGACAAGTATTATTCTCTCCTATAGCTAAGTTACAGCAATACAGAACTATCCCTTCACTGTTATCTGTGGTGTGAAGCAAGTACTATTGCCTGAAACCATACGTTACATTTAGCTTTATAGTAGTTATTATTTATACTAGCTAGAAATTCAGAGATAAAATAGATACTATACTAACTAATAAAGTAATTAACCTAGTAAATATTAATAGCTTTCTTAGCTATTTATAATATAAAATTTTATATTAGAGCTTTAGTTAGTAGTAGGCCTTACTAATTAAGCTAGATTATATATTATATAAGCTCCTTTTTTTATTATAGATAAAGATTTTATTAATTTTAAGATTTAGTATTTTAAGTATTATATATACTTTAGTGCCTCTATAATAGTATTAAGCGCCTAATACTATAAGTAGCTATAATCTTACTATAATTAATTAGTTCTCTTAGCTCTAAGGCGTTAATAGCTGTAAGCGCATTCTTAATTAAGCCTATATTAGTTAAGATACGTAGGGTTAAAAAATTCGCGTTGATGTTCTAGACTGTGCATAACGCCATCCTTTGCACAACGGGGTAAACTACGGTACTTTAGTCGAATTCGCACAACTTTTACCTATATTTTTGATGGAGACTACTGTCTAATATTTAAAATGGACAGGAATACTGTAAACCTTCTATAATCTAGATGTCCTAGGGCGTTAATAGATAACTACAGATTCCTAGAAAGATTAATGCGAGAGAAAAGAATCTTTAAAATAATTAACGATAAGTCGCTAAGGCAAAAGATCTAGGTAAGAGTGCGCGAGATTTACTATATTATACTAACACTTACAAGTCTGTAATAAGACTTTAAATTTCTTAAAGGTCCTGCTCTAGTACTTTAAAAGCTTTTAAAGCCTCTAAGTAATAATTAAAGAGGTTGTAGGACGCTGCGCGACCTTACTAGGACTGTATTTTTAAGAGGTTAAAGTGATAGCAAGGTATCAATTGTTACGAACAGAAGTGGGAAGGGCGGCGGTTATGAGGATGTGGGAGGAGGCACGGACAGCCAACGAGGAGACCGAGCCTCTGAACTAACTAATGACGCCAGGATCACGTGATCCCAGAAAACCCACGCTAAGACAGACTATGTCCTATAGGACAGAGACAAACCTAGAAAACCTAGAGGGGGCCTTATAGAAATCCTATAAGATAATTATGTATATAGACTCGCATAATGTGGCCCCTATAGCATATTATAATTAACCTGAGATAATCTATAAGTACAGTGCCCTTCCAAAAGTTCTCGCCGCGCTAGTGCGACGCGCTCTATTACAACAACACCAACTTAACTTTACAGTGTTATAATTATACTACTACAACGCTAAATTCTTTAAGAAATAAATTAATATACGCGCAAACGTCCTAATTTAACAGTCTAGCAGTAGAATTAAATTATTAGTATACTATATAGTAGTGCTACAGTTACTAAAGTTGCTAACGCGTTTAGCCGCAGTAAACGCAGTATACGCGACATTAAGAAAAGATATTAATAAACTAGTAAAATAATAGATCAACCTTATAGTAGTAGACTACCTATACTATTACTTTATTAGAAGAAGATTATCTATTATAAAGTACACGTATAGCTAAGAATTACATATAAAGAGCTAGCTAAAGAGGTAGTGTGGAGTTAACAAGGTGGTTCGGCACAATCCCGCAGTTCTGGTGTTGTGAATGAGAGGTAACGCTGGAATCGAACGCGCGTGAATAACAGGAGCAGCCCTGCCTGTGCAGTCTGCCAGAAACGAAGGTAAGTATGGAGCCTGATTAAAAGTAATAAACAAAATAGTCTGAAATCTCATGAATTAATGTAGCTAATGCACTAGCTACTTTGCAAAATCTCAGTTTTAAAGTGAATTCTCGTGGAGTGTGGTGCATAGTGCATCACGTTTAGTGCATGACGTTAAGATCTCTCGCATCTTCAAGTCTTATCATCAAATCTCGCTAACAAAGGAAACCTATCATCACCTAATTGCCTAGGTACCCTGTGCAACAGCACAAACCTCCCCTACTTCGAGCTCAGTCCCATTAAGCTCACAACTCCTACTTATCGTTCCTTCCCCTCGCAAGTAGAACTACTAGCAGGAGGAGAAGAGAACTAGGAAAAGAAAGGAAAGAAAGAAAGAAAGAAAGAAAGAAAGAAAGAAAGAAAGAAAGAAAGAAAGAAAGAAAGAAAGAAAGAAAGAAAGAAAGAAAGAAAGAAAGAAAGAAATTGTTACCCTACGAACAAAGGGAAGGCAGCATAGGCTGCATTTCTGCAGGAGGAGCAGTCCTCGTAATTATGCAGGTTCCTTTATAAACTCTCGCACTTCATCGTCAAATCTCCTAAAGACAGTAGGAAAAATAAAAGAAAATGCGCCTTAACCTCACTATTAAAGACGCTAGCAAGTATGCTATTGTCCTAGTATCCCTTAAATAACCTAGAGGCACTCAGCTAATTAGAGTCTGTTAAGCCTTACTTCTTCTTCTTAATCTCCTTAATCCTCTTGCTACGACGAGGAGTCTGCGACAGTGCATGCAGATTTAACGCGCTTATGTTAGGTTGCGCTTACCTAGGACGAGAAGGCGCAGGAGGAGGTCCTATAGGTAACTAACCAGGTAAATACTAACCTAGCGCCTGTTACTACAATAACAACCTTTGTAAACTAGTATAAGTTAAAGTCTATAGAGACTTAGTTGCGCTTTAGATAGATAGTGTGGAGTTAACAAGGTGGTTCGGCACAATCCCGCAGTTCTGGTGTTGTGAATGAGAGGTAACGTTGGAATCAAACGTGCGTGAATAACAGGAGCAGCCCTGCCTGTGCAGTCTGCCAGAAACGAAGGTAAGTATGGAGCCTGATTAAAAGTAATAAACAAAATGGTCTGAAATCTCATTGAATTGACGTAGCTAATGCACTAGCTACTTCGCAAAATCTCAGTTTCGAAGTGAATTCTCGTGGTGTGTGGTGCATGGTGCATCACATTTAGTGCATGATGTTGAGATCTCTCGCATCTCCAAGTTTTATCACCAAATTTCGCTGACAAAGGAAACCCATCATCACCTAATTGCCCAGGTACCCTGTGCAACGGCACAATAGGCGCCTTAGTTTCTCCTTCCTGTCTAGCATCCTAGCAGCCTTACTATTAGGATTATTAGAAAGCTCCTTAAGAACCTTGTCTAGGGCAGTGCGTTGTTCAACCTGCCTATTATGCTTCTACTACTTAGCTTCCTAAGCTAGATTTATACCTTTATTTAAGAAGAATAACCTATTAGGTACGCTAATATCTTTATCTTCCCTAAAAGTAAGCTTCTTATAATGCTAGCAGACAACCTAATACTCTTTAATTATCTTTACTATAGCCTTCCTAGTATCCTTAATAAATTAATAGATTAAACTAGGGTTAGGCTAATCTGTAAATAAGTTAGTTAATTCCTCTAAAACTAGCAGAGAGTCTTATCTTAGCTAATAGCTTACAGCTTTAGTAATATTTAACGAGTATACTAGTATAACATCTCTAGGAAAGGCCTACTTGACGCCGCTATAGTAATTTAAGTGTCTAGAAGGTAACTTTAGCGCAGTAGTTAAGCTTTAAAAGGTAGTAGTAAGCTCTTAATAAGAGCCTATCTTAGGAATCTCTATCGTAGTTATGTCCTCTTCTACCTTAATAAACTAAGGCAAGATAGTTTATTATTACTTAGTTGTAGGCCTAGTAGATCTATAAGGCAGCCTAGGATTAGAGATACAGACATAACTAGCCTTATAAGGCTAACTAAACTATTTAACGTTAGGGAATTTCGCACTGTAACTCTCTAGCTAGTCCCTCTTATTATCCTATCCCTTAATATAACTAGTAGAGTTCTTAAGTCTTAAGTTTTCTTGCTAGTTCTAGTACTTATAGATAATATTATAAAAGCTACGTAGTATCTACGTATAATTATCTTTATCTTTATTATTAAAAGAGACGCTTCCTTAGATAATGTCTACGCCTCTACCTAAGTATATAGCCTTAGAGATATTTAAGTTAACGTAACAGAAGTAAGTCCTATCCCTAGGCTTAGTATATTTTGTATAGTAAGGGTAGGAAATTAGGTTAGGCTCTTTTCGCAAGACTACGTATAGTAGCTAGTATTTAACGTTACCTCGCACAAGCTGCTGTATTAATAAATAATACATTACCTAATACTAGCTAAGGTTACTTTTACTATTAATTAGCTGCGTGTAGTAGAGGTATATATTAAAACTTTAATTAAGGATTAAGACTAGCTTAGGATCCTTAAAAATCTAGCTGAAGGCGTCGTAGGTAATGCTGCCGTATTCCTTAAATACTTTAATATATACTCCCTAATTAAGAGCCTTAGTAACTTCGTCTTAGTTAATTTAGACTTAAACTTTTACTAGGTAATAATAATAGCTCTTTAGGTCTTAATACGTATAGTCTCCTTAAAATAAGGCTAAGAACAGAACTTAAGTTACTAGGTCTAATTAAAGCTAACCCTATTAATTCTAATAATAGTATAGTATCTTAAGCAGCTAAACTGTGTTTAAAATGCTAAGGCTTTAAGTAAGTAGGCCTATCTTACTAGCTACGTAACAGTAATATTACTAGCACACCCTGCGATAGTTAAATACCTAACTACTCTGCTTATTCTTAAGAGTACTAAAATTTACACACTCTTAATACTAGGTATTAATTAGCTAGACGCGCTTACTATTATTTAACTTCCTAGACGTAAGCAACGCGGTTATCTTAACTAGAGCAGACTGTTTATTTATATAGTTACATCTCTTGCGTAGTTTTACTGCGATGCTAGTTTTAAGTAAGATATCTTCTTTAATTAAGTCTTAAACGTTAATACTATTATTAAGTGTTACTAGCAGTATTTCTAACTCTTTGCGTAACTACCTTACTAACTCTAAGTCTCTTACGCAAATTTTATCTAGAGTAAGAAGCTACGTAGAGAGAAATCTCTAACGCTACCTAAGACAGAATTTCTCTTAAAGGGCCTCTACTACCTTAACTTATTATTAAGTGCGCCTATTTCCTTTTAAACGTCGTTCTTCTAGCTAGATTTCTTAAATACTTTTAGCTGTAACAGACAGCCTGTCTGTTTAAGGCTCGCCTAGCTTCTCTAGCTTATTCTAGATATTACTTCTAAATTCTTTACTTGTGCGTTAATAACTAAGACTAGAAGGCTTAATAACTTACATGCGCCCTCAAATATTTAATAAAGTAGCAGGGCTTTAGCTTCTAGTACGTTTAGAGGTAGTTATCGCTAAGGCTGTTGTCTAGACGCTAGCCTTAGTCGCAGAATTATTCTTGCTATTACTAGTAGTAGGAAGAAGCAACTTAGTCTGCTTATAATACCTAAAATAATTCTCCTGCAGCTACTTAGGTAGAATAGGCACATTTAGAGGAAGCTTTGTCCCTGCATGTAATTACTTTCTATACTATTTAATTACCTCTGTCTAGAACATCTAGTTAAGGTACCCTTATCTAGAGCGCGTGTTTATATTATTAGCTGTAATCTTAGAGGCAGGCATCTTATGCTTATTAACGATACTGCGTAATTTAGCGTTACTATTCTTATAATACTTCTTTATCTAAGCAGGTATATTAGCTATTTACTAATATACTTCTTTCTAGTTAGTAATATTAATAAATCTATCCTGCCTCCTCCTCGCAGATTATTATTAATAGTAAAGAGCTATGTTAAGGAAGGGAGTAAGGTTATCTAGTAAGGTCCTGCGCAGTAACTATTAAACTGCCGTCACGCTAGAGTGTAAGTACACTACTTAAACAGAATATAGAATAAGAACCTACTTTAGTATATACTAATAGTGTTCGTCTAGATAGGTAAACGCGCTCTTTATCTTCTTTTTCCTCTTCTTCTTATAAGTATCTATGTCCTTAAGTATAGGATATTACTGCTTAAAAGCAGCGATGCCTCTATACTATAATATTAGGCTTAGTCTTCCTTTTAGAAATTTTTTAGTCGCGATAATAAGAGTTAAAGTCTTATTAAAGTAAGTTACTAAGGCTACTATCTAATTATCTACTATACCCTTCTATTTAATAGGCGAGACTTACAGCAAGCTTTAAACCTAAGTGTCTACTATAATCTCTGCGTGCTAAAGGACTTTAATATTACTATAACGCTTAAGCTTAGTTCTATAGTTTTTAATAGCTTCTTTACTAGTAAATTACACGATCTCTATTAGCGCAGGCTTAATTATAGTTGTAGTTAGTTAAGGATTTAGGTTTAATAGTGGGGGTAGACGCTTCTTAGGCTGTTTAGGTGTCTAAGGCGGCTGTAATATTACTTAAAGTTTGTACCTAATAAGCACTTATATGTCTACCTTAGAAAGTTTTAATAGATAGTAACAGGAAGTAAGAAAGAGAAACTTAGGCCCTGTAGGATTAACTACAGGCTTAAGATTTAGAAGGGGTTCGAGCGGTAGAGGGTATCTTTCCCTCCCTAACTTTACTTAAAAGCCTTACTAAGGCTTATTAACGTAGTAAAAGGTAAAGTTACTATTATTTTAACTCCTTCTTATTACCTAATTAGCTAGCATAGTAGGTCCTCTTAAGAGTTAGCTACTTAGGAACGTTTCCTAAGTAAGTCTTATCTTACTGCTAAATGCAGCTATAAACTTACCTTTACACTTTAAAATATTAATTATCTTATCTTCTACCTCTTTTAATTAATTCTGTATCTTTAAATTATTGCTCTGTAATCTTGTGGTTGCGTTATTCCTGTTAGCGCAGATATTAAGTTATCTAGCTAATCAGCTTTTAGCAGGTCTTACTAAGCTTACTTAGCGATTGCTAATTAGCTAAACTCTTTAACACCCTAGTTTCTCTACCATTTTTGATCGCGTAGTAAGGAGATTAACCTCCTAGCGACTCTAAATAATATTTTGTTTAATTTTAACTTATTTTTATATGTCTAGGGGGTTACGCTGCGTGTGTGTAATACTAAATATGTAAAAATATACGAAAATTTAATAAAGGAAATACAGCCCCTCCCCTACTTTAAGATAAAAGCCCGTCCTCTAGGCTTAAGTAAGCTTATCTTCTAAGTTAGAATTAATTTCTAAATTAGGTATTTAAATATATTATTATCTCTTAGTCTCTATTAAAGATCTTAGTATAATAATAGGATAGCTGCGCGCAGTTAGCTGTATTATATCTTTAGATAAATCTAAGTCTGTAGGAGGATTATTCTCTTTCTCTTATAACTAAATCGCGTCTTAGTTAGGATTCTTAATAACTATAAACTTATTATCTTAAGAGTTATTAGATTAAGTAGGCAGTAGTAAAAAGTTAGCTTTAGCATCCTATAACAAAGGATCCTATAGCTTTACACGACCTTAATACTCTTAAGCGACCTTACTTTTATCTTAAAGTACCTACAGCTTAAGTCTCTATCCTAGGGTAGTGTTTCTAAATCGCGTGCTGTTAAGGTCTATAAGTTAATAGTTACTTTTATCTTAATTAGTATAAAAGACTTTATATAGTCCTAGCTATCTGCTCGCAAGCTTTTTATTTCTTAATATATTAATATCTTTAGCTAAGTCCTATATTAGTATAAAGTTATCTTCTTTAATTTCTTCTTAATAAATCTCTCTATAATTATCTTAATATTCCTTCTTTTCGCGTTGTAGGCGCTTAGTTCTTAATACTGCGTCTTTAAGAAATTAATCTCTTAAATCTAGCTATATAGCTCGCACTGCTAATAACTAGCCTCTTAATATTACTTATCTAAATAGTAATATCTGCTATATTAGAAGAGTAAGCTTAATCAGAAGTACTAGATTCTAACTAGTAACTAACTAATAAGGAGAATATCTAGTCTAACTCTAAGTAGAAATTTTATCTACCTATAATACTATTAGAAGATTATTAACCTAAGGTCTAGGAAGCTTTACTAGTGCGTTATATATTAGCTTATAACTACTCTTAATTTTTCTTATAGCTTAAGAGTTATATGCTAATACCTAGATCCTCCTAATACGATAAATCTTAGTAAGGGCTTTAACTACCTTTCTAAAATTAGGTCCGCCGTCTATAGTAAGTGTCCTTATTATACTCTAGTAATATAAGATTTCTTTATATAAAAACTTAGCAATAGTAGATAACTTATTATTAGCTATTACTCGTGCCTCTAGCTATCTACTAAAGTATTCTTCTATAATTATAATAAATTTCTTTCTTTAATAATGCGGCATATAAAATAATGTCTATAGTAACTCGTTCCTATAACGCGTAACAGTAGGTATTTATTAGCATTTCTTACTTAGGACTTAATAATCTCCGCTAGCACTGTTTACATAATATAATTATGCGTCGCACCTCCTTATATATCCTTTCCTACTAGTATCGTTAAGTAAGCATTAAATAGACGCTATTTACTCTTCTATAACTAATCTGTTAATATACTTCCTATATAGCTATAGTCTTAAGATTAGGATTATCTATAACTTAATAAATAACTATATTCCTTATAGACTTTTAGAATAAATAGCTTTCTTACACAAAGAAATTTATTGCCCTCTTTTTCTACGCTCGAAGTTGTGCCCTCTTAAGGCCTTTAGGCTTCTTAAATCTTATTAAGAACTAAGTAATCGCTTCTAACTCGTCTAAGTATTACTTATTTAGTACCCTACTTATCTTAGTAGGCGAGGCAAACTTAAGGTTAGCAACTAGGTTTTTAATAAAATCTTTAAGGTCGTCTTTAGTCTTATTTAGCTGTTCCTATCCTTCTAGCTTTAGATAACGTAACAACGTATTAGTAACAACATTCTTCTTTCTAGGAATATGCTTAATGTTAAAGTCTTAGGTAAGGATAGCTGCAAGCTACCTATTTTAGACTAACTTAGGAACGTCAGGCAATAATCTGTTAAGTTAATAAATAAGCGTCTGCGCGTCCGTTTTAATAGTAAAATGTTGTCTATATAGCTAGGTTCTGAATTTCTTTAGCGCCTATAATACTGCCTTGCACTTAAGCTTTGTTATGTGCTAGAGGCTCTTAGCTTTTAACTATATTGTACTTTTAAATTAACATAGATGTCTTTTTCTGTCTGCTCTAATCTATTTAAGAGACGCGCCTGCGCCTTCCTTGCTCGCATCTACTACTATAAAAAGCATACCTCTATTCTTATAATTAGGACTCGCTAACGCTAGGGCTAAAGTAATGTATTGCTTTAAGGTACTGTTGCAAACAACGCGCTGTGACCTGGGGTACGGTAGGCTCACGTGCGCGCTGACGTAGGAGCTTACCCTGGAGAGACACGTCTTTTGTGTGCATTCAAGGGCGCGCTCACGTACGCGCTCACGTGCGCGCTCACGTGCAAGCTCACGCAGGAGACACCTGAAGGTAGACTCACGTGCGCGCACGCGCACGCGTACACGCTGCTCACGCTCCTACCGTATAATGGCCTCTGTAATAGGCCGTGCTTAGCTCTCCTTTATATAGCTGGCTCTCAAAGCCTCCTAGACAAAATAGTAGTCTATCTTATAGATTACCTGGGTAACTGTTACTAAGCTCTCCCTTTTTCCTCTACAGTTATAAGCCTGGCGCTTTAAGGACGCAAGTCGATTCTCCCTGCGAACTTAAAGAGCTGGTAAACAGTTACCTTGCCGCTCTAACCTAAATAACCCCTGTGTATAGGTCTAAGAAGTTATTAACGCTTACGAAATAGACAATAAAATTACTAAGCCTACGCCTATCCTGTAGATCCTGCTTAAGGATTAAATAAGCTAGCTAGAATAGTACATACAGCTTTAATATTATGTACACGCGAAGCAAGTCTAGTACTTAATTAATCTATTAGGAGTAGATACTCTAGATCCCTATAACGCTATCCCGCAGCTCCCTATAATTAAAGAGGTTATAACTAAAGAAAGAGTAAGGAGGCAGCTCTCTTAAGAGAGAGCTTAGGCTAGCAGAGATAACTTAAGTAATAAGATAATCTAGGCGCTCTATTAGCAGGAGCTAAAGAAATATATATTATTAATAAGTACTAGAGCTATTAAGGATAAGCGCGTAAAGTAAGTTAGAGATTAAGTTTAAGCTACTATCTTAATAGAGATTATAGCGCTAATTATAATGCTGCTTATATCTTAGAAAAAGTATACTATGCAGGCTCTAATTTAAGCCCTTAAGGTTAAGCTTGCTCCCTTAGAAGCTAGTACGATTAACTACCTTAGAGTAGAATACTAACATTACCTAGAGATTACGAAGCAGGGGAACATAACGCTAGAAGCGTAGTACTAGAAGTAGAACACCCTATATATAAAAGTAAAAATATATAATCTCTACAAAGTAAAAGGAGAGCTTGCAGCGTAAGACTTCCTAGAGGTACTAGCTCTAAAGCTCGCCTCTAAGTAGGTATAGACTATATATAATTAAATCCTGCAGAACACGGCGCTTAGAGAACTAATAATCTTACTAGATAAGCTAGGCTGAATCTTCTTAGTTATAACCTACAAGCACGCTGTGCACGCAAAAGAGAGGTAAGCAGAGGTATTTGTAACGTTTAGAGGACGCTTAGATAAGCACTAATCCCTAAAAAAGTAATATAAGTGCCTTTATAAGCTAAATAAAACTTCTAACTACTATTAGGTACTAGAGGAGTACTGTACCCTAAAGGTAGTTATAATAAGATTATTAATGCTTATAATAGCTAGTAAGTAAGAGGAGATTATAAAGCAGCTCTTAAGTAAAGAATATAAGGAGCTCTAAGACTACCTAATAAAGAAAGGCTAGGTAATTCCTAAGATAGAGCTCTTAATAATTACCTACCTTAGAAGTATTTAAGCTATAGTAATTAACCTATAGCTGTTTTTACTAAGCTCCTTATTAGGCGTTTACGTAATAATAGACTTCGCCGCTTATCTCCTCTTAATAAGTACTATCCTTAATAATAGAGCTGCTACGCACCTTATTAATATAAAGGATCTGCTTATACTAGGAAGCTTTAAGAAGGCGTAGAGTGTATAAATAGTTAAGGTAGGAACTTAAGCGTTTCTTATTTAAGGTATAGGCACTAGAGTACTTAAAGAAGCTCTATATAGAGTAAGAGGTAAGAATATAGAGGATCTTACCTTATAAGAAGTAGTAGTTATAGAAGGTTTCTATGTAAATATAGTATTAGAAGCTTATTTTAATAATAAAAAGCTCTAGTATCTTAGATTAGATTGCATACTGCGTATAGGAATACTAGAACAGAATATAGTTCTCGCGAAGCTTAAGAGAGCTTATAACCTTACTTTTATTAAATTAAAGTATAAGCCTTACTTTTATATCTTAATTAACGCGGTAATCCTAGAGCGCTTACGACTAAGGTTATAGAGAACTTATCTAAGGAGTAATTCTAAAGAGCTGTAGCACTTAAGAGCAGGTTACTTAGGACCTACTACTCTTTAAGCGTTAGTAACGAAGGCGCGAAACGTAAAAATTAAAGGGACAGCGCGTGTAAAGTGCGAGTACTATACTATAATACATGTAAAGTAAGTAATCTTATAGAGACCTTAGGAATAATTACTTTAGCTATTCTAGAGAGTAGCATAAGATCTATTTAATATACTAATAAGAAGGCTTAGAGAATAATAGTTTATCTTGCTTAAATATAACTATAGTAGAAAGATTACTATGTACCCTCTATAAGGGAAAACGCTTACAGAGATTATAAGAATCTTTATAAACTTCTAGAGTAGGGTAAAGACTTAGTATTAGCTTAAGATCTGTAAACTGTAGTAAGACAGAGACACAGCCATACTTCTATAGAGAGGCACTTTAACCTACGAGCTATAGGCGAAGGAGTAAGGGATAGAAATAGAGCCCTCTCTAGCCTATACCTACGAGCTAAACAGAGGCCTAGAAAGAGTAGGTTAAGAGATTATTACTAAGTTAATTAAAATAAGAAGTAGAGCGAGGCTTTTAGTAAAGCTCTAGCTAGAAGTAATAGAAGTAGTAGCTTAGCTATATAATATAAGCCCTTTATAAGCGTATAATCTAAGCTTACTAAACAAGGTGCTTAACGCATAGTTTACATAGTACTTCTGATAGTACAGCCCTGCGTAAGTACGTTACATTACAGCTAATCTAAGACCTGATTAGAGCGGGATACACGCGTACAGCTACTAAGCTTACTCTTTAAACAAGGAAAGAGTAGCTAGACGCAATAAGCGAGGGTTTAAAGTAACCCTAAGGGGCTATATAGGTTACCTAGTTAGATACAGAGTATCTAACATATACTACATATAGGTCCTAAAGCTTAATCAGGTAATCACCACAAGAAATATAACTTTTAACAAAGAACTGTTCTTTAAAGATAAAAAAGAGATTACTGTAATTATAATAGAAGAAGCTATAAAGATTATTTATATTCTCTATAAGCTAGATAAAGTACTATACGCTAGAGAGATTCTAGAGCTCTTACCTAAATAAATAATTAAGTAAGAAGGCTAAGAAACTTATTAGTCCTCTAAGTAAGAGCTTAGGGGTGCTATAGTTTAAAGAAATAATTAGATAGTTAGCTAACTAAAAGATTAGGACGTTAGACTAATACTAACTGCGTAAGAGGAAAGCTAGGCTGGTAATCCTCTAGAGATCTACGCAGGACTAAATAAGTAAATAGGTCTTCTATCTCCTAAGCTAACCCTAGAGCTAGAGAGCTAGAGGGAGATAAAGGAGAACGAGCCTCTAAGGAAACAAGGAGAAGGTGATTATACTAGTAACCTATAGGAAGTGCACTTAACTAGAGAAGGGGGTAAGCTAGGCGAATTATAAGGTTATAAAGACTAACAAGCTAAATAAACAGCTCCTACCTTTTAGAGTAGGAGCCCTTATTCTTAGGCTCTATATAACGCAGATTAGGCACCTCTAAAGCAAGCGTATAATTACAAAATCTAGGGAGAAGCGAGCTGCGTAAGCTGCAGGCTTAAGAAATAGGACCTAAGGGATCCTAGTAAACTAGATTAGATAGGGGGTGCGAGGAAGAGAGCGCAGCTCGCAGTAATTAATAGAGACAGCTTACTGTACAGTTTAGATAATTAAAGAAAGTAAGAGATCCTCTAAATAAACTTCCTAACTATAAACGCTGCTTACGAAGTAGGAAGTAAGGAGTATAAAATGCTGCACGTAGTAATTACTGTAGCTGTACTTCTAAAATAAGAGTAGGAAGAATAATTATATTATAATTAACTTCTAAAAGAACTAAATAAATAGAAGGATCTAAATAGCTACCTGTATAGAGCTCTATTTAAATAAGTAGCTAAGAAAGAGATTAATACACTGCTTAAGAAAGGGATATAGGTAGAGATTTATTAAGCTAAGGTAAAAAATAGACTGCTCCCTCTTAAATAGGTATTTACCTATAAGCTTAATAAGGATAGTTACTTTATAAAATATAAAGCGCGGATCTACGTGAGAGGAGATCTCTAGACAAAGGACTTAATTAAGTTAACGTACGCAGCTACGCTCGCAGCACGATTATTTCGAACAGCTATAGTAATTGCAGCTTAATTTAACCTAGAAGTCTACTAACTAGATATTACAGGCGCTTTTCTAAACGCGCGGAGGGATAACTAACTAAGCGTTAACTGCGAGCTTCTAGATAGTTTTATAAAGCTAGGTAAGTACGTATAGCTAAAATAAGCACTGTATAGCCTAAGAGATTTACTAGTTCTCTAGTATTATAAGTTCTTAGGTACTCTTTAAAAGCTTAGTCTTACAGCTTTAAAAGAAGAACTATATCTGTTCTACAACTGTAAGCGCCGTGTAATAGTACTGTTTTACGTAGATAATATATTAGTAATGTATTACTGCAGTAACGAAGCAGCAGCTTATTAAGTAATTAATTTAATTAAGGTAACCTATAAAGCTAAGGACTAAGGACTAGTTACCTAGTTCCTTAGGATACGAGTAATTAGAGACAGAGTAGCTAGGAAGATTACTCTTATTTACGACTCCTATATAGATAAGATTACTACGAAGTTTAACCTTGCTAATACTGCTTACTTCCTATTAACACCCTTACCTACTAAGCAGCTAACTCTAAGTTAAGGGAGCGCGACTAAGTAGGAGATTAAGAACTACTAAGAGTAAGTAGGATCTATCTTGTATACAGCGATTATAATAAGACCTAATATAGCGTACGCTGCGTTGCAGCTCTTACACTACCTTACAAACCTAAGTAAAGCTTATTTTAAAGTAGCAGATTAGGTAATTATGTACCTATATTAAATAAAGAACCTAGTAATAGAATATAGAGCTAGCTAAGGAGCTTAGCTAATAATGTGTAGAGACGCTTTATTTACAGATAACGTGGATATAAGGAGATTATCCTATAGGTTTATAGTTAAGCTCTTTAGAGGCCCTGTTATCTAGAAAGTAGCTTAGCAACTAACAGTAACTACATTAATAACTGAAGCGGAGCTCCTCGCCCTAGCGCACACAGCTAAGGAGTCTATAGTACTAAAACAGTTCTTCTACGAGCTACTCCTTAATCTTAGAGTAGCCTAGCAGATCTTTTGTAATAACTAACAAACGATTAGGCTTGTAATAGGCGAAAACAAGAGAATAACCACGAAGCTGCGCTATATAGATATACAGAACATGTAGCTACGACAAGAGCACGCTAAAGGATTATTTTAAGTACTCTATCTTAAAATAAGCGACATGCTAGCTAATAGGCTAACTAAGAGCTTACTAAAGCAACAGTTTAAAAGATTTAGAGAGTAGCTTAACTTTTAAGACATAATATAAAGGCTTAAGAGAGCAGAGTAATAAGAAGTAAATAGATCTAAAACTATTTGATATTACTAGGGGGTTTAACCTCTCCACCCCTAAGGCCTAGAGTATAACGTTAACCTATATAAGAGGGTTTAACCTACCCTACTCTTAAGAACCTA
Source organism: Pseudopyrenochaeta lycopersici (assembly GCA_003313425.1). Classification (NCBI taxonomy): domain Eukaryota; kingdom Fungi; phylum Ascomycota; class Dothideomycetes; order Pleosporales; family Pseudopyrenochaetaceae; genus Pseudopyrenochaeta; species Pseudopyrenochaeta lycopersici. The sequence continues at coordinate 40,229 of NHZP01000071.1, forward strand.
ACCTAACCTTATTACTTAAGGAGGAGATTAACAACCTCGCTGAGGAGAGTTATAATGCGCTGGCGGCGCACTAAAAGCTCTCTACTAACAGAGCTGCTACCTCTACCCTCCTTATTATCCTCCTCCTCCTCTATCTCCTCTTCTCCTCCCGCCTGCTCCTTAGCAGCGCGAGCTACCGCGGCCGCGCGCTCCCCCTCCTCCTTCTCCTCCTTCTCTTCCTTCTCCTTACCCTTAACTTGTTTAAGAAGCGCCTAGATAACAGTCCTTAACTCCTTACTTTCTTATAACTAATAAGTATAAGTATAGTATATTATACTAAGGAGCTTACCTTAGTATTATTCTTTTTAATTACCTTTATAAGGCGTAGCGAAAAGTTAAGAATAATAGGGGGGCTATATATAAAGGATTAGTTTAGTAACTAAGCCTATTATAAAATAGAGCTTACCTAGGGATATAATTATACTTAGAGGTATAATAGAAGTAGCGCTAACTACTACTAGAGTTATTGTAGCACTCCCTAGAGGAGTGCCTAGAGAGCGCGCTCCTTACGCACTAAAGGCACAGCGTAGAGTAGAGTGCTCTCTAGGTACGTAACTAGGGAGTGCGTATAACTTCCTATAGATCTTAAGGAACTATAGGAGGTGTGCAGGCACGCGCGCGCTTAAGCGCGGTGGCGGAGGCAGCAGCGTCAGCCTAGGCTTTAGCTAGGGCGGCGGCAGCGCGATTAGCAGCAGCGAGGAGAGCAGCTTAATTAGGTGTTTTACTACTATTACGAGCTGCCTCCTTAACTCTAGAAAGGAAACTAGGCAGTAGGGGAGGTAGTAAGGGCGCGGGCGTAGGCGTAGGCGCAGGCGCGGGTACGACAGGGGTAACAGCGCTAATAGCAGAGTTGGGCCTAGAGGCGGTAGAGCGGGTCTTACGAGCCTTTTAGGCGCAGGCGCGAGCGGCGATTTTAGCTTTAGACTATATAAATTAGTATAATCCTAGGCTTGCGCGTAGTAACTTACAGCAGGCATAATAATAGTAGTAGTAGTAGTGTTACTATTATTACTGCTAGTGCTGCTATTATTAAAGAAATAGAGCTAAGGAGCGCGCGAGGCGCGCTATATAAGGCTATTTTTTGAAGGTGAAGGTAGGAATTAATCTTAAGCAGAAAACGGAGGTGAAGGGGGATATTGAGCATAACGCGCTGATTAGTCAGTTGAGCAGCCTGAGCTGCCCACCTAGGGGGTGTGTTGCAAACAACGCGCTGTGACCTGGGGTACGGTAGGCTCACGTGCGCGCTGACGTAGGAGCTTACCCTGGAGAGACACGTCTTTTGTGTGCATTCAAGGGCGCGCTCACGTACGCGCTCACGTGCGCGCTCACGTGCAAGCTCACGCAGGAGACACCTGAAGGTAGACTCACGTGCGCGCACGCGCACGCGTACACGCTGCTCACGCTCCTACCGTATAATGGCCCCTGTAATAGGCCGTGCTCAGCTCTCCTTTATATAGCTGGCTCTCAAAGCCTCCTAGACAAAACAGTGGTCCATCTCATAGATTACCTGGGTAACTGTTACCAAGCTCTCCCTTTTTCCTCTACAGGTACGCATAGCCTCTTATTAAGCCTCCTGCTATATCTATTTAACGCTAGTCCTTATTAACTAGAACAGGGGCTTCGCGCGAATAGCAAAGCTAGGCACCTATATCCTGTAGTAGACACAGATACCTACAAACGCCCTTACTTCTTTCACGTTTCTGCATTCTAGCTAATCTAGAATCTTAGCTACTTTCTGTTAATCTAGATGTCTCCCTTGCGCAGTAACTTTATATCTAACTACCCCTAATCTAGAGACTCCTTAATAATACTTCTTGCCTAAAATTATAGCTCTAGCTCTTTCTATATTAGCTAGGGCCCTATCTAGCTGTTAAATATGTTCTAATACATATCTTCTTACTCTAGGAAATACTTCTTCTCCTCTATAGTTAGTTTTAGGACTGCTAGCAGTAATATTATCTATAAAAGGAATAGTATGTAGCTAATAATCCTTTATAATCTTTGTAACTAATTACTAAAAGACTGCAACTAAGTTAGTCGCGCCTTAAACTATCGTATAGTATTAAAGCAAACTAACTAGCGTATAAAAAGCAGTTATATCTCTGCTGTCTAGATAAAGTATTATCTAGTTATATCCTAAGAATAGATCTAAAAGAGACAGAATATAACATCTACTAAAACGCTTAGAGAATTTATCTGCTATTAGAGGCAGATTAGTATCTCTAAGAGACACTGCGTTTATCTTAATTAACCTAAGTATTATCTAATAACTCTTATCCTTCTTTTTAACTAGAAACTATAAGTTTTTGTACTAACTAGCGCATCTTTCTAGTACCCCTCTATTAAGTCTGTTATTAAACATTATAACTACCTCTTCTTTAACAGCTTGCGCTATTAGGAATAATTTTTCTTACTAAGCTTTATGTTTAATAGTCTATATCTTATATAGAGGACATACATCTTTAATAATTTATCCTGTCTTAGAGAAAGTAAAAGCAATCGCGCTTTCTCTATTTATTAACATTTTAATAAATAGCTAAACTTCTAATTTTATTAACTTAGATCTAAACTTTTATAAGGCTAGCCTTTTTAGTGTTAATCTTATGCCTTATAGGAATGCTGCATATCTATGTTTAAAAAGGTAATTAAAAGGCCCTATATTAGGAAGTCTTAGACTTTTTCTTAAGAGTTGCAGTTTAATAGTATGTCGCTTCTAGTCTTTACGCCTAAACTCCTTAATATCTAATGCCTTAGGAATATCTACAGGTCGCACCTTATTAGCTACTCTCTTATATAAGGTATTAACTTAACTGCTTATATACTTCTTTCTCTTTTCCTATTGCGCCTAACAGTTAAGTTTATACATAACTAAAAAAGACTCTAATTCTTACACAGCTAAAGGATCCTTAGAGGCTCTAACTCTATAGCTTATTACTTATTTTACTTATTCTTTAAATTACTGCTTATTATTAGTTATAAAAATAGGTAAAAATTTACTAAATCTAATAGAAGCTTTTATAAACTTAGCCTCTTAAATATACTTAACTTAAGCATAAGATAAATAAGATTCTAAACTAAAATATTGCCTTAGGTATTTTCTACTTAAATCTAGACACTCCTCCCTAGAAAGGGTGCTTACTATATATTTTCCTTATCTTTAGGAGTTAGTATATAGTCTCTTAGATATAGCGGAGCAGGATTAGAGGCTATAAAGACGGCGTTTCTGTCTCTATTCTTAGAAATAATCCTGCACGTAATCCTTCTATATACGTTATACTAAATTAATAACCTTACTAAAGCGCACTAAGGTCTACCTAAAATTACTAATCTTGTTAGGTTTTAAATAATCCTAAAGTAACTAATAACAGTTACCTCCCCTACTTTAACTAGGACACTCTACGCAGTTCCTACAAAAGGATTAGTACTTTTATTTATAGTAACTACTCTATTTTAATATAAGCTACCTTACTTATAGTCTTTATATGTAAGCTTTAATGCCTTAGCTGCACTGTATCTTAAAAAGTTTATCTGTGCGCTAGTGTTAATAAGACACTTTACTGCATGCCTATTAAATAAGGCCTAGTAGGTTAGAAGGCTACACTGCACGTAGGCTATGCCTATCTTCTTTTAAATTATTATAGCTTCTTATTTAGTAGGATTAACTAAAGCTTTATACTAAGTATTATATATTCTTAGGGCTTTATACCTAGTTTATACATTAAAAGTCTTAAATTATATTAAGTTAAGCTCTAAATTTAGTCCTTTTTTAAGACTAACTGTCTCTACTTAATTTAATTTAACCTTCTCTTTATTAGAAAAATACCTCTAAACATCTCTAATAACACAGGCAGACGCGGGGTTGTGCGGGGTAAGGCACTGCAGTGTTAGCTAATTAGGTTCTAACAGGTCTCGCTTAGCTGACCTAGCGATTGCTAATTAGCTGGCTAGCCTAATACTTAATTCTACAGCGTTCACGCTAGCTAACAACGCGGTAGGCTTATTAATCGCTTTTAATATATTTCTAACTTATTTTTAAAGCTAATATTAGCTTATAAGGTCCCTAAAAGTTACACTACGCACCTCTTAACGCAGTATAGTAGTAGTAATACAGTTTAGATACGGGCCTAGTAAATAACAGAGCTCTATATTAGTAAGGCTGTTATTCTAGTTTTTCTTTTTCTTATTCTAACTAATAAATTTAGGCTTAGCTTTTAAATCTTAAAAGCTTCTACTATTATCTAGAGGCTATATAAGAGAGAATAGCTTATTATAGGCTTAGCTAGCGAATAGAATTAGCTCTACTTGTTTAAACTTTTTAATATCTATTAGTCTAAATGTAGTATTACCCCTTATAGCAGGTATACAATAGTCCTTAACTATAACTTGCTTTAGTTACTTAGAATAAGGAGGTTTAGCAGGAGCTTGCTTCTAAACTTTACTCTACCTAACTTTCTTAAGAACTAGATCTTTCTTAATATTCTAACGCGTTTAAGAGCGTGTTACTGTATAAGTTAAGCTAGCATTTACTGCTCCTTCCTTAAAAGTACTAAGAATAATGTCCTAAGATGTAACCTTATTAAGAGTAAAATACGCCTTAGTTAAGCCTCTTAGTAATATCCTAACGTTCTAAAAGTTTAGTAGGTCCTTAGCTAGGCTTATAGCTGTCCTACTATATCTATCTTCTGTAATTATATTTGTATTAGGACTAACTACCTTCTATTACTGTATAGCTAGTAGTCTAAGCTTTTAATATTAAGCAGGCCTTAAGTCTACTCTATTAAACTTCTCTAGATATACTACTAATGCTAGCTAATCTAGAACATCGTTAGTAACTCTGTAATACTCCTAAATTTTCTATTTTAACTAATAGAGCTGCAGCGCTTAGGGTGCAGTTCTTTAGATTTGCTTTAACCTCTTATGCGAAGGACTAAAATAGTAAGTCTTATATCTAACTTCCCTATTCTACTTAAAGCTAATCTAGCTAAGATGTAAAAGTAGCTAATATAGCTTACATTCTCTAGTAATGTAACTAGAGAGGTTGCATATATTACAAGTATTTTAATATTCACGGCCTTAGATAGTAATTGCGCCTTACTAAGGATTTAAGTTGTAAGGAGCTGTTATTATGTACGAGCTATTATTCCTTTCTAATAGTGGCTGCTTAGCATTATCTCTTAAGACGACTTAGCTAATAAAGTACGCGTAGGTAGCTAGGTTCCTCAGAATCTAACTAAGCTTAGGATAAACTATTATCTTGTTAACCTTAGCTAGGCTAATCTTCTAGTTGCTAAGGGCTAAAATAAGGTCTTAAACCTCTAGATCTACACTAGGTGGAAGAGCAGGCCTAGCTTCCTCTTAAACTTTGCTTTTCTTATACTTATTAACTGCGTCTTTTAGCTGCTTAGCTGTTAATATTTTCTTTTCTTAATTAAGGATCTAGTGTATAAGCTTAGCCTCTCTTTCTGTATGACTAGGGGATATCTATTTTATCCCCTCTCTCTAGTAGTACACGCGCTTAAGATACGTGTAAATCTTCTTAATATTAAAACTCTCTAGCTTATCTAGAATTAGCCCTTTATGTATATAGATAAAGATTATATCTTAGTCTTCTCTTAGAAGGCCTCTAGTAAAAAAGAAGCCAGCCTCTGTCCTATATAGCTGGCCTATCTTAATGTAAGCGTTACTGTACGCTGTAAAGTTAGTTAAATACTTAGACAGTCCTAGGAATTTTCTTAACGTCTCAGAAACATAGGTCTCTAGGAACGCTCGCGTTCCTATACGTTAAGCTACATCTTAATCGTGCTAATACTCTTTTATTACTTCTTAAAGCTTCTTCTAGTCTAGTACTCTGTATAGCCTTATTTTCTTAATAAAGCTTCTACACATAGTGTTACAGAAGTCTAGAAGGATTCTTATCTTTTAATAGTTGTTATAGCTACTATTGTCTGCCTAGCGATTAAAGTTATCTAGGAACTTAGTAACGTCTTTTCCTGTAAATAGAAAGTCTTTCCTCGCGGGCCTCATAGGCACAAGTACTTTGCTAGTATCTATAGTGTGTTTCTTAATGACCTCAATAGCAGGCGTAAGATCTAATCTAAATAACAGCGAATCTGGTGTTGATTCAGCTATAAGGATGGCTGAAGGCTGAATCCTGAATAGGCTGTAACGCTGATAATTAACTAAAATCTAATACTGTACTACTTCTGAATTGTTTCCTAATCGTTTATAGTTATTCTCGTTTTTATTTTCTGTTGTCTTATTCATATTCGTCTTCTTATCCTGCTACTACTAAGTTAGCTTCCGCTTATGTTATAGGAAGTCTTAATTTGTCATAGCAAGATAACAAGGATACAGCCTCAACAGAGCTAGTCCCTGTCAACTCTTAGCTCCAAAAATGTAGAGGGGGTGGCCGCAACAGCGCCATCCCTCTCAAAGGTTCTGAAGGCTGGCCGCAACAGCGCCATCCCTGTCTCAAAGGTTCTGAAGGCTGGCCGCAACAGCGCCATCCCTCTCAAAGGTCCGAAGGTTAGCCGCAACAGCGCCATCCCTCTCAAAGGTTCTGAAGGCTGGCCGCAACAGCGCCATCCCTCTCAAAGGTCCGAAGGTTGGCCGCAACAGCGCCATCCCTCTCAAAGGTTTTTCAGGGTCAAACAGACACCCAGCTCTTTCTAGGTAATCCTATAATCTCTGTATCGCAATGTAGTGCTCTTATGTTTGTGTTTTCGACGTTAACAGTTCAATGCCATGTAGGCTCTTTCTGCTCTCATTAGCCATAGCCTAACCAGAACAGACCGTTGTGCCCCTTAGGCTTCGCCATTATATGTGGAGTTAACAAGGTGGTTTAGCACAATCCCGCAGTTCTGGTGTTGTGAATGAGAGGTAACGCTGGAATCAAAGCGTGCGTGAATAACAGGAGCAGCCCTGCCTATGCAGTCTGCTAGAAACGAAGGTAAGTATAGAGCCTGATTAAAAGTAATAAACAAAATGGTCTGAAATCTCATAAATTGACGTAGCTAATGCACTAGCTACTTTGCAAAATCTCAGTTTTTGAAGTAAATTCTCGTGGAGTGTGGTGCATGGTGCATAGTTTTTGGTGCATGACGTTAAGATCTCTCGCATCTTCAAGTCTTATCATCAAATCTCGCTGACAAAGGAAACCCATCATCACCTGATTGCCCAGGTACCCTGTGCAACGGCACAGTAGTAGTTATAAATCTAGATAGTACTACTTTAAAGCTACCTAGCTATTCTACATTATAATAGTATCTTAAAGGATAAGGCCTTACTAAATCTCTTTATAAAAAGCGTCTAAAGCTTAATAAATCGCGTGCGTTATAGCAGCTTAAGTTCTGTAGAGAGTACTTTTATTTCTTATAGTATTAACGTACTATACGCTTCTTAGATAAGTGCTCTTTTTAGAAGGGCTTAGGCTAAATATAGGAGTAAGTATTTTATAATTTATAAGAGAAATAGAAGATAATAATACTTTAAACTTATAGCTGTAGTAAGAAGGTAGTATAGGTAGTGTAGGGTTTAATATAGCTAGATAAACGTAGGCGTGTATAGAGGAGCCCTCTAGTTATAATAGAGCGTAATCCTAATACTCTAAACTATAGATACTCTGCTAAAAGTTACATTAAGGCTTTAAAGAAAGGCCTCTTATAATTATAGTATTATTTATAGCTTTTTATATAGGATAACGCGTACGTATATATAGCTAGAGCTATAAGGAGATTTCTAGCTAAGCACTATATTAGTACTGTTAACTAGCTACTCTACTTACCTAATCTTAACCTAATTAAGCACCTCTAGTAGTATCTTAAAATACTTATATATAGATCCTATTCTTAGTATAACAACTATAGTTAAGCTATAGAGGAGTAGGATAGCTTTTACGCTGTATTAAAAAGTTGCTGGCGTCGCATACTAGCTAGCCTAATTTAGCCCCTTATTATAAGTATGCTACGATAAATTAATGTATGTAAGAAAGCGCGAGGGTAGTAAACGAAATATTAGACCTGTGCGTAACTACTGCTTTAAAAAAAAATTAAATTATATTATATATTAGCTAAGATTTATAGTGTTGAAGTTTTGTGCCCATATGCTGGTGAGGGTGGCTCGTGCGTGCGCGGCGAGAACTTTTGGAAGGGCACTGTATACTACTATTTAAGATACTTTTATATTTAACTCCCTAATACTGCATATCTATAGAATACTCTAAAGAGCCTAACTAGTTAACACTAGTTACTTTATATTATAACTACTTAATTAGATCTTTAATATTTTAATTACTCTTAAGATAAGTAGTACTAGCGAATATATAGCTACCCCTAACTCTTTAACTATAACTACTAAGAGTTATCTAATTAGTAAGCCTACTACGTTTAGCAGTAACTAATAATACTTTAAAGGATAGTTACTCTAACTTAACTTATACTTTTACTTCTATAAGAATATTAATAAAAGTAATAAGGTACTTATTATAATTACTTACTTTATAAGTAAGGCACTAGACTAGGTTACGCTATAATTAGAATAATATATAGACTAAGGAGAAATTAATAAAGATAATATAGAAATATTTAAAGATTAGGATAAGTTTAAAAAGTATATCTAACAAATTTTTAGTATATAGATAGAGAAAGTTATAGCAGAATAACACATACAGGAACTAAAATAATATACCTCTATTACTAACTACGCTAATAAGTTTAAGTAGTACTCTATAATTATTAGATAAGATAATAAAGCTCTTAAGTAAATATTCTAATAGGGCCTAAAACTATAAGTTAAGCAGAAACTTATAAGAATAAGATGCGTTATTAAACACCTTAATAACCTAATTAATAACTATATAAGAATTAATAATAACTTATATAAACTAAACTAGGAACTATAGAGCTATAGGAAAAGAAAAATAACCTATATAAGTAAATAAATAGGCTATATTTACTACTTAAAAAATACTTATACTACTAGCTACTATACTTTTAATAAACTAGAACTAATATATTTAGATAATATTAATAAAAGGTAAGAGAATAAGAAAGTAAGATACTAGAAGATAGATAAAGAGAAGTTAAAAGGTAATTACTATAATTATAGGAAGAAAGGATACTTTATAAAAAATTATAAGTAAAAGAATAAAGTTACTTAACTTAAAGTTAATATAATGAATAGCTTTAATAATACCTAAATTAAAGACTAAGAAGTAGTTACTACACCTAACTATAGTACTAGACCCTTATTACTACCCTAGTAAGATAATAACTAGATAAGGGAAACCTATAGATAGGTACCTACTTCTACTTAAGAAATTAATTTAAATAATAAAGTTCTGCTAGAGCTATATCTAGGAACTAGAGTTAACTAAAACTAACTACTAGCTATAAGGAGTACTAAGGAAGTATAGACGTAAGTACTAGACTATAAAATTAAAGAAATATAAGGTAAACTAGTACTATAGAAAGCGTAGAGTAGAAAATATATATACGTAAGGTACTAAAACTAAAAAATAAAGTGTAAAACCTTAAAAAAAGAAAATATATACTAAGAATACAAAATTAAGAATATTAAATATAAAAGATTCTCTATAGAACATACTAAATAATAGATAGAATAAAAAGCTATTATATAAGTAGAGAAAGGATTAAAACTATTCTATTATAACTATAACTAGAGAAACCCTTAGCATAGACTATTATTATACTTCTATTACATATATAACTATTATAACTACTACTACGCTATTAATGTTAGGGTTCAATCCTTTCAGGTTACTAGACGCAGGTGAAAGGGTTCAATCCTTCCAAGTTACTAGACGCAGGTGAAAGGTAACGATCCTGCCAAGTTACTAGACGCAGGTGAAAGGTAACTGTTACCTCTTACCTTTTACCAAGCTAGGTAACTGGATTGGGACTAGCCTGCTCTAGCTTATGTATATAGGCAGCACCTCTCCCCCGAAGGTGAGAGGTATCTGCTATTTTGTCTATTTTCTTTTAAATTGAGTTTCTTTAACTAAGACTGTTCTAACTGTGCATGTTAACTGCCTTACATAATAGCAGATTATACAGCGCTTTGGCTCCTCTCCGTGGTTAACACATAGTTGCTTAAGCTGTTACCTCTTAGGTGAGTTTAACAGTAAGGTAGTACTAACGTACTAGGACTAGATCCTATCCCCCCTTAGTTAAGCTTTAGGATAGCCCTCGCACAATAGTTAATTTACGGTGCTATCCTCTGCTACTAGTTTAGCTAAAATTTTATAAGCTATTCCTCCTTAGTTAAGCTTTAGAATAGCCTAGAATTTGCTAGGTTTCTTTACTAGTAACTTGTTTCGCACCTTAGTGCCTGCGCTTTGCGCTACCTAAACGCTAGGATTATTGTTAATAAGACACGTCCTATTATTCCCTTCCTTAAATAGGAACACTCTAGGGATTACTCCTACTTTTATATACTATAGTCTGTGCGTGTGTTTTAATTACGCGCACGTGCTGCCTTAAGCACGTATTCACCCTCTAAAACTTCCTAATCGGGTAATTCTCTAAACTTAGCCTATGCATAACACTCCTAAGTATTTCTCCTAGTCCTAGTAACCTTACCTAACTAATAACACTACTTAACTAACAGTTAAATCTTAAGTCTACTTACTAAAGCTTAAGGATTCCCTCTAGTTTTACTTTAACTTTTACTTTTACCTCTATATCTACTCTTACTTCTATCTAACCTTCTTTATTTAGCCTAATAGCAGACAGCTCTTATAATAAAAGGTCTTCTAGCTAGCAGCCTAAATTTTAAGCCTATTAGAAAGATAACGCGTTAGCTAAAATACAGGCGGCTTGTAATTAACTTAGGGAAAGGGCTTATTAACGCTAAGAGAAGAATAAGAATAAGGCTATAGAGGATTTAGAACTAGTTATCTTAGAAAACCCTGTTATTAAAGACGTAGAGTACCCTAAATTTGCGCTGATAAGCTCCTGTGCTAACTTATTAACTAAGGAAGTTAACCTATATTCCTTCTCTCGCGATACGATACAGCGTGCTACAGGAGCTTATTAGATACAGCTACGTAAGGAAGCTGCTAATCTAGGTCTCCCTAAGGACTTTAATAACTATCTTCCTCTAGGTAGCCTTCTAGGTTTACTACTATTCGCGAGCTTAAGTCTACCTGCTTCTATTTAGTGATTAGTACCCTTAGGTATCTAGCTTGTAAAGAACCACCTTAGTAAGTTCTTAAGCCTTAATCCTACGCAACTTACACGCCTAATAACACTATTTAGGTGTGCCTTGCATGCTCTTAATAAGGATAAGAAGTCGTTAGAAATATACTACCTTAACGCTTCTACTCTAAAGCAGGAACTAACTAAATAATAACGCAGCTTTACTTAATAAAAGGATAAGCTAGTTAAAGAATATAATAAGCTTAGTAAGTAGTAGAATAAGCTTATTACTAACTATAAGACCTTAGAAAGTTTATTATAAGAAATTAAGAATGAGCGTAACTCTGCGTTGCGCGACTGTCTGTTATCTAGCTCTCCTAAGGTTTTAGGCCTTACTAGACTTACCCTATTACAGCTAGCCCTAGGAGCTATACATAAGCCTCTACTAAGAGGAATAAGTACGCCTATATAAATCCTCCTATAAGGTAACGCAGTAGGCAGTATTCTTAATAAGTTTAGTTCCCCTTAGCGTATTCCGCTCTTAACTAACCTTCCTCTTACTTATAAATACTAAATATCCTCAGGCGATATAGTAACGCTAAGCTTTTATCTAACTAAGCTCTACTATAAGATTAAGGGGTTATATTAGTTCTTGTCTATAAAGAATAAGTAAATTTAGGTGCCTCTAGTATACTCTAAGGGTCCTACTCTTTATAGGTAGATTATAAAGATACTTAACTATTTTAAAAATAACAGGTTAGACTAGTAATATAATAATATGTAAGTATAATTTATCTTTTAAGCTACTAGCGGTTCTACTTAAACCTTACTATAAGAGCCTAATAGGTTTTTATATTAATATAAGGACGACTTTAAGTATTTTTATATCCTTAACTCTATCTTTAGCGACTGTAACTACTATGTTATAGTAGAATAGTAATATAATGCTTTAGTCTTCTTAGAACGTGGCTTACTAGAATACCCTACTATAGTTAAAGTATAGGCTTTATTCTAGACAGAGTTTAACGCTATTACTACTTAGCTTAGATAAATTACTGTAACTTAAGCGTATAAGCTTTAGGCTAAGCTTCTAGGCTATCTCTAACAGAGCCTTAGCAGCGCGCCTGCTGTCTATACTGCTGCTAACTTCTAATCTCTTTGTAATATAATTAATAATGCATGTTAGAGCTACAACCTCTAGTAATTGCCTTAGTATCTCGCTAATTAAATAAAGGGGCGTAACGCGCTAGCTAGACTAAGCCTAGCACCGCCTTATAAATTTGTTCTGAGGACGGCAGCGGATAAGCCTATTAAGAAAGCTAGTGAGCCTGCTCTAGGCCTACGTCCGTTGTTTAAAGATAATAGAATAGGTGACTACAAGCTAGCTAACGGTCCTAAGCCTTATAACGCGGACTCTAGCTGTAACTAGTATTAAGGAAATCCGCGCGGTAACCTAGCTACTAATTATTACGTGCACGTAAGCCTAGAGACTAGTAACTCTAACTATAAAGAAGCCTCTAACAGTAACAGTAATAAGGCTAAGGACGTTATTTATTTAGGGGAAGAGTAACCCTAGATAAAAGTTCTTTATCTAGGGTTAATAATTAGTCTTAGGAAACCGCGCTAGCTACTACCTACTAGGGCGGTATACATAAGCCTGTAGCGCAGGCACTCCTGCAACGCACGTAGGCTGTCTAGAAAGATAAGCTGTGTCTAAACAGCCTAGACTAGTTCGCTTTCTTAAGCATAATTAAATAATAAGAAAACGCCCCCTACGTCGCCTGGATATTAGTAGATAACAGGGTAGATGCGAACTTTATCTTACGACAGTTCCTCTAGCTTACCTAGGGGTTCTAACTAATTCCTCTTATTACACCTATTATATATAAAAGATATAAAGGCGTTACTTTAGAATCTATTACTTATAGGGTTAAATTCTATATAAAAATTAATTCCTACTTTAAGTATATTTCTACTTATATTCTTAACTAGTATAGGGCCTTTACCCTAGTATTAGGATTCTGCTAGAGGAAACTATACGCACTACGCTTTAATTACTGTTAGAGTATAATCAAATTCTTTAACGTATACTACTAAATAGAATACTATTAACACTTATATATACTATAAGTTATCTGCGAGCGAGCTACGCCTAACGCCTCTATATAGCCTAGTTCCTCTATAGATAGCAGGAATAAAGGTAAGACTAGCTAATAATAGGCAAAGTTAGATACTGCAGCCCTAGCAAAGCTAGATGACGAACACTAAGTTCTACACTAGTAAACTAAACCTGTAGTAGGCATTAAGGTTATCTCGCTAAGAGCTATTTAGGCGTTTACTAAATAAAAAAACTACCTTCTATTTATAATAGTTTATCGCTTACTACTAAGAGCGTTATAGAAAATCTATCGCGTAGCAGCACAAAAGGACTATAATAAGTTCTTTAACCCTCCTAAGGAAGTCTTGTTAAAAGATATCCTGCCTCTGTACCTACTTAAGGAATATGCCTTAATTATTCTTATATTTAATAAAGTAGCTGCAGCTAAGCTCTTAGATTACTTAGAACATAACTATAAGATTAAGCTTAAGCTAGGAGCTAAGGTGCCTAATTATTAAGTAAGACTATTTTCTAGTAAATAGTTTAAAGCTATTAAGTAATATATTTAGGAGATAGAGGCCTAAGATTTTATCTTCTAGGGACCCTCTACTGTATAAAATAACTTACTTATTATTACTAAACCTAGTAGTAGTATTTAAGTCTACGTAGATTATTAAGACCTTAATAAAGCCTCTGTTAAGGATTAATACTTAATTCTTTTCTTCTGCGAGACTTTAGCTAAGCTTAATAAAGCTGTTATCTTTTCTAAATTTAATATTATATACGCTTTTTATTAAATTTACATAAAGCCTAGTTTAAAGTAGCTTACTGCCTTCTTTACGTGTTAGGGCACTTATTAATACCGCGTAATGCCTATAGGCCTCTATAATACTCTAGCTACGTTTTAAAGGGTAATTAATAGCGCTCTTTTTAAATACTTTAATAAATTTATACTACCTATCTAGATAATATCTTAGTTTTCTTAGAATTAGTAGAAGCCTATATAGAGTATATAAAAAAGGTGCTTACGCGCTTTAAGGAAAAAAAGTTCTATATAGACTTGCGTAAATTAGAATTTTACATAAACTATATTAAGTTCTTAGGTATAATAATTATAAATAAGGGTATTAAAATTAACTCTAAGAAGATTAAGGCTGTGCAGTAATAAGAAATACTAAAGACTACCTAAGATATGCTTACTTTTCTTAGGTATACTAGCTTCTCCTAGCGCTTTATTAAAGGCTACTTAAAGATAGTATTACTACTTACACGCCTTATTAAGGCTACTATTATAGAAAAGAAAAGTAGTAATCCTAATAAACCTGCCTATAAGAAGGTTCGTTATAAGCTAATTATATAGGGGGAGGAGGAAGTAAAAGCTTTTAAGGCTCTTAAAGCAGTATTTCGTGTAGGCGTAATATTAAAGTATTTTAATCCTACTAAGTAAATCTATATCTTTACTAATACGTTAGGATAGGTATTAGGTAAGGTTATAAAGTAATATAATAATAAGGACGTCCTATAACCTATTACTTTCTTTTTAAAGAAATACTCCTTAGTAGAGTGTAACTATAATATCTATAATCTTAAACTTATAGTAATTATATAAGTATTTAAGGAATAAGAGCTTAAACTTATAGGCTCTTTTTAACTAATATAGGTAATAATAGACTATAAGAACCTAGAATAGTTTATAATAACTAAAAAACTTAGCTAATAGTAAGTATAGTAGTCTTTATTTCTTAGCTAGTTTAACTTTAAGATTATCTATACTCTTAGGGAAACTAATAGTAAAGTAGACGCTTTAAGCTATTAACTTTAGGATACTCTAATAGACGTAGAAGACCCTTATTATAGTATACAGGCTGCTATTCTTAGACTCTAAGTACTCTCCCTAGGCATACAACTAGCAGTTGTAACAGCCTTACGCGCCTTAGCCCTTAGTTAACCTATGTCCCTAGACTAAATGTCCTAAGAATAAGCTAAGGTAATATAATTTTACTTTACCTGCGCTTATAAAATAGACTTTCCTATAGAATTTAATAATAATAATAATAATCCTACGCCTATTAATAGTATAATAGATCCTTCGCTGCCCTATTACGAGGACAACTATTAGTTAACAGAAGAAATCCTAGACGCTGCGTACGCTAACAACGCTATAGCTAAAAAGGCCTTTAAAGCTATTAATATAGAAACTGCTAAATTACTATTATAGTTTTATAAGAATAGCTACTATTTCTCTGCTGCAGACCTGTTAAGCATAGGTGAAGAAGCTTCCTAACGCCTATAGATAGACAAGACTAGGCTTTACGTGCCTCCTAACTTATAGTTACGCTGACGTATTATAGAGTTATATTATAACTATTAAATTACTAGTTATAAGAGCCCTCGTAACACGTTCTTCTTTATATACTCGCAGTATTACTAGCTAAAGATACACCTGTTAATTAAACAGTATTATAACGCGTGCGCTACTTATTACTAAATAAAAAGCTCTTAGGATAGTAAGCATAGTTACTTACAGCTACTGCTAGTGCCTTATAGACGCTAGACGGAAATTTTAGTTAATTTTATTTAAGATTTACTTACCTTTTAGCTAGATAGCTATACTTTTAAGAATATTCTTATTATTATAGACCGCCTTACGAAAAGATAGTACTTTTTTCTTACGTATAGCTGTACTATAGCTAAAGCCGCTAGGTACTTTATAGAGGTCTTTAAATTATATAGCATTCCCTTTAGTATTATCTCTAACTATAGTTTAAATTTTATTAGTTAGTTTTAGAGGTAGGTCTGTGAGCGACTGCGTATCTAACAGCGCTTATTAACAGCCTATTACCCTAAAACAGACAGGTAGACTAAGTAGGTAAATTAAGCCTTAGAAATTTATCTTTGTTAGTATATTAACTACGCATAAACTAACTAGGCTGCCTAGCTTTACGTTACTAAGTTTTAGGCTAATAATATAGTTAACACCTCTATAGGCATAACGCTATTCTTTATAGATCTTAGATATTACCCTCGTAGTAGTATACACCTAGGGGAAAACTATAATAAAAAGCTTAGTAGCGCCGCAGCTAGTAATAAAATCTAGGTAGACGAGCTTATAAACACCCACGCGGACCTAGTTACTTATTTATAAGAATAAATGCTATAGGCTTAATAAGGATAAGCTTACTACGCTAATACCTCTCGCTAATTAGTACTAAAGTATACTATTAGAGACTAAGTTATAGTTAATATAATTAATTAGTCTACTAAATAGGAATTAAAGAAGCTAGACCTTAAGTAGGTAGGGCCTTACAGCGTTATAAGAGTCGTGTATAATAGCTGGGCGTATTAATTAGACCTTCTACTAGACATGTTAGGCAGCAGAGTTTTTCCTATATTTTACCCTAAGCTTCTTTAGCCTACGCCCTTAAAAGGGCTTCTAGATTAAGCGCCAGCTTAGCTAGTAGCTGTTAAGGTGATTAATCCTAATAGTGAGGTTTAAGATAAGTAGCTTATTAATAATTTTCTTAATTACTAGTAAACTAGCGTTAAAGGCCGCTGAAAGCGCAAGTAGTAGTACCTAATTAAATAGACTAGATACCTAAAACCTACCTAGCACCTGGCAACTAAGTACCCTAACAACTACGACGCTTATCTGTTTTATTAGCGACAGCCTGATAAGCCTAAGCCACCTACTTGTCGCATGCCTCTAAATTAGTTACTACTTAACGAGGATAGGCTAGCTGTAGAAGAGTATCTTAGCGGCGACGAAGGTATCTAAACAGTTTTACTTAAGTTAGCGCGCCTTAATTTGCCTTAATTTGCGCGCCTCTAGCCTTAATTCGCGCATCTATAGCCTTAAGATTGCTCGCCTTCGCCCTTACTCTGCGCAGTGCGCCTCGCTTTGCGCGCTACGTCTAGGGACCTTGCAACTGAACGAAAATTACAAAGGTTACTCCTATATATATTATATAAAGGTCTTTAGGTTCTGTTTTCGCGTTGCAGAGTAGAAGTGTTAGAAAACACCTTAGAGCTTAGCGATTTTGTATAGGAAACTGTTTAGACATGCGCAGCGCTATACAAAGCCTATTACTGGATTCACTAAGTTAGAGGGACTTAGTAGTAAACGGTTTTCTTATATTTTATCTTAAATTTTTATCTCTTAGTTTAGAGGCCCTTACTATTTTGAAGGGGGGGGTCGTGTCAAGGTTTAATCTTTTCAGGTTACTAGACGCAGGTGAAAGGGTTTAATCCTTCCAAGTTACTAGACGCAGGTGAAAGGTAACGATCCTGCCAAGTTACTAGACGCAGGTGAAAGGTAACTGTTACCTCTTACCTTTCACTAAGCTAGGTAACTGGATCGGGACTAGCCTGCTCTAGCTCATGTATATAGGCAGCACCTCTCCCCCGAAGGTGAGAGGTATCTGCTATTTTGTCCATTTCCTTTTAAATTGAGTTTCTTCAACTAAGACCGTCCCAACTGTGCGTGTTAACTGCCTTACATTAGGACCTAATATAGCTGCAATCCTAAGCGCTAAAGCCTAGCTACTAACAGAACTACTAAAGGTAGGAGGTAAACTTAAATAAATAGACTTCTTAATAGGTAAAAGAGTAAAAGGCAAACTAACGTTAGACTTAGCAGGAATATTAGTTCTGTAATAGTACTAGCGACGCTTATAGTTACTATAATGCCTAGTAAACTAAAAGTTACGCTTAATACTTTTATCTATAACTATATTTTCTAGGCGCTTTAAACTAGACGTACTAATTCCTAACTATATATATTAGCTATATATTACTAAAGGAAGTAGTAAGAAAGTTACTTTATATTGCTTAACGTTTAACTCTTAAGATACCTAGCAGGCCTTCTTAAACTTAATCTCCCCCCTAAGATAGAAATAAATAAGGTAATTATAGGCCTATAATATAGTAAAGAAGGCCTAACGTAACTCTATAGTATAATTATAAGCACGCGTCTAGGTAAGCGTAACATAATTATTAATAATAAAGATCTTAGATAGTAAATCCCTAGGTTAAAGACAGGATAAGGCTATATTAGTTTTATAATTTATAACTATAATTAGCTAGTTAAGTAAATTAATAGTACACTAAAATAAAGGTTTAATCTAGGAGACCTATTAGCTAAACTTAGAAGTAAGAGCAAGTTACTTACCTTAATATAACCCCCCTTCTTCTAGGAGGAATAATAGCTATATATACTAAAGTTATTCTTATAGATATAATAGCCTTGGCTTAAGTAAAACGTATAAAACATACCCTAAACTATGCTGTTAGGGTCCCTGCAGGACACTATAGAGAGAGTAGAGATACAAGCCTCGCACTAAAACTAAGTAAGCGACAGCTATAGCTATATATTACTAGGCAAACTGTAGATATAACTAGGAAGAGGCGTATTACTTACGCTAGTTAGTATTTAGGAACCTATTAAGTAAGTTAAAGAGTAGTATAATTACTTAGAAGAAGGAAGTAGATATAGGTAGTAGAGAGAAGAGGAGTAGTATACTTATACACCTCTGCGCCTATAGACCCTCTAAAACCTAGCCTCTTACTAGAGTAGTTATAGGTAGTAGCTTACTAGTAACTTACCTGTAAAAGGTAAACTGTATAAAGGGGTAATAAGTAGCTAGTAGAGATAGGCTACAATAACCTACCTACGCAACAGCGTTACACACGCAAACTTTACAAGCTAAACACGTAAGGCCCTAGCTAATAGCAGTCGTAAGAAAGGAACACGCTAAGGCAGCTAGGAAACGGCGACCGTACAATAGTCGTGAAGGCAGCTACCTTACGTAAAAAGATTTACAGGTAAAGCTGTAAAAGCTGCCTATAGAAAACATATTACGTTACCTAGCGAACAACTAGAGACGCGTCAGGACTAGAGCAGCGCGAACAGCGTGTACGTAACGTCTATACAGGTTAGGGATAACCCTTAAAAAAAGAGGAGGGTAATTGTCACGAACACACTAGACCTAGCAGGAGACGACCTAGCAGAGCGCCCTTAGACCTATACTAGATAGAGCCTAGAAAGGCTCAGGACTGCACTAGAGACGGGCTAGTATATAAACGAGAGCTACCCCCTCTAAGCAGAGGTTAAGGATTAGTCTTAATACTATCCTATATCACTTAACCTCAACCTCTACTAACAGTCCCTAACACGAAGCCTCTCTTACTTAAAGGGCGCAGCCTATTATAATACCCTCCTCCTCTTTAAATAACTATATTACTTCTTTATACGTAGTTTAACCTTAACTTTATACTTATATAGGTAGCGTTATGTTATTATACTATAAAAGTAGAGATATTTTATATACCTTTTCTTATTTATTTATAGGTAATTTTCTTCTTTTACTTATTATTATTACCTAATAACGTAAAGTAAAGGAGAGGTTAGTTATTTACTTGCTTATGCGTATATAAAGAGCTTTTCTTTTAACCTTTTCTTCTTCTTTTACTACTTAACTTTAACTTACGTACGTATAACTTATTTTCTTATTATTACTAATATACCTTCTAAAGTAGCTTTCTTAGCTAGTTAGCCTAACTATAGTATTTAAGGTCCTAGTAGTTATAGTAGTCGTGTAAACTCTTTTACTTATATAACTACTAGTAATATTATATCTACGCACGTAGCTACTAAAGCTAATATTACTTAGGTTACTTTTACTTTTACTTTTACCTTTACTAAAGGTAATATATTAGTCTAATAAGCTTAATTTCTACTTTCTTCCTCTACTTATCTATACTAAATTTCTACCTCTATAATTAGCTGCGCTCTATTAAATTTACTACTCTCTATTAAGTTAAATATAATAGCTAGGACTAGACTTCTTCCTAAGCGTCTAACAACTAGTAGTAAGGCTCCTAGGAAGACTGTAACTAGCAGCAGTGTGCCTGGAAAGGATCTAGCTAGTAAATCTACGCGAAAGATAATAACTACTTTTAATATAGTTAAGAAAAAGCGTTACTAGAAGCTAGGTAGTAAGTTATTACAGTTTCTTATTATAGTTATACGCTGATTATTTATAGTAGTAGTAATTTAAGAGATTAAAAGATACTAAAAGTCTACTAATCCGCTTATTTATAAGCTTCTATTCTCTTACCTTATTTATAAAATATCCTAAGGGTTCTAGTAAGAACTGCGCTTCTAGAGTAGTATAATTAAGGCTCTCTAAGAGTTAGTTAAGTTATTTTTAGTTAGTTATTTTAAAGGTAACTATTACCTTAATATTTTTACAGTGCCCTTCCAAAAGTTCTTGCCGCGCTAGTGCGACGCGCTCTATCACAACAACACTACCTTAACTTTGCAGTGTTATAATTATGCTACTACAACGCTAAATTCTTTAAGAAATAGATTAAAATACGCGCAGACGTCCTAATTTAATAGTCTAGCAGTAGAATTAAATTATTAGCATGCTATATAGTAGTGCTATAGTTGCTAAAGTTACTAACGCGTTTAGCTGTAGTAAACGCGGTATACGTAACATTAGGAAAAGATATTAACAAACTAGTAAAATAACAGATAAACCTCGCAGCAGTAGACTACCTATACTATCGCTTTATTAGAAGAAGATTATCTATTATAAAGTACGCGCACAGCTAAAAATTACGTATAAAGAGCTAGCTAAAGAGATAGTCGTTATAAATCTAGATAGCACTACTTTAAAGCTACCTAGCTATTCTACATTACAGCAGTATCTTAAAGGATAAGGCCTTACTAAATCTCCTTATAAAAAGCGTCTAAAGCTTAATAAATCGCGTGCGTTGCGGCAGCTTAAGTTTCATAAAGAGTACTCTTCTTTCTTATAGCATTAACGTACTATACGCTTCTTAGATAAGTGCTCCTTTTAGAAGGGCTTAGAGTAAATATAAGAGTAGGTATTTTATAATTTATAAGAGAAATAGAAGATAATAATACTTTAAACCTATAGCTATAGTAAGAAAGTAGTATAGATAGTATAGGGTTTAATATAGCTAGATAAACGTAGGCGTACGCAGAGGAGCCCTCTAGTTATAATAGAGCGCGATCCTAATACTCTAAACTATAGATACTCCGCTAAAAGTTATATTAAGGCTTTAAAGAAAGGCCTCTTATAATTATAGCGTTATTTATAGCTTTTTATACAGGATAACACGCGCGTATATACAGCTACAGCTATAAGGAGATTTCTAGCTAAGCACTATATTAGTACAGTTAACTAGCTACCCTACTTACCTAATCTTAACCTAATTAAGCACCTTTAGTAGTATCTTAAAAAGCTTATATATAGATCCTATCCTTAGTATAATAATTATAGTTAAGCTATAGAGGAGTAGGATAGCTTTTACACTGCATTAAAAAGTTGCTAGCGTTGCATACTAGCTAGCCTAATTTAGCGCCTTATTATAAGCATGCCACGACGAATTAATGCATGTAAGAAAGTGCGAGGGTGGCAAACGAAATATTAAACCTATGCGTAACTGCTACTTTAAAAAAAATTATATTATATTATATTATATATTAGCTAAGATTAATAGTGTTAAAGTTTTATGCCTATGTGCTGGTGAGGGTAGCTCGTGCATGCGCGGCGAGAACTTTTGGAAGGGCACTATATTATATATATACTAACTTTTAGTAGACTATATAATAAATATAATCTATATAAAGAGAATTATTATTTAGTATAAAGATTCTACGTTAGTAAGGTAATACTATAATAGGTTTCTACTAGATTTCTTCTAATAGGTATTAATTTTCTCTAGATAGTAGTCTTCTTTAGGTAGTAGATTTATCTAGTAGTAGCTTTCTCTAAGTAGTTATAATATATAATTTATAATTTATAATAGTTCCTAAATAATATAGTAACTCTTAAACTATAATAATTAGCTATAGTAAATATATAACCCTAATTAGTTAGTAGTAACCCTAATATAAAAAACGTGATTACTTAGACCTAAGCCAACCTCACCCTAATAACCCTAGCCCTAACCTCAACCTATTTACAGTAACCTCAACCTATACCTTTTACTAGCGTATAAAGATTGGGTATAGAGCTGGGTTGGGTACGGGTCTTATGTAATCAAACCCAACCCAACCCCAACCTATACCCATTTGCCACCCTACCTGTGCGATAGTAGCGAAGCCTCTCTTACTTAAAGGGCGCAGCCTATTACACCCTTTTTGTAATAAATTATATAGTATAGTACTTAGACTAATCCTATAGTATAGACTACCCTGAGAGCGTTCTAGATACTAAATATAGCTAGTTCTACTAAAATAGTATATAATCCTAAGCCACTAATCATTGCCTAAATTAGAAATAACATATATAATATAGAGAGCAACTTAGACTACTATAATACATAAACATATTTTAAACTTGTATATATAGATAATAGAATAAATTAAGTTCTAGATTTAAATTTTAAGGGTTAGGATTATATCCCCTTAGATAAGTCAAAAGTCGTTAAGTCTAGTCCAGCAATTTGTTCACAGGATCGTTCAGGACAATGCTATCCATGTTATGTGTCGCTCCTTAATTTAACAGTAAAACACTAATACAATAACTATTCTAGTAATATTCAAACTACATATTCTTATTATATTAGACACGCATCTACTAGGGTATTAACATAGCGAGTTGTTTTGCTATTATAGAGAGATGCGGGGAGAATTCCTTTTAATTTTGTCCTGATACCCCTTAACGATACAGAAGAGGAAAACTAACACAGTTACCTTTATTGCGTCTTTTAAGGCGGCTAACTTTGAGTTCTGCAGTAGTAGAACGAGACAGAGGCTGCGGTTGAGCTAGTAGCAACAAAAGATTCCCTGCATCCTCACTGAGCTAATGGTATTCGATTGACCTAGCAGCAGGCTAAGGCGGTTCCTTAAACTTTCAGATCAATTTGTTATCTTTGCATATGTTTGAGATTACCGTATGTATTTCTGACTACTCACTAGCAATTGGAGGTTACCAGAATAGTGCTATTGCAAGCCCTGATGTTATAGGACAACTTTTGCGTAACAGAGTTATATACGTCTTTGGTTCGTGTTGATTCAGGTTAGCGAATGCTCGTTCATTCATTGAATTCCCCGCACTTGGAACCCCAACACTTCAGGCCAACGCTTCAATTCCCCGCACTTGGAAGCCCAACACTTCAATCCCAAAGTTTCGGATCCCCATGTTCCAGCCTGCAAGCTTTGCCTTCGCTATCAAACCACTGGTTTTATCACGTAAAATTGTTTAGGTGTTATGGTTGAGCGTCTTAATCCTGATCGGCGACATACAGCCGCATCTGCTCTATTTCATTGATTTCACGTAACGTTATGACCGTTCGCTGAGATTACCCAAGCTTCATCTCGTTATATCTAGTCCGACTTGGGAAATTTTGACAGATAGTGATGTGAAGGAGATGAGGCCAGTCTCGTGCAGCTCCCAAGAAACAATTCAAGGCGATGAAACTCTTATGGGATAGTGGGAGCGAAATTGACAACCAAGGGAGAGAAGAAGAACCTAAAGACTCTCCTTAGGACGATGGTAGTGAGCATTCCATATATTTCGTTGATTGGTCCGAAATCCTCGGATAGTGGCGGTTGTGGAATGGCGAAGGTTCATGTAAGCGCACGACTACTGCAAGTCTTCACCATGGTTAGGGCATCATTGCCGAGTCAGATAGTTTTGCGAGGATCTCGAGCGGGGTTTTTAGTCAAACTAGATGGCGAGAGTTATTTTCAGATGGCCTTGAGATTTTGTGGAATCCATCCTCCTAGTTGGAGTCGATTCCTAGGCTGAATGAACAATGTAAACTGCCATCCAACCGTAGTCATAAATCAAAATTATGAGAGCCGGTCTAGTTTATAAGATTAAACATAAAGCCCAAAGTGGATATACAGGTTTTCGTCTGGTAACCATGCTGATGCATTTGCCCTGACTCGTTCGAGATTTGCAGGGCAAGAACGTTACCTCAATGGCTGTGGCTTTGATCAGGCCATAACATGTCCATTTTCGCATCCGTTACGTAAGTGCCACTTACGAATCAATGTATATGTATTGGAAAGGCGTTCTTTTGAACTTTTCCCCGCATTCTTGGCTGCTTTTATGCTTCTAGATTGAGTGTACCAACTGTTCCCCACCTGCTCAACGATCATGATGGCCCTTCCGGCCTGCTGTTTGTCATGGACAAGGTTAAAGTCCGTCATGTGAGACCCGTACCAGAAAGAAATAAATATTCCGTTTGATATCCTCAAATTCTTTTATTCCAGACTCTATTGAGAACTCTTCATACTACCTCTCCTCGTTCTCCATCAATTCAAATCGGTTACAACTCCGCAACAATTCATTGCAATATCTCACAATGACGAACAATAGAAACTCCGGGGCTAGCGACGTTCCACACAACGCTATCGATCCATATATGCTCGCTGAGGCGCTGATCGGACACAGGATTGAGAGGCATTCAATGACCATGGGGTCTACCCAAGCTGATCCTCAGTCCGATTATGATGACATTGTCCATGTCAAACATAATTATGCGCTCTCCAATAAGGGCATCAACCCAGATGAGCCTCCCAAGAGCGTTCACATCGGTTGTATTAACCCATACGCCTTGGTTGAGGCAATTCTTGGCCGGGAGATCGACAAATGCTCAATATCATCCGTGAGAATCATCTCCGATGTGTTGCAGACTGATTACGATGAGCTTTTCGACATGAAGTACAGTTCTTGCCTCTACGCCGGACTGGAGCTCAATAAACAGGATGGGAAGGCGGAAGAGCTTGCTGACAAGGATATTAAGATTCTAAATGAGCAGGATCTCGAAACTCCTGATCTCTCTCAGGTCCGGAAGGCGGGGGACCTTGAAAAGCTCGGTCTGAAAGACGTTCTCCAAACCGAAGTGAAGATGGTCCGCATGCAGAATGGCAAGCTTCGCCTAGTGTTGCATGCCCATGACATGGGGAAAACTGTATCTAACCGCGAGGTGACCATGACCCTCAATGAGATGTCTCTTCCATTTAGGAAGCAAAAGGGGCAGTGGACACCACCGAACGGCTCTTGGCAGGACATTTACGAGAGCTGGTGCGATACCAGGCGTATGACGAAGGGACTGGATAGGGTCCAGATCGGAGAGACGCTCCGTATCGGCAACATGCTGCACATGAGGCGCGACTTGCGCGAGACCTGCTCCAGGAATAAATTCGACGACCCTGTCCAGGGAGCCGTTGGTAATAGTTGGCTGATCGCAGCAATTTACTCCGTCTTCTGGGCTGACCCTTCGATCATCAACCGCCGCACACAGTCCTCAGACCGTACAGAGCAAGGCCAGGACAAGAAAAAGCGCGTCTTCGCTGTCAAGTTTCATGACAAAGGCGGAAATAACAACGCTCCAACCGCCACGGTGGAGGTCAACTATGAGATCCCCGTTAACAATTCAGACAACGAACCCATTTATTGCCGCGCCAGCGACCGTTGCGAGATTTGGCCCATGTTGTATGAGAAGGCTTTCGCCAAGTGGATGACTGGCACCTCGTCAGATCGCCCTGACATCACCCAGACTCATAACGGGGACCCCATCAAAGCAATGGCGCAGATCAACAGCAAGGACCCTCAGTACTTCTTCACTAATCGTCATTCTGCGCATGACCTAATTGGATTGGTTCGATCCTGCTCTGTCAACTTCAAAACTATCAATCCCATGTGCGCATACACCTATGCCTCCGGCAACATGTATCGAGGAAGTAATCTCGTCGCTAATCATGCCTATTCGGTCTTGGGCTGGTTCGCTTCCGGGCAGAGCCAGTATCTCGTCTTGCGAAACCCATGGGGTGTTACCGAGCCGGTTAGCGTAACCAGTTATCCAGGTCTCCTCACCCTAGTCGATCCAGAGTTCTGGCCTCCGGCTTCCCTCCTTGATCGCGGTGGTGTTTTAGCACTGGAGACGTCGGCCTTCAAGGAGTACTTTGACTGTATCGGGGTGGCAAAATGAAAGCAATGTGGAGTCTTGTAACGAAACGTCAAACCCTGGATATTGAGACTATGCCCATCATCTTTCCATATTCTTCTTTGCTTTGTGATATGCTTCCGGAAATCCGAAACACAAGACTGCTAAGGTGTTTTGCTCTAGCTGGACGAGGCTTTACGATACAGATGTAAAAGCAGAAACTTAGTCAAACCTAGTCCAGAATAATTAAATGTCTCTTCTATCAAGCTATCACTACTACTATTAATAAATTCACTATTGGTATCAGAAGTCTAATACTAGGGTGCAATGTAACGCAAGACTCAATAGATTTGAGATTATCTCTACTTGAGAAATCTTTCTCTCTTTCTATAGAGCGCAACCTACTCCTTTATATCTACAGACTGGACTCCAGCTCTTCGGTCTGTTCGAAGGTCAATCCAATATTCTCGGTCTCAACGAAGGCCTAGAATCTCTCCTATCCAGATATCACTGTGATTTCTAGACCTGCTTACAACAAGTATGGAGTTAAAGGCAGTCAATCAACTTGAGTTTGGGATAGCTATGGGAAGGAGCGACCTACCCTCCCTTGTTATACGGCGTTGAAGTGACGCCTCTGCCGGCGAACAAAGTCTGGCTTCTGATGAATACATCCTTCCTGTCCGAGGAAACCGCACCGTGGGTAACCATCAGGTTTTTCGCGATACCGGGCTTGGAGAAGAACACAATCACTTTCGCTTGTCCATGATGAGCTCGACCACTATGGGCTGACGACTTGATTACCAGTGGAGGGTAGACTTTGTCCTTTAGCAAGAGTGAACCCTCAATAGGCGTGAGACATGAGAGTCTTACAAGAGCATCTCCATCTGGCGGCGACTAAGGCTGGCTGGAGTTCTACAATATTTTGATATCGCGTAGAGATCTCGAACAGAGTGCGAGTTGCATGCGGCTTAAATATATGTGGAATGAGGGCAAGATGCAGGAGTTGCTTCAACAGGCGCGGGCCAGCAGACGGCAATTCAGACTTTGCTTTCGGTTATTCAAGCGTACGAGCGCACTCATTCACTCGCCTACATACTGAGACTGATCAATCGCCAGTGATTCGATCTTTGAGGTTCAAGATTTACTCTAAAAACAAGGCAACATGCTTGAACTAACTGCAAAGAGAGCACACTCGTTAAGAGAACCAGCCACTGATGATAGCGCTAGCACCTTGACTGTACGGACTACGGATTCAATGTCTCCTCTCCATGCTCCCGGGTAGGAAACGAGGTTCTCATTTGAATCAGAGTTGGCGAACTCAGAGGCGTACAAGCAGACATATCAAGGGTTAAGCATACGAGTCAAGAAAGAAACACGTCGAAAACCGGTACCATCCGCAAGTCCAACGATTCGTTCAGATGATAAACTTCAAAATGACGGACCTGATGATAGCAAGAAGACCATGGACAGAGTTTCGTCTTCTGTGCAGTGGCCTGAAGACTTGAGGTCGTTGTTTGAAGTGCAGATGACCGCTCCTTCCATGGAGCGGGTAGAAGACGTAACCACTGACGATGAGATACTACCAAAGGTGAGCGGAACATCAATCATTGCGAGGCAAGCACCATACGAAAAAAAAATGAAAGCCCCCGCCCATCCGTATGCACCCCGGACAAGTAATATCATGACACTACTCCACATTGTAGCATACTCTGAAGGAGTCCATCTCGTTTTGTTATTCTTGTCCCACAACCTGGATCCACACAATGTCTGGCGAGAATGGACACCCCTGAATTTCCCCATCGAGAAGCAAAACTATCCGATTGTCAAACTGCTTCTCGATGCTGGCGCCGACGAGGAGCTCGTCGCCCCAGATTATAAGTGGTATCCGCTGTTTACTGCATGCCAGGCCTGTGACGTCCGGATATTAAAGCTGTTACTCGAGCACGGGGCAAAGGTCAGTGTAGTGACCTCAAAAGGGGTGACTCCGTTGTTAACAGCAGCCACGAACGGATACTCCATAGTGGTTAACAATTTACTCCAACACGGCGCCGATCCAGACTGCCAAACGCCTGATGACGGAATGTGTGCCTTGCACATGGCCACCGTGAAGAACCATCTAGAAATCATAACGTCTCTGCTTCAATCCGGCGCTACAATTGATCTACAGGACACGCAATTCGGCACGCCACTTGCTTTCGCAGCTACGAAAGGCAACATCGACGCATGTCGCATCTTGCTCAAAGCAGGAGCAAATGTCCGCGCAGTCGACATTAAATCAGGTCAAACTTCTCTCCATAGCAGTATTCGAATCGGCCACAAGGCTATTTCAGAATTACTCCTCGACTTCGACGCTGGCCCCGACGCTCTCGATGCAAAAGGCATACCTGCATGGCACTGCGCCATTCATGCTGGCAGAGCAGATATTCTTAAAATCACGATTCAAAAAATGCGATTGCGCGGGCCAAAGGATTTTTTGACGAAAGAATACACGCGGGTGAGAATTACGGGGTTGCAACTCGCTGCGATACATGGAAGATCGGAGGCTATCTCTTTGTTGCTGAAATACGGTGCCGATCCTGCCCGTGCTACTTTTCCCGGCAGTACGCTGGTGGACTTGGCGCACCAGATTACTGGCGATACGAAGGATGAGTGTGTAAGGATATTGGAAGAGGCGGTTCGCAAGTGGGAGAGGGGGAAGAAGGAAGGGTGATTTCAGGATATGAGTTGAACAACCGCGAAACAGATTGTTTGATGTAGAGGCTTGCATCGACATCGACCCTGCAAGACCTTCGTCAAAATAGAAAGAGCATGTCGACTATCCAATGCTTGACTCCCGCCAACGCCTCCGTCGTCCATATAACGCTGCCACCACCCATACATGGCTATATGAATATTCAAGCTAATTTTCTGGTACTAATATTATATTCAACTTATCTAGGAAAATACGAATTCATGTAGTGTATTCATGCACGTGATACCAAGGCCACTACAGTGAACTGAGGAAATTAATTGATGTATCTGGATAGCCCAAAAACTACCTTAATTATTCCTATCTAACTTATATGCTATTAGATACCACCCTCTATAGCCTCTAGATCACACAAGAAGCTTATTCTGCTTTTAGCTAAGGGTATGATATGTCTCTCTCGCTGCTAGTTACTAACACGTTCAATCTTCTAATGCTCCTAATCTGTAATTATAGCCGATCCTACCTAGCTCTTTGCCTAGCTCTAAAAAAGGTCTGCTCTAGCTCTACTGACTATACTAGTATAGAGAGGATATTAATAGCTATATAGCTAAGCTATAAGTAAGCTATATTAACATTCTTACTATACTACTCTAAAAGAGGCGCTATGCCCTTAGTAAGCGCAATAGGAGCTTTTAAGATAAAGTTATCTAAACTATCTTTACTATGTGTCTTTACTATAGTCTTTTTTAATACTTTTAAAGGTATTGTGCAGGAACAGAGGCCTCAGCTAACTTCTTCCTTTTGATAGTAGCCTTATGCGCATTAGAAGCAACTAAGCATCTCATGTTAGTTAAGATTGTGAGATGCGAGAGGCGCAACGAAGTAGACAAAGGTAAATAGGCAATAACGAGTTGGATAACCGAAAACTCTAGTGAAACAGGATCTGACAGCACAATGTAGGTAATACTTAGTAAATTTAATACACTCTAAAGAGGTCCTATCTATATTTCTTTATACCTGTATTTTGTTATACAAGCTTGTCTAAGCCTAATTAAGATGCCTATCGTGGCTACGCCACTAGGTGCATCGGCACAATAGCTTCTTATACTTATGTATAACCTATTTCTTAAGTTATAAAAGAACATATTAACTAGTTTTAAAATATAATAGAACTTTTAGAATTTAAAATACTATGTCTAGATAAAAATAGAACTTTTTAGTCTAAAAAGTAAATAAATGCTTTAAAATTAGTATAAGACGCTATTCTTCAGTTTATAAATTATTTAATATTATTAACGTTAAGATCTAAGAGACAACTTTTTAAGATTTTTATTGTGTTTTGGACTGCGGCGCTTACTTGTCCGCGGCGCTCGCTTCTAAGGCATGTTGTGCTTTTTAAGAGCTGGAGATGCGTTATAACGTGTTCCACCACTCGCCGGCTAACACCAGTCGCCGGCCCACCTCATCAACACTAACGCGCTTGCCTCCACAACAACAATTATAACCACGCAACGACAGCCTGCAGTAGCTTAAAAGGAGGGTCGTGTCCTTCTTACGTCTTAGGTAATTAATTTAAGACAGATAAAAAGTGTGCGCAGGGCTGCGGAGCTATTTAACGTTCCCTAATTGGTCCTTTAGCAGCGCCTCTAAGGCTGCTAGCCTCCTTTAATAATTAACGTATAAAAACGTAAGCTATTATCTACTAAGGAACAGAGCCTTATTTAATAGATACTAGAGCTTAATTAACGAGGCTTTCTACCTTATATTATTAACGTACGTTAGATAGGAGACGCCCTTCTCGCCGCACGAGGCTAGCAGCCTCCTCTACCTCCTCTTAGCAAGAACTAGGTCTATTATTTTATTAAGGCTTAGTTAGAGCTTTAGATAAAGTAGAACCGCAAATTCTACTTACAGCGCGCAAAATATAAGGATCCTGTAAAGATAAACGCCTAGTATAGCCTTATACACTATCTCCTCTATAGACAGTAGCTACAGCTAAGGCTGTTTAGATAATAGAAGCGCCTTACACTACTAATTAACTTAATTAACAGGCCTACTGTGTATATAAGCCCCTTTAACGTTAATTACAGAGCCCCTTAAGCAGGGCTCCTACTTAGCTCGTTAAAGGCTGTTAGCTAGCTATAAACTTAGCTATAATCTTAGCAGAGGAAAATAGTAAACTTTATGCCTTAAACACGCGTTTACGACGTAGGAAGGATAAACAGTAATAATATATCGCAGCTAGAGGGGCTTTACAGGTTAAGGCAGGTCGTGCGTTAGCTGTAGCTGCTGAAATAGCCTTAAACTTAAGGGTAGAGGGTAACGCTTCTTAGCCTTAGTAATACACACTACTAACCTACAGTAAATATAGGGTTTAGGGTTATAGTCGCACCTCGTGTAGACAGAGATAGAGAATGCTATTACTATATTTACTAGCAAATTTACTGCGTGGTTGTCGCGTTATCGTGTGTTAAGATCCGCCTGTTTTGATGAGGTGGGCCGGCGACTGGTGTTGGCCGGCGAGTGGTAGAACACGTTAACTTACATGCTAGAACTAATCGACTTACTTTTTTTTAATCGGGTCGCTTGTAGAACACCTTATTCGACGTTCTGTAATCGACTACCTTAGTGTAAGGCAGTCAACACGCACAGTTGGGACGGTCTTAGTTGAAGAAACTCAATTTAAAAGGAAATGGACAAAATAGCAGATACCTCTCACCTTCGGGGGAGAGGTGCTGCCTATATACATAAGCTAGAGCAGGCTAGTCCCGATCCAGTTACCTAGCTTGGTGAAAGGTAAGAGGTAACAGTTACCTTTCACCTGCGTCTAGTAACTTGGCAGGATCGTTACCTTTCACCTGCGTCTAGTAACTTGGAAGGATTGAACCCTTTCACCTGCGTCTAGTAACCTGAAAGGATTAAACCCTGACACGACCCCCCCCTTCAAAATAGTAAGGGCCTCTAAACTGAGAGACAAAAATTTAAGATAAAATATAAGAAAACTATTTACTACTAAGTCCCTCTAACTTAGTAAATCTAGCAATAGGCTTTGTATAGCGCTGCGCATGTCTAAACAGTTTCCTATATAAAATTGCTAAGCTCTAAGGTGTTTTCTAACACTTCTACCCTGTAACGCGAAAACAGAACCTAAAGACCTTTATATAATATATATAGGAGCAACCTTTGTAATTTTCGTTTAGTTGCAAGGTCCCTAGACGTAGCGCGCAAAGCGAGGCGCACTGCGCAGAGTAAGGGCGAAGGCGAGCAATCTTAAGGCTATAGATGCGCGAATTAAGGCTAGAGGCGCGCAAATTAAGGCAAATTAAGGCGCGCTAACTTAAGCAAAACTGTTTAGATACCTTCGTCGCCGCTAAGATACTCTTCTACAGCTAGCCTATCCTCGTTAAGTAGTAACTAATTTAGAGGCATGCGATAAGTAGGTGGCTTAGGCTTATCAGGCTGTCGCTAATAAAACAGATAAGCGTTGTAGTTGTTAGGGTACTTAGTTGCTAGGTGCTAGGTAGGTTTTAGGTATCTAGTCTATTTAATTAGGTACTACCACTTGCGCTTTCAGCGGCCTTTAACGCTAGTTTACTAGTAATTAAGAAAATTATTAATAAGCTACTTATCTTAAACCTCACTATTAGGATTAATTACCTTAACAGCTACTAGCTAAGCTAGCGCTTAATCTAGAAGCCCTTTTAAGGGCGCAGGCTAAAGAAGCTTAGGGTAAAACACAGGAAAAACTCTGCTGCCTAACATGTCTAGTAGAAGGTCTAATTAATACGCCCAGCTATTATACACGACTCTTATAACGCTGTAAGGCCCTACCTACTTAAGGTCTAGCTTCTTTAATTCCTATTTAGTAGACTAATTAATTATGTTAACTATAACTTAGTCTCTAATAGTATACTTTAGTACTAATTAGCGAGAGGTATTAGCGTAGTAAGCTTATTCTTATTAAGCCTATAGCATTTATTCTTATAAATAAGTAACTAGGTCCGCGTAGGTGTTTATAAGCTTGTCTACCTAGATTTTATTACTAGCTGCGGCGCTACTAAGCTTTTCATCGTAGTTTTCCCCTAGGTGTATGCTACTGCAAGGGTAATATCTAAGATCTGCAAAGAATAGCGTTATGCCTATAAAGGCGTTAACTGTATTATTAGCCTAAAACTTAGCGACGTAAAGCTAGGCAGCCTAGTTAGTTTGTGCGTAGTTAATATACTAACAAAGATAAATTTCTAAGGCTTAATTTACCTACTTAGTCTGCCTGTCTGTTTTAGGGTAATAGGCTGTTAATAAGCACTGTTAGATACGCAGTCGCTTACAGACCTGCCTCTAAAACTAACTAACAAAATTTAAACCGCAGTTAGAGATAATACTAAGGGGAATGCTATATAATTTAAAAACCTCTATAAAGCACCTAGCAGCTTTAGCTATAGTATAGCTATACGTAGGGAAAAAGTACTGTCTTTTTATAAGGCAGTCTATAATAACGAGGATATTCTTAAAAGTACAGCTATCTAGCTAAGAGGTAGGTAAATCTTAAATAAAATTAACTAAAATTTCTGTCTAGCGTCTATAAGGTACTAGCAGTGGCTGTAAGTAACTATACTTGCTATCCTAAGAGCTTTTTATTTAGCGATAAGTAGCGCACGCGTCGCAATACTATTTAATTAACAGGTGTATCTTTAGCTAGTAATACTATAAGTATATAAGGAAGAACGTGTTGCGAGGGCCCTTATAACTAGCAATTTAATAGTCGTGACATAACTCTATAATACGTTAGCGTAACTGTAGGTTAGGAGGCATGTAAAGCCTAGTCTTGTCTATCTATAGGCGTTAGGAAGCTCCTTTACCTGTGCTTAACAGGTCTGCAGCGGAGAAATAGTAGCTATTCTTATAAAACTATAATAGTAATTTAGTAGTTTCTATGTTAATAGCTTTAAAGGCCTTTTTAGCTATAGCGTCGTTAGCGTACGCGGCGTCTAGGATTTCTTCTGTTAACTAATAGTCGTCCTCGTAACAGGGTAGCGAAGGATCTATTATACCGTTAATAGGCGTAGGATTATTATTATTATTATTAAATTCTGCAGGAAAGTCTATTCTACGAGCGCAGGTAAAGCAAAATTACACTACCTTAGCTTATTCCTAGGATATTTGGTCTAGGGACTTAGGTTAACTAAGGGCTAAGGCGCGCAAGGCTGTTACAACTACTAGTTACATGCCTAGAGAGAGTACTTAGGGTCTAAGAATAGCAGCCTGTGTACTATAACAAGGGTCTTCTGCGTCTGTTAGGGTATCCTAAAGTTAATAGCTTAAAGCGTCCGCTTTACTATTAGTTTCCCTAGGGGCATAGATAATCTTAAAGTTAAACTAGCTAAGAAATAAGGACTACTATACTTACTATTAGCTAAGTTTTTTAGTTATTATAAACTATTCTAGGTTCTTATAGTCTGTTATTACCTATATTAGTTAAGAAGAGCCTATAAGTTTAGGCTCCTATTCCTTAAATACCTGTATAATTACTATAAGTTTAAGATTATAGATATTATAGTTACACTCTACTAGGGAGTGTTTCTTTAAAAAGAAAGTAATAAGTTATAGGACGTCCTTATTATTATATTACTTTATAACCCCGCCTAATACTTATCTTAACGTATTAGTAAAGATGTAGATTTACTTAGTAGGATTAAAATGCTTTAATACTACGCCTACACGAAATGCTGCTTTAAGAGCCTTAAAAGCTTTTACTTCCTCCTCCTTATATATAATTAGCTTATAACAAACCTTCTTATAGGCGGGTTTATTAAGATAGCTACTTTTCTTTTCTATAATAGTAGCCTTAATAAGGCGTATAAGCAGTAACGCTATCTTTAAGTAGCCTTTAATAAAGCGCCAGGAGAAGCTAGTGTACCTAAGGAAAGCAAGCACATCTTAGGTAGTCTTTAGTGTTTCCTATTACTGTACAGCCTTAATCTTCTCTAAATTAATTTTAATACCCTTATTTATAATTATTATACTTAGGAACTTAATACAGTCTATATAAAATTCTAATTTACGCAGGTCTACATAGAACCCTTTTTCCTTAAGGCGCGTAAGCACCTTTTTAACATACTCTATGTAGGCTTCTACTAATTCTAAGAAAACTAAGATATTATCTAGATAAGCAGTATAAAACTTATTAAGGTACTTAAAAAGAGCGCTATTAATTACTTTTTAAAACGTAGCTAGAGTATTACAGAGGCCTATAGGCATTACGTAGTATTAATAAGTGCCCTAATGTCAGGGTTCAATCCTTTCAAGTTACTAGACGCAGGTGAAAGGGTTCAATCCTTCCAAGTTACTAGACGCAGGTGAAAGGTAACGATCCTGCCAAGTTACTAGACGCAGGTGAAAGGTAACTGTTACCTCTTACCTTTTACCAAGCTAGGTAACTGGATCGGGACTAGCCTGCTCTAGCTTATGTATATAGGCAGCACCTCTCCCCCGAAGGTGAGAGGTATCTGCTATTTTATCCATTTCCTTTTAAATTAAGTTTCTTTAACTAAGACCGTCCTAACTGTGCGTGTTAACTGCCTTACATAATAGCAGATTATACAGCGCTTTGGCTCCTCTCCGTGGTTAACACACAGTTGCTTGAGCTGTTACCTCTTAGGTGAGTTTAACAGTAAGGTGGTACTAACGTACTAGGACCAGATCCTATCCCCCCTCGGTTAAGCTTTAGGATAGCCCTCGCACGATAGTCGATTTACGGTGCTATCCTCTGCTGCTAGTTTAGCTAAAATTTTGTAAGCTATTCCCCCTTAGTTAAGCTTTAGAATAGCCCAGAATTTGCTAGGTTTCCTTGCTAGTAACCTATTTCGCACCTTAGTGCCTGCGCTTTGCGCTACCTAAACGCTAGGATTGTTGTTAACAAGACACGTCCTATTATTCTCTTCCTTAAATAGGAACACTCTAGGGATTATTCCTACTTTTACACACTACAGTCTGTGCGTATGTTTTAATTGCGCGCACGTGCCGCCTTAAGCACGTATTCACCCTCTAAAACTTCCTGATTAGGTAATTCTCTAAACTTAGCCTGTGCATGATACTCCTAAGTATTTGTCCTGGTCCTAGTAACCTCACCTAACTAATAATACTACTTAACTAATAGTTAAATCTTAAGTCTGCTTACTAAAGCTTAAAGATTCCCTTCAGTTTTACTTTAACTTTTACTTTTACTGCTATAGCTACTCTTACTTCTATCTAACCTTCTTTGTTCAGCCTAATGGCAGACAGCTCTTATAATAAAAGGTCCTCTAGCTAGCGGCCCAAATTTTAAGCCTATTAGAAAGACGACGCGTCAGCTAAAACACAGGCGGCTCGTAATCAACTTAGGGAAAAGGCTTATTAACGCTAGGAGAAGAATAAGAATAAGGCTATAGAGGATTCAGAACCAGTTATCTTAGAAAACCCTATTATTAAAGACGTAGAGTACCCTGAATTTGCGCTGACAAGCTCCCGTGCTAACTTATTAACTAAGGAAGTTAACCTATATTCCTTCTCTCGCGATATAACACAGCGTGCTAAGGGAGCTTATTAGATGCAGCTACGTAAGGAAGCTGCTGATCTAGGTCTCCCTAAGGACTTTAATAACTATCTTCCTCTAGGTAGCCTTCTAGGTTTGCTACTATCCGCGAGCTCAAGTCTACCTGCTTCTATTTGGCGATTAGCACCCTTAGGCATCTAGCTCGTAAAGAACTACCCTAGTAAGTTCTTAAGCCTTAAGCCTACGCAACTTGCACGCCTAATAATACTATTCAGGTGTGCCTTGCATGCTCTTAACGAGGATAAGAAGTTATTAGAGACACACTACCTTAACGCTTCTACTCTAAAGTAGGAACTAACTAAATAACAACGCAGCTTTACTTAATAAAAGGATAAGCTAGTTAAAGAATATAATAAGCTTAGTAAGTAGTAGAATAAGCTTATTACTAACTATAAGACCTTAGAAAGTTTATTATAAGAAATTAAGAACGAGCGTAACTCTGCGTTGCGCGACTGTCTGTTATCTAGCTCTCCTAAGGTTTTAGGCCTTACTAGACTTACTCTATTACAGCTAGCCCTAAGAGCTATAAATAAGCCTCTACTAGAAGGAATAAGTACGCCTACATAAATCCTCCTATAAGGTAATGCAGCGGGCGGTATTCTTAATAAGTTTAGTTCCTCTTAGCGTGTTCTGCTCTTAACTAACCTTCCTTTTACTCGCAAATACTAAACATCCCTAGGCGACATAGTAACGCTAAGCCTTTATCTAACTAAGCTCTACTATAAGATTAAGGGGTTATATTAGTTCTTGTCTATAAAGAACAAGTAAATTCAGGTACCTCTAGTATACTCTAGGCGTCCTAATCTTTATAGGTAGATTACAAAGATACTTAACTATTTTAAAAATAACAGGTTAGACTAGCAATATAACAACATGCGAGCATAATTTATCTTTTAAGCTACTAGCGGTTCTGCTTAAACCTTACTGCGAGAGCCTAAGGGGTTTTCATGTTAATATAAGGACGACTTTAAGTATTTTTATATCTTTAACTCTATCTTTAGCAACCGCAACTACTACGTTACAGTAGAACAGTAATATAATGCTTTAGTCTTCCTAGAACGTAGCTCGCTAGAATACTATACTACAGTTAAAGCATAGGCTCTGTTCCAGACAGAGTTCAACGCTATCGCTACTTAGCTTAGATAGATTGCCGTGACTCGAGCGTACAAGCTTCAGGCTAAGCTTCTAGGCTATCTCTAACAGAGCCTTAGCAGCGCGCCCGCTGTCTATACCGCTGCTGACTTCTAATCTCTTTGTAATATAATTAATAATGCATGTTAGAGCTACGACCTCTAGCAATTACCTTAGTATCTCGCCAATCGAACGAAGGGGCGTAACGCGCCAGCCAGACTAAGCCTGGTACTGCCTCGTAAATTTATTCTAAGGACGGCGGCGGATAAGCCTATTAAGAAAGCTAGTGAGCCTGCTCCAGGCCTACGTCTGTCGTTTAAAGATAATAGAATAGGTAACTATAAGCCAGCTGACGGTCCTAAGCCTTACAACGCGGACCCTAGCTGTAACTAGTATTAAGGAAATCCGCGCGGTAACCTAGCTACTAATCGTTACGTGCACGCAAGCCTAGAGACTAGTAACTCTAACTACAAAGAAGCCTCTAACAGCAATAGTAATAAAGCTAAGGACGTTATTTATTTAGAGGAAGAGTAACCCTAGATAAAAGTCCTTTATCTAGGGTTAATAATTAGTCTTAGGAAACCGCGCTAGCTGCTACTTACTAGGGCGGCATACACAAGCCCGTAGTGCAGGCACTCCTACAACGTACGCAGGCTGTCTAGAAAGATAAGCTGTGTCTAGACAGCCTGGACTAGTTCGCTTTCTTAAGTATAATTAGACAACAAGAAAACGCCCCCTACGTCGCCTGGACATTAGCAGATAATAGGGCAGATGCGAACTTTATCTTACAGTAGTTCCTCTAGCTCACCTAGGGGTTCTAACTAATTCCTCTTATTACGCCTATTATATATAAAAGATACGAAGGTATTACTTTAGAATCTATTACTTACAAGGTTAAATTCTATATAAAAATTAATTCCTACTTTAAGCACACTTCTACCTATATTCTTAACTAGTGTAGGGCCTTTAACCTAGTATTAGGATTCTGCTAAAGGAAACTACACGCACTATACTTTAATTACTGTTAGGGTACAATTAAATTCCCTGACGCATACTACTAAACAGAATGCTAGCAACACTTACATACACTATAAGTTGTCTGCGATCGAGCCACGCCTAACGCCTCCACACAGCCTAGTTCCTCTATAGATAGCAGGAATAAAGGTAAGACTAGCTAACAACAGGCAAAGTTAGATACCGCAGCCCCAGCAAAGCCAGACAACAAATACTAAGTACTACACCAGTAAACTAAACCTGCAGTAGGCATCAAGGTTGTCTTACTATAAGCTATTCAGGCGTTTGCTAAACAAAAAAACTACCCTCTATTTATAATAGTTCGGCGCTTACTACTAGGAGCGTTACAAAAAATCTGTCGCGCAGCAGCACAAAAGGACTATAATAAGTTCTTTAACCCTCCTAAGGAAGTCTTGTTAAGAGACATCCTGCCTCCGCACCTGCTTAAGGAATATGCCTTAATTATTCCTGTGTTTAATAAAGCAGCTGCAGCTAAGCTCCTAGATTACTTAGAACATAACTATAAGATTAAGCTTAAGCTAGGAGCTAAGGTGCCTAATTATTAAGTAAGACTATTTTCTAGTAAACAGTTTAAAGCTATTAAGTAATATATTTAGGAGATAGAGGCCCGGGATTTTATCTTCTAGGGACTCTCTGCTGCACGAAATAACTTACTTATTATTGCTAAACCTAGCGGTAGTATCTAAGTCTGCGTAGATTATTAAGACCTTAATAAAGCTTCTGTTAAGGATTAATACCTAATTCCTTTCTTCTGCGAGACTTTAGCTAAGCTTAATAAAGCTGTTATCTTTTCTAAATTCAATGTCGTGCACGCTTTTTATTAAATTTGCATGAAGCCTGGTTCAGAGTGGCTTACTGCTTTCTCTACGCGTTAGGGCACTTATTAATACTGCGTAATGCCTATAGGCCTCTATAATGCTCCAGCCACGTTTCAAAGGGTAATTAACAGCGCTCTTTTTAAGTACCTTAATAAGTTTTATACTGCCTATCTAGATAATATCTTAGTTTTCTCACAATTAGTAGAAGCCTACATAGAGCATGTTAAAAAGGTGCTTACGCGCCTTAAGGAAAAAGGGTTCTATATAGACCCGCGCAAATTAGAATTTTATATAGACTGTATTAAGTTCCTAGGTATAATAATTACGAATAAGGGCATTAAAATTAACCTAGAGAAGATTAAGGCTGTACAGCAATAGGAAATACTAAAGACTGCCTAAGATATGCTCGCTTTCCTTAGGTACACTAGCTTCTCCTGGCGCTTTATTAAAGGCTACTTAAAGATAGCGTTACCGCTCACACGCCTTATTAAGGCTACTATTATAGAAAAGAAAAGTAGCTATCCTAATAAACCTGCCTATAAGAAGGTTTATTATAAGCTAATTATATAGGGGGAGGAGGAAGTAAAAGCTTTTAAGGCTCTTAAAGCAGCATTTCGTGTAGGCAGAGTGTTAAAGTATTTTAATCCTGCTAAGTAAATCCACATCTTTACTAATGCGTTAGGATAGGCATTAGGCGGGGTTATAAAGTAATATAATAATAAGGACGTCCTACAACCTATTACTTTCTTTTTAAAGAAACACTCCCTAGTAGAGTGTAACTACAATATCTACGATCTTAAACTTATAGTAATTATACGGGCATTTAAGGAATAGGAGCCTAAACTTATAAGCTCTTCTTAACTAATATAAGTAATAATAGACTATAAGAACCTAGAATAGTTTATAATAACTAAAAAACTTAGCTAATAGTAAGCATAGTAGTCCTTATTTCTCAGCTAGTTTGACTTTAAGATTGTCTATGCCCCTAGGGAAACTAATAGTAAAGCGGACGCCCTGAGCTGTCGACCTCAGGATACCCTAACAGACGTAGAAGACTCTTGTTACGGTACACGGGCTGCTATTCTTAGACCCTGAGTGCTCTCCCTAGGCATGCAACTAGTAGTTGCAACGGCCTTGCGCGCCTTAGCCCTTAGTTAACCTGAGTCCCTGGACTAAATGTCCTAGGAATAAGCTAAGGTAGTGCAATTTTACTTTACTCGCGCTTGTGAAACAGACTTTCCTATAGAATTTAATAACAATGATAATAATCCTACGCCTATTGACAGTATAATAGATCCTTCGCTGCCCTGTTACGAGGACGACCATCGGTTAACAGAAGAAATCCTAGACGCCGCGTACGCCGACGACGCTATAGCTAAAAAGGCCTTCAAAGCTATTAACACAGAAACTGCTAAATTACTATTATAGTTTTATAAGAATAGCTACTATTTCTCCGCTACAGACCTATCAAGCATAGGTGAAGGAGCTTCCTAACGCCTGTAGATAGACAAGACTAGGCTTTACGTGCCTTCTAACCTACAGTTACGCCGACGTATTATAGAGTTGTGTTATAACTATTAAATTGCTGGTTATAAGGGCCCTCGCAACACGTTCTTCCTTATGTACTTGCGGTATTACTGGCTAAAGATACACCTGTTAATTAAACAGTATTACGACGCGTGCGCTACTTATTGCTGAATAAAAAGCTCTTAGGACGGCAAGCATAGTTACTTGCGGCCACTGCTAGTGCCTTATAGACGCTAGACGGAAATTTCAGTTAATTTTATTCAAGATTTACCTACCTCTTAGCTAGATAGCCGTACTTTTAAGAATATCCTCGTTATTATAAACCGCCTTACAAAAAGACAGTACTTTTTCCCTATATATGGCTGTACTGCAGCTAAAGCTGCTAGGTGCTTTATAGAGGTCTTTAAATTGCATAGCATTCCCCTTAGTATTATCTCTAACTGTAGTTTAAATTTCGTTAGTTAGTTTTAGAGGCGGGTCTGTAAGCGACTGCGTATCTAACAGCGCTTATTAACAGCCTATTACCCTAAAACAGACGGGCAGACTAAGCGGGTAAATTAAGCCTTAGAAATTTATCTTCGTTAGTATATTAACTACGCATAAACTAACTAGGCTGCCTAGCTTTACGTTGCTAAGTTTTAGGCTAATAATACAGTTAACGCCTCTACAGGCATAACGCTATTCTTTGCGGATCTCAGATATTACCCTCGCAGTAGTATACACCCAGGGGAAAACCACGACGAAAAGCTTAGTAGCGCCGCAGCTAGTAATAAAATCTGGGCAGACGAGCTTATGAACACCCACGCGGACCTAGTTACTTATTTATAAGAATAAATGCTATAAGCTTAATAAGAATAAGCTTACTACGCTAACACCTCTTACTAATTAGTGCCAAAGTACGCTGTTAGAGACTAAGTTATAGTTAACACAATTAATTAGTCTACTAAATAGGAATTAAAGAAGCTAGACCTTAAGTAGGTAGGGCCTTACAGCGTTATAAGAGTCGTGCATAATAGCTAGGCGTATCAATTGGACCTTCTACTAAACATATTAGGCAGCGGAGTTTTTCCTGTGTTTCACCTTAAGCTTCTTTAGCCTGCGCCCTTAAAAGGGCTTCTAGATTAAGCGCTAGCTTAGCTAGTAGCTGTTAAAGTAATTAATCCTAATAGCAAGGTTTAAGACAAGTAGCTTATTAACAATTTTCTTAATTACTAGTAAACTAGCGTTAAAGGCCGCTAAAAGCGCGAGTAGTAGTACCTAATTAAATAGACTAGATACCCGAAACCTACCTAGCACCTAGCGACTAAGTACCCTAACAACTACGACGCTTATCTATTTTATTAGTGACAGCCTGATAAGCCTAAGCTACCTACTTATCGCATGCCTCCAAATTAGTCACTACTTAACGAGGATAGGCTAGCTGCAGAAGAGTATCTTAGCGGCGACGAAGGTATCTAAAAAGTTTTACTTAAGTTAGCGCGCCTTAATTTGCCTTAATTTGCGCGCCTCTAGCCTTAATTTGCGCGCCTTTAGCCTTAATTCGCGCATCTATAGCCTTAAGATTACCCGCCTTTGCCCTTACTCTACGCAGTGCGCCTTGCTTTACGCGCTACGTCTAGGGACCTTGTAACTAAACAAAAATTATAAAAGTTACTCCTATATATATTGTATAAAGGTCTTTAGGTTCTGTTTTTGCGTCGCGGGGTAGAAGTGTTAGAAAACACCTTAGAGCTTAGCGATTTTATATAGGAAACTGTTTAGACATGCGCAGCGCTATATAAAGCCTATTACCAGATTTACTAAGTTAGAGGGACTTAGTAGTAAACAGTTTTCTTATGTTTTATCTTAAATTTTTGTCTCTTAGTTTAGAGGCCCTTACTATTTTGAAGGGGGGGGTCGTGTTAGGGTTTAATCCTTTCAGGTTACTAGACGCAGGTGAAAGGGTTCAATCCTTCCAAGTTACTAGACGCAGGTGAAAGGTAACGATCCTGCCAAGTTACTAGACGCAGGTGAAAGGTAACTATTACCTCTTACCTTTTACTAAGCTAGGTAACTGGATCGGGACTAGCCTGCTCTAGCTTATGTATATAGGCAGCACCTCTCCCCTGAAGGTGAGAGGTATCTGCTATTTTGTCCATTTCCTTTTAAATTGAGTTTCTTCAACTAAGACCGTCCCAACTGTGCGTGTTGACTGCCTTACACCTAACGCGTAGAGAAAGCAGTAAGCTACTCTAAACTAGGCTTCATGCGAATTTAATAAAAAGCGTACACAATATTAAATTTAGAAAAGATAATAGCTTTATTAAGCTTAGCTAAAGTCTTACAGAAGAAAAGAATTAGGTATTAATCCTTAACAGAGGCTTTATTAAGGTCTTAATAATCTACGTAGACTTAGATACTACTACTAGGTTTAGTAATAATAAGTAAGTTATTTCGTGTAGTAGAA
This sequence comes from Pseudopyrenochaeta lycopersici, assembly GCA_003313425.1. Classification (NCBI taxonomy): domain Eukaryota; kingdom Fungi; phylum Ascomycota; class Dothideomycetes; order Pleosporales; family Pseudopyrenochaetaceae; genus Pseudopyrenochaeta; species Pseudopyrenochaeta lycopersici. The sequence continues at coordinate 83,689 of NHZP01000071.1, forward strand.
GGTCCCTAGAAGATAAAATCCTAGGCCTCTATCTCCTAAACATATTACTTAATAGCTTTAAACTGTTTACTAGAAAATAGTCTTACTTAATAATTAGGCACCTTAGCTCCTAGCTTAAGCTTAATCTTATAGTTATATTCTAAGTAATTTAGGAGCTTAGCTGTAGCTGCTTTATTAAATATAGGAATAATTAAGGCATATTCCTTAAGCAGGTGTAGAGGTAGGATGTCTCTTAATAAGACTTCCTTAGGAGAGTTAAAGAACTTATTATAGTCCTTTTATGCCGCTACGCAACAGATTTTTTATAACGCTCCTAGTAGTAAGCGCTAAACTATTATAAATAGAAGGTAGTTTTTTTATTTAGTAAACGCCTAAATAGCTTATAGTAAGATAACCTTAATACCTACTGCAGGTTTAGTTTACTAGTGTAGTACTTAGTGTTTGTTGTCTAGCTTTGCTAGGGCTGCAGTATCTAACTTTGCCTATTATTAGCTAGTCTTACCTTTATTCCTGCTATCTGTAGAGGAGCTTAGCTATATAGAGGCGTTAGGCGTGGCTCGCTCGCAGACAACTTATAGTGTATATAAGTGTTACTAGCATTCTGTTTAGTAGTATGCGTCAGGGAATTTAATTATACCCTAACAGTAATTAAAGCGTAGTACGTACAGTTTCCTTTAGCAGAATCCTAACACTAGGTTAAAGGCCCTATACTAGTTAAGAATATAGGCGGAAGTGTGCTTAAAATAGGAATTAATTTTTATATAGAATTTAATCCTATAAGTAATAGATTCTAAAGTAACGCCTTTATATCTTTTATATATAATAGGTGTAATAAAAGGAATTAGTTAGAACCCCTAGGTAAGCTAGAGGAACTGTTGTAAGATAAAGTTTGCATCTACCCTGTCGTCTACTAATATCCAGGCGATGTAGGGGGCGTTTTCTTATTATTTAATTATGCTTAAGAAAGCGAACTAGTCTAGGCTGTTTAGACATAGCTTATCTTTCTAGACAGCCTACGTGCGTTGCAGGAGTGCCTGCGCTACAGGCTTATGTATACCGCCCTAGTAGGTAGTAGCTAGCGCGGTTTCCTAAGACTAATTATTAACCCTAGATAAAGAACTTTTATCTAGGGTTACTCTTCCCCTAAATAAATAACGTCCTTAGCCTTATTACTGTTACTGTTAGAGGCTTCTTTATAGTTAGAGTTACTAGTCTCTAGGCTTACGTGCACGTAATAATTAGTAGCTAGGTTACCGCGCGGATTTCCTTAATACTAGTTACTGCTAGAGTCCGCGTTATAAGGCTTAGGACCGTTAGCTAGCTTGTAGTCACCTATTCTATTATCTTTAAACAACGGACGTAGGCCTAGAGCAGGCTCACTAGCTTTCTTAATAGGCTTATCCGCTGCCGTCCTTAGAACAAATTTATAAGGCGGTGCTAGGCTTAGTCTAGCTAGCGCGTTACGCCCCTTTATTTAATTAGCGAGATACTAAGGCAATTACTAGAGGTTGTAGCTCTAACATGCATTATTAATTATATTACAAAGAGATTAGAAGTTAGCAGCAGTATAGACAGCAGGCGCGCTGCTAAGGCTCTGTTAGAGATAGCCTAGAAGCTTAGCCTAAAGCTTATACGCTTAAGTTACAGTAATTTATCTAAGCTAAGTAGTAATAGCGTTAAACTCTGTCTAGAATAAAGCCTATACTTTAACTATAGTAGGGTATTCTAGTAAGCCACGTTCTAAGAAGACTAAAGCATTATATTACTATTCTACTATAACATAGTAGTTACAGTCGCTAAAGATAGAGTTAAGGATATAAAAATACTTAAAGTCGTCCTTATATTAATATAAAAACCTATTAGGCTCTTATAGTAAGGTTTAAGTAGAACCGCTAGTAGCTTAAAAGATAAATTATACTTACATATTATTATATTACTAGTCTAACCTGTTATTTTTAAAATAGTTAAGTATCTTTATAATCTACCTATAAAGAGTAGGACCCTTAGAGTATACTAGAGGCACCTAAATTTACTTATTCTTTATAGACAAGAACTAATATAACCCCTTAATCTTATAGTAGAGCTTAGTTAGATAAAAGCTTAGCGTTACTATATCGCCTAAGGATATTTAGTATTTATAAGTAAGAGGAAGGTTAGTTAAGAGCGGAATACGCTAAGGGGAACTAAACTTATTAAGAATACTGCCTACTGCGTTACCTTATAGGAGGATTTATATAGGCGTACTTATTCCTCTTAGTAGAGGCTTATATATAGCTCCTAGGGCTAGCTGTAATAGGGTAAGTCTAGTAAGGCCTAAAACCTTAGGAGAGCTAGATAACAGACAGTCGCGCAACGCAGAGTTACGCTCATTCTTAATTTCTTATAATAAACTTTCTAAGGTCTTATAGTTAGTAATAAGCTTATTCTACTACTTACTAAGCTTATTATATTCTTTAACTAGCTTATCCTTTTATTAAGTAAAGCTGCGTTATTATTTAGTTAGTTCCTGCTTTAGAGTAGAAGCGTTAAGGTAGTATATTTCTAACGACTTCTTATCCTTATTAAGAGCATGCAAGGCACACCTAAATAGTGTTATTAGGCGTGTAAGTTGCGTAGGATTAAGGCTTAAGAACTTACTAAGGTGGTTCTTTACAAGCTAGATACCTAAGGGTACTAATCACTAAATAGAAGCAGGTAGACTTAAGCTCGCGAATAGTAGTAAACCTAGAAGGCTACCTAGAGGAAGATAGTTATTAAAGTCCTTAGGGAGACCTAGATTAGCAGCTTCCTTACGTAGCTGTATCTAATAAGCTCCTGTAGCACGCTGTATCGTATCGCGAGAGAAGGAATATAGGTTAACTTCCTTAGTTAATAAGTTAGCACAGGAGCTTATCAGCGCAAATTTAGGGTACTCTACGTCTTTAATAACAGGGTTTTCTAAGATAACTAGTTCTAAATCCTCTATAGCCTTATTCTTATTCTTCTCTTAGCGTTAATAAGCCCTTTCCCTAAGTTAATTACAAGCCGCCTGTATTTTAGCTAACGCGTTATCTTTCTAATAGGCTTAAAATTTAGGCTGCTAGCTAGAAGACCTTTTATTATAAGAGCTGTCTGCTATTAGGCTGAATAAAGAAGGTTAGATAGAAGTAAGAGTAGATATAGAGGTAAAAGTAAAAGTTAAAGTAAAACTAGAGAGAATCCTTAAGCTTTAGTAAGTAGACTTAAGATTTAACTGTTAGTTAAGTAGTATTATTAGTTAAGTAAGGTTACTAGGACTAGGAGAAATACTTAGGAGTGTTATGTATAGGCTAAGTTTAGAGAATTACCTAATTAGGAAGTTTTAGAGGGTAAATACGTGCTTAAGGCGGTACGTGCGCGTAATTAAAACATACGTATAGACTATAGTATATAAAAGTAGGAGTAATCCCTAGAGTGTTCCTATTTAAGGAAGGGAATAATAGGACGTATCTTATTAACTATAATCCTAGCGTTTAGGTAGCGCAAAGCGCAGGCACTAAGGTGCGAAATAGGTTACTAGTAAGGAAACCTAGCAAATTCTAGGCTATTCTAAAGCTTAACTAAGGGGGAATAGCTTGCAAAATTTTAGCTAAACTGGCAGCAGAGGATAGCACCGTAAATTAACTATTATGCGAGGGCTATCCTAAAGCTTAACTAAGGGGGGATAGGATCTGGTCCTAGTACGTTAGTACCACCTTACTGTTAAACTTACCTAAGAGGTAACAGCTTAAGCAACTGTGTGTTAACTACGGAGAGGAGCCAAAGCGCTGTATAATCTGCTATTATGTAAGGCAGTTAACACGCACAGTTAGGACGGTCTTAGTTAAAGAAACTCAATTTAAAAGGAAATGGACAAAATAGCAGATACCTCTCACCTTCGGGGGAGAGGTGCTGCCTATATACATGAGCTAGAGCAGGCTAGTCCCGATCCAGTTACCTAGCTTGGTGAAAGGTAAGAGGTAACAGTTACCTTTCACCTGCGTCTAGTAACTTGGCAGGATCGTTACCTTTCACCTGCGTCTAGTAACTTGGAAGGATTGAACCCTTTCACCTGCGTCTAGTAACCTGAAAGGATTGAACCCTGACACTTAGGTAGTCCTATATTTATGTTCGTAAGATGTAGACAAGTGTACAGTTTGTTGAGAAATTTAATTAACCACCTACACCTTATTATAACCATTAAAGTAGACTAAAGTATATTTTGTGTCGCTTTGCGCTGTTACCAGTGTGGTACAAGTAAAAAAAGGACCTACTAAAGCGATGCGGCTATAGCTTAACCTGGAATTTAGGGTTAGTACGGATTCTCTCTCCATATTTGTATAGCCCAAGTGTTACGGGTATCATCCCCATCCCAATAAACCCAAGCAACGAATTGGCCCACCCAAGACCCAGTGCATCATATAATGGAGGACCGGCAAGCGGGATAAATGCGCCACCTAAGCTTCGGAGAACAGTATTTGCAGCTGAAACGGAGGCAGCATACTCAGGGAACGAATCGATGAGATATGTGACGACGGGCATGAACGTAGCGATTTGGCCAACCCCCACAAAGCCGGTGCCGATGATGGGCATTATCCAATGCAATCGCTTCTCCGCTGACCAACCATACCAAATCAACCCTATCGGAATGGTCACACAGCTGATTAAGAGCGGAGGTAGTCGATACTCGGGCTTTTTTTCGCCCCCAGACTTTGCAGCAAGATGTTTGAGCAGGCGGTCTGAAACAATGGCAAAGAAGATAACTGATATGATGCTTCCAACTCCCAGGCCAGTGAAAGAAAGGCCAAGAATCCCGTTCTTCCAATGATACTGATCGCGAAACACAGTCGACATGGTAGTGAAGAAAAAGTAAAGGTAGGCGTAAACAAGCGCAACATAGACGGACATGATGGCGACAATTGGTGACAAAAACAGGAGTTTGAACGGTCGAATGATTGCGCGTTTGAATATTTCGCCGGTTGAAATGGGTAGTGCCAGTTTAGAATGAATGTTTTGATTGCCGGTGCTCTTTCGAAGCTTTGCGGCACGTTTTTCGAGGATTGTGCGTTCGTAGGTTTCACTCAAGCAAACGAAACCGACAATAGCGATGGCGCCGCTCTGTGACGTGTTAGTGTATGATTTTCGTTGGCTCTATGGCCCTTCGAAATGCGCAAAGGGCATACAATGATGGTGAGCAGCCAGAAAACCCATCGCCAACCCTCTGATGCTGCCAGAAAACCCCCTTCAATAGGTCCAATAATTGGGCCCAATATCGGTCCAAAAGAGAACAGTGCCATTGCTTTCCCGCGCTCTTCCTGCGCGAACAGATCAACAATGGTTCCGCCACCAATTGTTAACGCACAGCTTCCAGCCAGACCACTTAGTAATCGGAACATGAGCATGCCAGGAACGTTGGGAGCGAGGGCACACCCCATGCTCCAAATCACGAAAAGTATATTGTTGATATGGTACAGCCAAAGGCGACCGAATATCTCGGATAACGGTCCAAGAAGGAGTGGGCCTACTGCGTATCCGACCACATAGATCGACACGATGAAGCTTGCAATGATAGAATTTGTGGATTTGAATTCGTGCATCAGAAGGGGAACTGCAGGTGCAATCATTGATGAAGCGAGTGGTGTGGTAAACGTGACGAGAGAAACAACAAGGACATTCCGCCACTTCTTTGACCTCGCCCAGTTGAGTGGTCGTTCAGGGTCGTCGGGGCCGTTCCAGTCGACCAATTCATTGTTTGCGAGAGAACTGATATTATCAGTCGTTGGATTCGATTGATGTTCGACTGGAGAATCGTGAGGATGCAAATCGCTAGCGGTCTCCGATACAAGGTCGTGCTGAGGTCCTTGACAGGATTCCTCCAGAGCCTTTTCGGGATAGTTGGGGGTTTCGCTGTGGGCCATAAGGGTATTGGAATCGAGACAAATGGATCTGTGATAGCCTGAGATACAAGTGCAGGAAATAGTTGGGCATGTATCTGGCGCTGATATGAGTTGTCATCGCAAGCTCCAGGGGCCCTGCGTCCACTGCCCGTTGCTCATCACTTGCCGAATTAATGCCGCTATGCATGGATTAACTGCGTACTCGCGTTCGGACTCGGACTCGAATTCGAACTGAAACACCCTGTGTATGCCAAGTTGGATGCACACCAGATTTGATTTCCATGCTCTACCAGGTTGACCGTACACCGTATTAACCTACTTTCACGCATGCATTGCCAAGTTCTCCTTTGATATTAGAATGCTGGATCCATTTGCGGGGTACATGAACACATCCGGCGGAGGCAGGATAAGATGGGGCATATAAACACGTACTACTCAGTCCAGTGTGAATTAAAACCAGCTTCTCAACATTTTGTCTACCAATCAACATGTCTGCACCATCGCTTGCTGGAAAAGTCTACGCTATCACTGGTGGGGCCTCCGGTATGGGGCTTGCTACCGTCAAGCGCCTAGTTCAGGCCCGAGCTCGTGCGGTCTGCATTGGCGATTTTAACGACTCCAACTTCTCTCAAGTCCAGGAAGCACTTGATGCCTTGAACAAAGAAGGGTCTACCACAATCGTTCTTGCAAAGCTGGATGTTTCCAAAAGCGCTGCGGTTAATGCCTGGGTCGACGGCATCATCGCGCAATTCAATGCGCTCGATGGCTGCCTCAATGCAGCTGGTATTCCCCAAATGGTAGGAGCCCGTGGAGAACCGGCCATTCTTGAAGAGACCGATGAGAGCTGGGATACGGTCATGGGAGTCAATCTTCACGGAGTCTTCTACTGCATGCGGGCCGAGATTGCCGCTATGGTCAAACTGGAGAAGAAACCGCGAAGCATCGTCAACATTGCTAGTATGGCATCCCTCAGGTACTCTACCGATATCTTTGCATATTGCGTGAGTAAATGGGGTGCGGCTGTACTGTCGACGGCTGTTGCCAAGGACGTAGAGAGTGCGAATACGGACATTCGTGTTAATGCTGTTAGTCCAGGTATTTTACCAGTACCTCTAAATTTCTTCAGGCACTGACTGTTCGCAAAGGTGGAACTAAAACGCCAATGTTGATGAAGTTTGTTGGTCCGAAGGCAATTGAAGCTGCGAAAAAGAGTGGATCAGAGCGCCGATCCAGTCTCATCGAGCCAGACGACGTCGCAGCTGTCGTTGTTTGGCTTCTGAGTGAGGAGTCTTCCCAGGTGTATGGTGTAAATATCCCAGTCGGAGAAAGCGCTCCCTAGTCTAGGCTGCCATAGCTGTGTCTTTAAGTTGGTCATTTGATTCCTAGTGTAATGAATCGTATTGTTCCCACCGAACGAATCTTTCTTGGCGTTTCTCCATTACCCTAATGAACTTCCCAAATTTCATGCTATGAGCTAAAAAATAGGTAATTAATAGATGAAGTCCGGATTCCGGAAAGTCCAAAACCCGAAAAGACTACCATATTCATTCAGTATATGTTTCAGGCCAATGAGGGCGGCTTCAGATCTAGGATTGTCGGTTCAGCTGACCTTTTCTCTTGTAACAGACACAAAGTCCCTGGATCTATCGGTAGTACCGGGAATGAATTGTTACAGGGAATAGCGGTATGGCCACAGGAATATGGTGCACAGAGGTTTTTTGCTAATACAGAACATGTCACTTGTGCTATTGAAATATTTTTGATCATGACACTAATTTACGACGGTAAAGCTAAACTCTTAAAGATTGTAATTCCAAGGTCGGCTCTCAAATTGTTGGATGAAACCTGCAAATGTCAGCACAATTAAACTAGAAACATGAAAGTAACTGACTTGATGACGACGGACTTGGGCTGTGTCCAAGCCCGCATAGCATACTTGGAGTTCTCTTGCCCGAGACCGCTCTCCTTCCAGCCACCAAATGGAATTGTCGGGTGAGTTGGCATGGGCGTGTTGATCGCAATGGAGCCTGCATCCATCGCTTTGCACAATCGCAAGGCTCGATCAATGCTGTTTGTCCAAGCATACGCCGACAAACCATAAATGGTATCGTTGGCTTTACTAAGGGCTTCCTCTTCAGTTTTGAATGTATCAATGATAGCAACGGGACCAAAAATCTCCTCCTTCAAAACACGCGCGTTTGCTGCTGGTTTATAAAAGATGGTTGGCTTGATGAAGCATCCCTTCTTGCCCCAAGGCTCACCACCAGCCAGAGTCTCAGCATTACTTCGGCCTGATTCAAGAAACCCGAGAACTCGTTCTTTTTGGCTGTGATTATATAGTGGCGAGGTGATAGTACGCTCGTCAAGGGGATCACCGCCAAGCATCTTGCTCATACCCTGCGCCATCTGTGAGAGTCCAGTAACGAAATTTTCGGCAATCTCTTCTTGTACATAGATGCGAGAGGCTACAGCGCATGCCTGCCCGTTCATTGCCGTGAAAGCCATGCAGTTCCTCATGGCTGTAGGTATGTCGGCATCTGCGAATACTAGCACGGGATTCTTGCCACCTAGCTCGAGCGTGACCCGTTTGAGATTAGTAGAGGCCGCCGCAGCAGCAACCAGTTTCCCTACTGCAGGGCTTCCAGTGAAGGATATCATTCGAATGCTCTCATGTCGTGCCAGCCGATCTCCACTTGCAGGCCCCCCAACAATGAAATTTAATACACCTGCAGGAACGCCGGCCTGAATGGCTAGTTCTGCAACCGCAAGGGTCGAGAACGGGTTCCGCTCCGATGCCTTGACAATGATGGCATTACCTGCAGCAAGTCCTGGCCCAATTTTCATGCCCAAGATAGTCAAAGGGGCGTTGAATGGAATCACGGCCGCTGTGATTCCGAAAGGTTGGTGAAGCGTGCCGCGCAGAAAGCCGTCTTTGTCGAGCATAAGATCCCCCTCGTTCTTGTCAACGAAACCAGCAAAATAGCGCAGGGATCCAACAAGAGATTGTACGTCAATTGACTTAGTCATGCCTATAGGCTTGCCGATTAGAATGGCCTCCAGGTACGCCAGTCTTTCTGCATTTTGTTGCACACCATCTGCCAGCTTGAGAACAATGTTGCGGCGCTCTTCCTAGGAAACTTGAGATGAGTATCTTAGATACACATAGGGTCTTACATTTGAGAGGGCTTGCCACTGTATGAGGCCCTTTTCCGCAGATACAACTGCCTCGTTTACATCATTCTCGTCGGCTTGCCTGAAGCTTTCGACGACAACAGAATCGTCAACGGACGAAACGAGGCGAAGTTCTTCAGATCCTTTGGCATCCACCCATTGGCCATGGATGAACTGCTGAACTGGCAGGGGATATCGAAATGAACTTTTGTTGTTCGACAATGCTGTCATTATGGATGTTCGATCAGACGTACCTCTGCAGACATGTCGCGGCCAGCTACTTATCCCACACTACCCCGCAGTGCATGCTTGTAGTCTACACCCACTGCCGTAGGCAAGGTTCCAGTAATTTTGAGAATTCGGACCTCTCCTCAGAGGATCTATGCCAAGTATTGACCCAAGCGGGGAGATACGAAGAGGGTTTGTGGGACAAGGATGATAAAGGGCCGTTTTTGATCCTCCGTTTCCACCCACTTTTTTACCATCTCTTGTAGTAAGCTCCGTAATAGAGGTAGCTTTTAGTAGGCGCTAAGCTCTTGCCTAATTACTGAAGACATGCGAATACGAATGCGAACAACCTTGACGGATGGACCCGATCAGCATCCCAATGGACGAACTTGATATAGTGACCGAGCGCTAGCAAGGCTCCCCGGCACCGGGTGAACTGTCGATCTTGCCGTTTGAAGCTTAGCGCCGAGGGTCGTATCAACACGCCGTCACTGTGGGTTTATTTAATAGCTGGAAATTCTCCGAGCATATATTATACTGCCTCTATCCAAGGATAATCAGAGTGTATTATTTGGCCACTTACAAGGCTCCAGTGTCATACGAAAAAGCTTTGGTAGTGTTTGACCACGGTGTCGAGTCTACATAATTACGGCCCAACAGAACCTTTTGACGTTATTTCCACAGCCCTTTCTCATCCAGCTAGCTTCATTCACCATGACCGGTGCAGTTGAGGTAATATTCACTAAAGCTCGTGCGTACGACCTGCTCTCCTTCCGAGGCATCGCTACTCTCCTCGGCACCATCATAGCCTTCCAACTCTTCCAATGTGTGGCCCGCGCCATGTACAATGTTTACTTTCATCCTCTGAGGAAATTCCCTGGGCCTAAATCATGGATCGCTTTTGATATCATTAGGACTATCACGCGCATGTCGGGCAACTATGACTTGAAAATCCGCGATCTACATCTGAAGTATGGCGAGGTAGTGCGTATTGGTGAGAATGAGCTTTCCTTCATTCAACCCGAAGCCTGGAGGGATATATACGGCCACGGACACGCTGAGCTGCCTAAGTATTTCCCGCCGAACTCGATGGATTCTTCGAAAATCATTGCAGCACCGGGCAGCAACCACTTCCGTATGCGGAGAGCCATGCTCCCAGCGTTCTCTGACAAAGCTCTCGGCCAGCAAGAACAGCTCATCCGCGTTTACGTAGACCTTCTGATGCAACGTCTTACCGAAGCAGCCCAATCCGGCGAGGCGACCAACATGACTCGTTGGTACAACCTCACGACCTTCGACCTCATCGCCGACCTCTGTTACGGCCAACCACTCCATGGACTAACATCCGGAAAGTCGAATCGTTGGATTGACATGATCGAAGCCATGATGATATTCATGCCGGCTTTACTCCTCATCACCAGTTCTCCCATCATCTCGGCATTGTTCAACCTTACTTTCGGTCACAAGCTCAAAAAATCAAAGAAATCGCACGAAGAATACGCCAGTTCACTAGCAATGAACCGAATTCAAGGCAAACAACAAACTGATCGCGGCGACTTCATGGACTACATGCTCCGTTCCCGCGGTCAATCCCACCAGCTTAGTGACGCAGAGCTCGTGTCAAACTCAGACCTGATCATGGTCGCGGGCTCTGAAACCACGGCGACGCTCCTCACGGCTGTGACATACTGGCTCCTGAAGACACCCCGTGCTTACAAGCGAGCCACAGCCGAAGTGCGCAACGCATTCGCAAAGCCCGAAGATGTCACCTTCAAGGAAGCCAGCATTCGTCTACCCTATACTCTGGCTTGCCTGAACGAGGCCCTCCGCATCTTCCCTTCTATTCCTCTAATCATGCTGCGCCAAACCAATTCTGGAGGCCCTACCCCCATTGCGGGCCACCACATTCCACCTCAGGTAACCATCCTCCACTTGCCACTCTATCTCCTTTTCCCATTCAATAACTTTTAGCTAACCGACAACTTTAGACTCGCGTTGGCGTGCACCAACTGGCTGCATTCCATTCGCCACTCAACTTCCATGACCCGCAATCCTTCTGCCCAGAACGCTGGCTGCCAGAGGTCTACAATGACTCTTCATCGCCGTTTTACAATGACCGCCGCGACGTACACAAGCCCTTCTCCTTTGGTCCGCGGGATTGCATCGGCCGCAATCTCGCTTTCCATGAGATGCGGCTTATCCTAGCGCTCGCACTTTGGAAATTCGATCTCGAGCTAGACAAGGGTATGGAGAACTGGCATGATCAGAAGATTTATGCGCTTTGGAAGAAGCCGCCGCTGCTTATTAAGGTTTCAGAACGGAAGGTAGTATCATTGTAGGTTTTCTTTCCTTATGTTCCTTTATCTAGCAGTTATTGTATTTCTTTTGAAAGAAGTATTGCAAACAGAATGAAATGGCTATTCTTGGGGATTACTATAGCCTAAGTTGTAGGCTTAGTGGAGTCTACCTCCTATATGACCTTGTTGATAACCTAGGATAGCTCTTTAGAAATACTTGTCTACTTCTATAGATTAGAAGTACTCTATGTTCAGACCAGATTACACTTAATCTATTAGCTACTTAACTTGTGAAGGAAGAGTTGGCAATATATTACCTGTTTAAGAGAAAGCTCGTCATAGTGTCTCTAAACCTAAGGATGTGAGCCTGTTTTTGGCCAATGATCATTCTTACATGGAAATATTCATTACCTGCTATTGGTAGAAAACCCGGTTTGGTTTTGGTTTGGTGGCCGCCCAGTTGTGGTGCTGTCAGGGATGTCTACTGTCAAAGCCGGATGGTTGTAAGCCTACTTAATAGGAAGTTGCCAGCACCAGGTGATGCCATAATTCGTTGCCGATGAGATAAGCAGAACACCAATTTTGGTGAGGCGCCCACCAAAATCAACACCACCAATATCCACGGGCTGTTACATGCGTGCAGGTCAATAATTTGATTCTTGAAGCTAGTAATCTATAGCTAAGGTCTATATAAACCTTTTTTTTTAGTGTTTTAGCCTAATCGTGGGTGGTCTAAGAGTACTTTCCTACCACTTTTCGCCTCGAAGCTTCTCACCACTATTCATTGTGAGCTCATAGCACCTCTCTGGCATGCTTTGGATACGATCTCTGATCTCTTCAATTGTAACAGTATCCCATGCCTCTTGCATAAGTTGTTTGAGATGAGTTTTAGTTCCATCCCATGCCTTTTGGCCTGGTTCTAGCCATCGAAGCCTCCTCTTTAGCCTCTGCTTCAAGATGAGCTATATGCCTTCAATAGGATTAAGATCACCACTCTGTGGAGGATGTACAAAGATAGGAAGCTAGCTAGCTCTTCGAAGCTCAGCAGCAACATTATTATAAGTTTTAGTTCTATAGGATGGATCATTATCCTCCTAAAGTATCTATTAAGCACGAAAGAACTTATCTGACGTACGAAGCTCATGGAGAAACTTGATGTACTAAGGCAGGATCTCTTTAGTATAGTAGTTCTGAGTTATATAGTGACCTCCAGCATCTCCTTTAATTAGTAGAGGCCTAGTAGCTTCCTATTCCTTTACTCTCTTATGATGCTGCTCCTTAGTCTCATACTTTAACTTGCGAGGCTTTGGTGGAGGCTTTAGGATAGGCAGCATCTCTTTCTTATTATTATAAAAGTGAAGATCTCCTTTGTGATACTAGTTCACAGCTGCAAAGAAATGGAGAGTACAAGGGTGCTTCTTTATCTTCTTTCTTGACTGAAGATTACTATCCTTTGTCCGAGAATCTCCTTTTCTTCTAAGCTTTCTTGGACGCTGGAAATTAGTTGTTGGGTTAAAATAGCCCTTATTAGTAAATAATACTCTATCCTAAAAGCCTAGGACAGGCTTCTCTTTATGCTTATGTCTATATTTAACCCTTTTCTGCTTGCTCTCATGTCTTAATTCATCTGAATAGGCAGCAATATAGAGATGAGCATCTAGCCGATTGGAGATATTATATAAGAAGGTCCTTAGAGCAATTGGAAGGTTGTTCTCTCTAATCTAGATGGGTGGAGGAGCATCTTAAACTGGGTTTTGATCAGGGTTAAGGAGGGCTTCAATCCTGTCTAAAGGTACTTTGAAAGGCCTCCTAAGCTTATAACCTTTCTCTTCAGCCTTTCTCTTGCGTACACGTCTCTCATCTTTAAAGTGAGCCTTCTCCCGTCGCTAATTATAGCCTGTTCTAGTGGAGATTCTATGCTGTGCTGCTACATCGCTCAGAGACTCGTCATCGCGTCTATGCTCGCAGTGCTAAAAATAATGAGCACGCCGTTGGGTATCAGGAATTTGAGTATTTATTTCGCAATCTAGGGTCCTTAGGCTCTCCATTTCACTAAAAATCTTGAAAAAGCACTAGGTATTGGCTGAGTTGGTATTATGATGAAGATTGGGTTGAGATGAGGGGGCACTTTGGTGGGGTGGTAGGTGCGTTCTGCTTATCTCATCGGCAACGAATTATGGCATCACCTGGTGCCAGCACCAGGTGCCGCAATAATTCGTGAGACGTTTTCTGCTGAGGTAATCAACCCCGCCAAACCTGACCCATCTCATCTCGACAGTGAATGTTCACAAGGCCACAACAACATGAAATTGCGCTCAAATAAAGTATATAATGGCTCATTTGAAAGGCTAAAGACTCCTGAACAAAATCCTGTGCTCAAGGTACCTGATACTGAAGAGCGCGCCCACTTTTTCTAGCATATAGACCATAGACAACCTAGCAAGAAGATTAAGGATGTATGCGCTCAACATAAGATAAGTAGAGCTACAGGTGATAGATAGCGTAAGGAGTATAAGAGATAGGGTAATGCTCACCGTGTAAGAAAGAGGGGGAGCCTAGAAAGGGGTACAAAGCTTAGGAGGCCTTAGCGGGTAAATATTTAAAAGTTAGAGCTACTCCTAGATAATTCTACTAACCCTGTAAGAGATAAGCCCTATTAAATTTAAGCTAAAGTAAATAATGTTCTGCTCTGTTCACGATCTATAGAGTATAACCTAGTAAATAGAGTAGAATCTTAACTCTAGATAGCTAGCTATTCTAAGGAGATTCGGCATTTTAATAATAAAAAGAGAGTGAAGTATGGTGAAGATTATAAGAATAAATTACCTCCTAGCTAAGGAGGCTTCTAGGATAGGGTACACTTTATAGATAAGGCTTATCTTAACCCTACAGAAGATTTTTAGAAGCCTAGGATCCTTAGGAGAAAGGGGGTTAAGGAGAGACTTAAGCCTGAGAATATTAAACAAAGGAAGCCTATTAAGAAGTCCTTACTCACTCTACATATGTTTGCCTCTATTAACTAGTATTTTAAGAGTAAACTAAACTTCTATAATAACAAGAAAGATATGCTAAAGATACCTAAACTACTAAGAAGGCTAAAGAGATTAAAGTATTATATAGATAAGCGATGGGCTAAAGACCTTAAGGAGTAGGAGGCTCTCTGCCCTCCTCCTATTAAAGGAGACGTTAGTAGCTATTACATGAATTAGAAATACTACGCAGAGAATCTCCTGCCTAAGTATATTAAGGCTATTTATCAGGCACGACTTTAGGAGCTACGTGATTGGTATCTTTAAGAGGATAATAATCTATCTTATAGTACTAAGAGCTTAGATAATGTAGCTATTAAGAAGAAGAAGGCTAATTGGATACCCCTGATCATTCACCTAGCTTAGAGTCCTGATCTGAACCTAGTAGAAGGTATGTAGCTCATCTTAAAACAGAGAGTTAAGCAAAGATTACATTCACCCCTACTACCCCTAATCCTATGGGATGGGACTAAGGCCCACCTTCAGGCAATCTGCCGTCAAGAATGGGCATGTATATTAATAGAGGAAGTTAGGAGTTTAATCTCTGAGATGCCTTGGCGGTGTGAATAAGTGGCTTTAAACGGTGGAAGCCTTATTCGCTCAGAAAAATGGTAAAACACTAAGAAAATGATGTATATACACCTCTATAGCTCTTTGAACAGCCTCACGATTATATCTATGCACTCTATTCACTGGTTTGGTGTACAATACTATGGTGGGGTGGAAGCCAAGGCACTGCTTAGCTCAGCAGAAAAACGTCTCACGAATTATTGCGGCACCTGGTGCCAGCCTCTTTGAGCTTGACGTCATTGGCCTGGCCTGGAAGTGCGACCTTGGATACAACGTCAGCCCCTGTAAGCGTACTGCCGCTCTACATGTATATCAAAACATTTCAGTCTCTAAACAATGTTCTGTTTGACATGAAAATATGCAGGATTGCAGCTATATCTGAGACGTTAAAAAATGGGCTTAGCTGTACGATTGGACTTTGATCAGACGAAAAAAGTACTATAGTCAGAACCAATTGCGAAACCCAGACAAATATACTCCCAGGAAATGGTTGGAAACAGCTTCTAAGCTGTTCTTGATGCATTGAGACGTCGCTTGAAATTGTTGTTGCATTTGGGTATTGACAGGGGGTTATTGTTACGTTTCTGCCTAGTACAATGTTCAGATGAAATATGCTGCGAGCATATATACGCATCTTTGTTGTTGAAGCTATTTTACCAAGCTCTATCCTACGTTTGGGGTTCTCAAAAAGTTTCTCGGCCGATCATCTTGAATGTAGAAGAGCATCCTGTGATCGTCAATCTCTAGTCTGCCCTAAGACATCCCCGTCACCAGACAGAGGTTACAATACTCTGCATTAATGCACTTTGTATTAACCAGGCTGACGTTAGTGAAAGACCAGATTAAGTAAGGTTTATGGGCGAAATCTACCGATCAGCTGCAAGTGTTCTCGTATACCTTGGCGACCGGATCGATCGTACCAAGCGGACTAAGTTTATGCACTGCTCTTCTCTAATTGTGTTTCACGATGATGTCAGCGACTCTAACAAATTGGATATCTTTTATAAAGAGTACTCGAATGTTGAGGACAAGAAGAAGATTAACCAAATTCGAGCAGACCACGGTTATGCCTTTGACGTCTTCTGTCTCATTCGCCTGCTTGCCGAAAACAAGCAGGTCAGTGACTTAGCATTTGGTGCTAAGGAAAATCTGCATGGAAGAAACAGCACGCTGAATTTATTTGAGGCGTTAAGGCGGCTCATGCACAGCCCATAGACTCCATGGTGGGGTCGCATATGGGTTGTTCAAGAAATCGTGCTGCCCGCTCAAGTTACAATAATCTACGGGAGAGTCTCTGCACCCTGGACCATGTTCGCAAAAGCTGCCTTTAACTACACAGGACACATTGATTCCTGCTGCTCAAAAACTATCAAATCACTTCCACGCGATTGTCTGAAAGTTCTTGCCGACTTCAGCCAACGTGTTCAAGACATTGAAGAATTGCGGGCGTCACTCCTTGATCAAAGCCCTAACACTAGTAAATTACAAGCCCGGGAGCACACTACTATAAATGCAGAGAGTATCTCTAGTGATAGGAAGGAGGAGAAACAGTCCTTATTGCCACTATTGCGAAGGTTTAGATCGCGCAAGGCCACTGATCCACGCGACAAAATTTATGCGCTCCTCGGTCTGGCCACGACAGAAGTAGTACCCGACTACTTACTAAGCATTTCGCAAGTCTTTACAAACACAGTTATAGACTCGATCAAGAGCACGGGATCATTATCTGTTTTAACGGCAGACTAAAGGAGAAAGTTCTGACAAGATTTACCGACTTGGGTTCCGGATTGGGAAGCTCCCGAAGACCATACCAGTGACCTCAACGGTTCGGTTTACCATTTGAACCGAACTGAATTTATCGCCAAGACTCGGTTCAATTCAATCGTCTAAAAAAACCGATAGTTACCGGTAAACCAACGGTTTACCGCCAAGACTTGATAGTGGCGTTAACTAAGTGTCAGCTGGCCGCTAAGAACTGAAGAAACTTTATGACAGCTAGTAGATAGATACTGGCTACCTTTGTCTAGAACGAAGATATCAGTTAAGGTTTAGCCTTTAACTCACCACGTACCTTAATTTAATAGTTTAATATTATATCTTGTTTTAGTTGTGTTTCTTATAAAGGCTTAGCGGCTAATCTAGGACCCTTACTACCTACTTAACAGTCTCTAATTCTAATAGATTTAAGACCTAACAAAATTAAATATTTCTTAGAATACTATTTTATACAATATCTTAAATTATCTTCTCTGTTTCTGTTTAAGAAACAAAGGACTTCTCTCTTACGCACCTTAATCCTATAACATAGAAGTTTATTACGAATAATAGCATCTATATCCCTAGAGCTATTAGTTAAGGCTTCCTTCAAGCCATTAGTTAAGCCTTTAGTAAGACTATCAGTCGAATCGTTAGTTAAGCTATCGGTTAAGCCATCAATCGAACTCACAACCGCCACCTCAACAGCACCATCGCCCCCGCCTGCTATTATCAAGCATCCAGAGCCGCCTAAGCGTATTATTAATCCTGCTAAAGGCACCTTTATATACTACTCCTTCCTTACTTAAAGCAGGAATCAAGATATAAGGTTATAGGTATAGAGATATAGCGCTTAGTATTATTAAGAAGGTTATTAGAATAGTAATAAAAAGGACTATTTCTACTATTATCTCTATTCTCATTAGAAGTAGCTAATATTAAATAGAATATAGGGAGCAATCTAATACTTATTAAGGTCTTATAGCATAATAAAGTTTAAAACTTTATTATTAATAGCTAGTTAGGGGTATTTAGAGTTAGGTTTTAAATACTAGAGCTTAGTATTATAGAGTGCTTTTAATTAGTTTAAAGAACTCCTTATCTAATAGATTATCTACTACTATATTACCTTCTACTAAGTTAAGAACGCCTATTTTCGCGAGCTTATTAGCTTTTTAAGTCTAAAAGTAGTAATAAAGTATATACTAAAAGCCGCTAATATAATATAATCTTAGATAATAGAAGCTTTTTAATCTAGAGAAATAGTACTTTAAAAAAATATCTAACGCACCTAAAGTAAGATCTCTGTCCTATTTAATAGCTAGACGTCTCCTAACTATCGCAGCTTTATTAGCGTTATTATAATATTTATTAATATAAATAGATAACGCTAAATAACAGTGCTTAGCGTTAGATAGCTTAAGGGTAAACACACTAAAGAGAATATTAGTAAAGCTGTTATTAAGGTACTTAAAGACTATAGTATCTATAGAGACTTGGTTAAGTACTTTATACTTAATAATACTATAGTTAACTATATACTATAAAAGCTTTGCCTAAGCCTTACTCCTTAACAGCGGTATTACTAACGCCTCTGCTGCCTTAGCTATATTATTAACCTCTATTATAAGGCTTTTCTATTTAGGAAGGATGCAGATAAGTTTATTAAAAAGCTAAAATATTATAACTAGCGCAGGGATTTTAATATAATTAACTTACACTAGCAGAAATAGGGCTGCCTTAGTAGGCTTTAGAACCTTATTTAATATATTTAATATACCCCCTAATAATATAAAGAGTTTATAAGTATTTATTATAGCAGTAATTTAACTAAGTTTAATAACTTAGAGGTAAGTACTTTATTTTATTATCTTTCTTTACTACTTCCCTATTTCTTATAAACAGGATCTTACACCTATTATTAAAAGTTAATTAAAAGTAACTCTACGCGCTAGAACTTATAGTATTATTTAATTACTTATACTCTTAATATTTAGGAGCATCTTAATCTTTTCTATTTATAGTACATAGCTCTAAGAGGCGTAAAAGACTATAAAGACTTTAAACTTAAACTACAGCACTAGTTTAAACTTAAAGAGATCTATATAGTACTCTATAACTTCTTTAAAGTAATAATAATTACTTAAGGTAAATAAGCTTACCTTTCTAACTAGTTCTTAACCCTAAACTACCTCCTTACTAAGATAGATAATTCTAAGTATTATTATAAAGGCCTTATATTAGATAATTATAGAAGAAGGAATGTGTTACGGTGCCGCTGCAGCCCGGACATATAAGGGTTGCTAAAGCCGCACGGAACACTATAGATTTAGTAGATAAAAGTCAGACCTCTATAGCTGTACGTAGCTTCTTAAGCTACGTCTTATAATCTACCTTATACTACCTGTAACTGCCCTCCTATAAGTAATATAGATACCCTGCCTGCTGTGAAGAATCTTAAAAGCTATTAGTGGGGATAACCAATAAGATTGCAAGGTTAGTTCTCTAGGATAGAGTGAGGGACTATATAGAAGGGGGTTTAATACTAAGACAGTAAAAGGGTGCTTCTGTAAAGAGTACTAAAGGTTAAGAATAATTAGTATTACTATTACTATACTATAAGGTATAATATTAAGTTAAACATAATAAGCTATAAGGGTTTATTGTAGTAGTCTATATACATAGAAGCTATGTATATTACTTAGTGTGCTTAGTGTGCTTAGTATTACTAATTAAACTAATTAACTAAGCACGTTACGTGACCTTAGTTGTTAGTCTAATACCTGTAAGGTCTAGTTAGGGCCACTAGGGCAGGGTTCTAGTAGGATCGTAACACTATCCCCCTCCTGTCCTAGCGCTGTCCTTAGTGCTTATTATATAACGCAGGCGTTTCCTACTTTCCTACTATATTATGTCTTGCTATACCTAAACATCTATAAGTGTCTAGCACTATTTATTACTAACGCCTTTATAATTTTATTAACTCCTTTAGGGAAGCTATAGTTTAAAAGTACGTAACGTGCGTAATATATAATTAGGTGTGTAAGGTCTATATTCGTTCTGGGAAATGTAGTAAGTGTCTGCGTTAAGAATAACGTTATAATGTATAAGTTATAGAGTCTAAATTTAAATAATTAGTAGATTAAAAGATAAAGCTTTAAGAGTAAATTAAAGAATCTAGAGATACGTAAGAGGTTATAATAAAGGCGCATAAAAAAGCTCTAGAAGAGCTGCGCGTTACTTAGGCTTATAAATAGTAGTTATAATAATAAATAGATTTAATTAATTAGCGCGTAGAAGAAGTAATAGCTGTAGAAGAGTAGGATATTAAGGAGTAAGAAGCAGCAGAGGCCTTGTTGCCTAAGAATACTTCTAATACCCTTAGTTTTAGTTTGTTACCTAGCACCTAGGGTGCGTTTAAGGGCTTCCTCCTTAAGTACTAAGAGGCCCTAATTAGTAATAGGCTATTAATAGTAGACCTAATAGTTTCCTCTAGCTCCTAACGTTTCTTAAGGTTTATTTGTTTTTTCTTCTTCTTCTCCTTTCTTTCCTAATATTCTCTAATTTTTTCTTAGTAGTTTCTTAGGTTTTCTAGTAGTTCCTACGTACTTTCTACGCTTAGGTACCCTTTCTATTTAACTAGGTAACTAAAGCTTAGTTCTAGGTTGTTAGTTCTTCTATTTTATTAGTAACCCTAGATTTTCTTAACTTTAAACTTATTTTCTTCTTCTAGTTTATATTAGAATATTTTCTATAATAGTATTATAAGGTTAGCTAGTTCTAACTTAGAGATATAGAAGCGTAGGTAGATCTTTATATCTAGTAGTAGCTTAAGTGTATAGTTTACTAGCCTATTTTGTTCTTTAACTAAAAATAGTTTAACTTTAATATAATTAAGTCCCTTGCTTAGTTACTTATTGCGTAGGTTTTTTATAAGCAAATATACTTTATCCCTCTTTTTTAGCTAAGGTGCTATTTTTCTTTTCTTATTTTAGTAAGAAATACTAGTGCGTTATGCTTTCTTAAGGTTTTCTTAGAGTTACTTATGTATTTTCTTTTTTTCTTTAGCTATTTTTATAGCTGCTTTAGCTTTTCTGCTAGGATATAACTTTATAAAGAGATTAGGGTGTCTCCTGTAGTTAGCAAAGAATAGTATCTTTCTAGTTAATTCTAACAATTTGTTATTATAGGCTAGTTATACTATTAGTAATAGTAAAACCTAATTATTTTATTATTAATTACTATAAATCCTTAGGTAGGTTTTTATTATTCTGTTTATTCTTTCTATTTATCTATCTATTTATAGGTAATAAGCTATTAATAATTTTCTCTTTATCCCTATCGCAGCTATTAATATAGACTAGAAGTTAGATATAAAGAGCTTGTCTCTATTACTTATAATAGACTTAGGTATACTATAGTATTATATTAATCTGTCTAGGACAATAAACGCTAGTTATTCTGTATTATAGTTGTTTCTAAACAGTATTATTTCTGCTGCTTTTATAAACCTGCAGACTATGTTAAAGATAGCGTTGTACTTAATTTCTGTTACTAGATCTTTAGACAGTAGTAACCCTATTACAAAGTCTATAGAAATATCTACCTAAGGTTCGTTAGGTAGCTCTATAGCTTGTATTTCTCTGTAAGGTGCATAAGTACTATATTTGTTCTTATAACAGTCTACGCATTTTCTAATAAACTGTTTAACCTTAGTTTTTATATTCTTAAAGCTGTAGTGTTACTATATAAGTTCTATTATTCTCTTAATTCTAAGTTAACTATATACTAGGTTATTATAGTATTATTAGATAATTACTTCTTATAATTCTTTAGGTACTTTAGACGTAATTATTATAGTGTTGTTTAATAACTTATTAAGTCCTAAGGTTCTATCCTAGTTTACTTAAAGGATAGTATTATTAACTATTACTTTTATTCCTGTAATATCTAATCTGCGGCTAAGAGCATTAGCTCTACTATTATCCTTTCCTAGTGTATACACGATCTTAAACTTATACTATCCTAATATTTTAGCTTATCTAACCTATCTCTAGTTTAAATCTTTAGTAGTAGTAAAATTAACTAGGTTCTTATAATCTATAAATATCTTAAGATCTAACTAGCTCTCTGCGTAGATCTGCTAGTAGTTAAGAGCGTTAATAATTACTATGAGCTCTTTATTATGCACGTTGTAGTATTCCTTAAAGTCTATAAATTTCCTAGAGTAGTAAGTAATTAGGTACTATTTCCTATTATGTTCTTATTTTACTATTATACCTAGTGTAAGGTCTAAGGCATCTATTTTAAACTGTAAGGGTTCTCTTGTTTAGAATATAATTAATACTAGTAGTATAATATAGGCTTCCTTAAGTATTTAGAATACTTTTCTTTATTTATTTCTCTATTTCTATTTTATCTTTTTCCTTATAAGTTTAGTAAGTAAGATAGATTTCTTAGAGAAGTCCTTAATAAACTATTAGTTAAAGTTAATAAATCTTATAAATAACTGTATATCTTTAACTATTTTAGGTTTAGGCTACTCTTTTACTACTCTTATTTTTTCTTTACTTATCTTTACTCTATATGCACCTACTATACATCTTAAGAACTTAACTTCTTCTTTATAAAACTTATATTTCTTAGGTTTAAGTAGTAACCTAAATCTTCTTAAGTAGGTAAGAACTGTTTTAACGTACTTAATATATTCCTGTAGATTATTAGAGTATATAAGGATATTATTAAGGTATGTAATAATAAATATATCTAGGTATTCTCTTAATATATTATTAATAAGTGCCTAGTATATAGCTAGTATATTAGTAAGACTAAAAGGTATTACTATATACTTATAGTAGCTATAGCGTGTTCTAAACGCAGTCTTCTATTCTTTACTTTCTTTTATATAAATAAGGTTATACGCTTCCCTTAAGTCTAATACTGTAAAGACTTTTATAAAGGCTAGTTAATCCTATAGTTCTACTATATTTAGTAAAGAGTATTAATTTTTTATTATAATATTATTAAGCTTTTAGTAGTTAACGCATAATCTTAACTTTCTATTCTTCTTTAGTACAAATAATATAGGGTATCCTACTAGCGACTATAATTCTTTAATAAATCCTTTTTTTAAGTTTATCTTAATATATTTACGCAGGGTTTTAAGTCCTTTTTCTAATAAACTATAGATTAGGCTAAAAGTTAGTTACTTTCTTTCCTATAGAATTATCTTATAATCCTAAGGTTAGTATTTAGGTAATACTTTTATAGTTATCTCTTCCTAAAAGAGTAACTTATATTCTTTATACTTATTAGGGATTACTAGAGTTACGCTTTACTCCTTAACTCTAGCTTGTTAGTCTAAGGGCCTCCTATTAGTACCTGCTAAGTTAGACCCTTGTGTTCTAAGGTTGTCCTTATTTAAAGTAAGGATTCTGATTATTATCTTCTTATCTACCTAGGCACTTAGCTGCAGCGTAGGCTTACTTATAGTAGCGTCTGTTCTATAGCATTTAAATAAGAACTTTTTCTTTTTCCAATTTATTTCTAGACTATATTCTCTGAACTATAGGAGTCCTAGTATTACGTTATATTATAATAGTCTAAAGACGTCTAGGTTAATCGTTTCCCTATAGTTCTAGATAATAAGTTACACGCTCTATACTTTATATATAATTACAGACTCTAATAGTATTAGTTATCTATTAGCTACTATTAATAGATATAGTACTAATTTTAATAATAGGATAAGGCTAGCTTATTCTATCGCTTACGCAGAAATATAGCTCTATTATGCTCTAGAATCTACTAGTGCCTTTATCTAGCTTCTATTAAGCTTAATATTTAGCTTAAAGAGTCCTTATATGCCTATTACATATAGAGTTTATAATTCTTACCTATTAGTAGGCGCGACTCTAAAAAAAGTTCTTCTTAATACCTGTTTAGTATCTTAACGTCTTTATACTTAAGGTAGTTAGAGTTAAGGCACGTTTACTATTACTACTAATTACACTCTCTATTAAAGACTAGCTACATTACTATAGTAGCCGCAGGGTTATTATTTCCTAGGAAATAGAGGACAGTCCTCTTATCCTATAAGTAGTTGTCGCATTTAACTTTAGGACAGTTATACTATTAATATTCGCATTAGTAAAATAAGTAAGGGAAATATCCCTATTCTATTTTACTTAAATAGTGTATTATGCACAAGTCTGTAGTACAGAAAGACTAGTAGACGATACTATGTTACTTATTACGTAGATCTATTAAGTAATCTAGTACTAGTTTCTATAGTCCTTTACGCATAGTATATAAGGTTTAAGCTGCTTCTACGCGCTTATAATAGTCTCTAGCTTCTTCCTCTATAAGAAGCTAGTTAGGGTTAACATTCTCTTTATTATTCTCTTAATATATTTATTATTTAAGCTAAGTATAGATGTCTTGTTTCTTACTATCTGTAAGCACGATCTCACTGTAGGAGTTAACTTAAAGGTACTCTTATTATGCTAGGTCCTAAGTGTTTAGTATATAGAAAGCGTCTTCCTATATTAATAGTTATATTATTTAGCGTTATAATACATTTTCTAGGGTCTTAACTACTAGGGGTTCTAGTACCTATATTTATCTAGCTTGTTAAAGTTTCTGTAGTACGTCCTTAACGCTTACAGGTTACTATACTTCTTTAGCTTTTTCTACCTATTCTTATATTATCTTTATATAATATTTAGGGTATTAGTAGTATTCCTATAATATATCTTATATCGCTTATTTAGCTAGAATAATTATACTTAATTCCTGTGCTATAGCTGCTTCCTATTCTTCTAAAGTTAGCGTATTAATATATTATACTTTATATATATTATGCGCGTAATTAGTAGTTAAGTTCTATAATATCTTCTTCTGCCTCTATAAGCATTAATAGCCTTAGAGTTCCTAGTTAATGTTAGTTTTAGAAGTTCTCTCTTTTTTATTCCTTTATTAGGAGTACTATAGTATTACTAAGATCCTCTTCTGTATCTTTATAGACTAGGGATAAGGAGCTATTACTCTCTTCCTTATTTTTACTATACTAGGTTCTAGGGATCCTTCTCTTAGTAGGTTCCTAGTAAGGTAGCAGTAATATCTCTATATCTTAAGCTCTTTCCTCTTAGGTAGTAATAACTTCCTATATTTTATTATTACTATTTTCTTCTTTTACGGCTAACATATTAATCTAGGGGGTTACCTTATTCTTTTATCTATAGTCCTTAGCTATATAGCCTTTCTTATTATAGTTAAAGTAAGTTATTTCTTTTTTCTTTCTGCCCTTACCTAACTTTTCCTTATTAAGGTTATCTAGATATATTACCTTAGGGCCCCTAGATATATACTATCTAGGTACTCCTTATAGCTAATACTAGTATCGTAGGCAACTATTATTTAGCTTATTATAATAGTCCTTCTAAGGTTTCTTATCTTCTTTTATTTATCCTAGTAGTTATCCTCTAAGTTATATATAGAGCTCGTAGAGTTCTATATCTAGTTAGATAGTTTT
The DNA here is from genome assembly GCA_003313425.1 of Pseudopyrenochaeta lycopersici. NCBI lineage: Eukaryota > Fungi > Ascomycota > Dothideomycetes > Pleosporales > Pseudopyrenochaetaceae > Pseudopyrenochaeta > Pseudopyrenochaeta lycopersici. The sequence continues at coordinate 109,166 of NHZP01000071.1, forward strand.
ATTAATTAGGTTATCTAGCGTGTTAATGCCTATGCTAGAGCGCATTAGTTTAGTTTAGACGTCTACTTTTAGGCCTTATTTATACATAGTTTTTAGGGTATTATTGTTCTAGTTAGTTTGTCTAGTATACCCTAAAAACTTGTTAGCGTAGTTAGCTATAGACTAAGTTTATTACATATTCTAGATTTTACGTTCTACAATAGTAGTCTCGTTTAGTAGTCTAAATGCCTGTCGCATACGTGTTTTAAATTCCTCTGTGTTTTTAAATATCTTAATTAGCTCCTTTAGTTTAGTTCCTTCGGCTAGGTACTTAATTAAATAAGGCTTCACCTATTTAGCAGCTTCGCCCCTTATATAACATATTATAAGTACTGCTTAGTTGTCGTTATCTATAGTAGTTGCATTAAACTTAAAGAATAAGTTAAACTAGAGTAGCTATTCTTTAAGCTTAAATTAGTCTCTATAGAAGAGGTCTAGTTTAGCGACAGCGTTGCCTAGTCTAGTAGTATAGTAGGCCGCGTTTTCTATATAAGTGTTACTTATCTTAAGGGTGTTTAAAGTGTAAAGAATCTTAAAAGCTATTAGTAAGGATAACTAATAAGATTACAAGGTTAGTTCTCTAGGATAGAGTAAGAGACTATATAGGAGGGGGTTTAATACTAAGATAGTAAGAGGGTGCTTTTGTAAAGAGTACTAAAGGTTAAGAATAATTAGTATTACTATTACTATACTGTAAGGTATAATATTAAGTTAAACATAATAAGCTATAAGGGTTTATTGTAGTGGTCTATATACATGAAAGCTATGCATGTTACTTAGTGTGCTTAGTGTGCTCAGTATCACTGATCAAACTGATCAACTGAGCACGTCACGTGACCTCGGTTGTTGGTCCAATACCTGTGAGGTCCAGTTGGGGCCACTGGGGCAGGGTTCCAGCAGGATCGTAACACTACTATACTACTAGACTAGGTAACGCTGTTACTAAATTAGACCTCTTCTACAGTAATTAATTTAAGCTTAAAGAATAGCTACTTTAGTTTAATTTATTCTTTAAGTTTAATACTACTACTATAGAAGATAATAACTAAGTAGTACTTATAATAATCTATATAAGAGGCGAAGCTACTAAGTAGGTAAAGCCCTATTTAGTTAAGTATCTAAACAAGGATACTAAACTAAAAGAGTTAGTTAGTATATTTAAAAAAAACTAGTAAGTTTAAGACACGTATACGCTAAGCGTTTAGGCTCCTAAATAAAATAACTATTATAGAATAAAAAATCTAGAATATATAATAAACTTAGTCTGTAGCTAAATACACTAATAAATTTTTAGGGTATACTAGATAAACTAACTAGAATAATAACACCCTAAAAACTATATATAAATAAGGCCTATAAGTAGACGTCTAAACTAAGCTAATATACTCTAGTATAAGCATCGCGATACTAGACAACCTAATTAATAAAACTATCTAACTAGATATTAAGCTCTATAAGCTCTGCGTGTAACTTAGAGGATAATAATTAGGATAAATAAAAGAAGATAAGAAACCCTAGAAGAATTATTATAATAAGTTAAATAGTAGCTACTTATAATATTAGTACTAGCTATAAAGAGTGCCTAGGTAGTATATATTTAGGGGCCTTAAGGTAATGTATCCAGATAACCTTAATAGGGGAAAGTTAGGTAAGACCAGAAAGAAAAATAAAGAAATAACCTATTTTAACTATAATAAGAAAGGCTATATAGCTGTTACAAACAGAAGTAGGAAGGGCGGTAGTTATAAGGATGTAGGAGGAGGCACGAACAACTAACGAGGTGACTGAGCCTCTAAACTAACTGATGACGCCAGGATCACGTAATCCTAGAAAACCCACGCTAAGACGGACTATGTCCTATAGGATAGAGACAAACCTAGAAAACCTAGAGGGGGCCTTACAAGAATCCTATAAGACAATTATGTATATAGACTCGTATAATATAGCCTCTGTAGCATATTATAATTAACCTAAGATAATCTATAAGTATACTACTATTCTAATACTTTTATATTTAACCCCCTAATACTACAGAGCCAGGGGGGCAGTTTTGCGACCTACAGCTCCTTCTCCGTTACTCAGGTACAACTAAAAACGCTGCCAACGATCATTAATTAATGGATCCTTAACCTAGGCTCAAACATCTATATATGCAATTCAAGGAGGTTTGGCTAGCGAGAGATAAGGCAGGCTACAGCCCAGGAAACAGTGCTTGCAGGAGACTCAATTCTAGCAATACAGGCCTGGGGAGAGGTTGTATTCAAGGTTAATCAACCGTCTAAAATAAGTCAGATTAAGCTGACTAATGTAGCCCTTATAGAAGGCTTCTTTATAAATGTTGTAAGCCTCTCAAGATGCCGAGAAATAGGCATTCAGTTCGACTCAGGACGAGATGTTATATACAAGCAGCATCCGTCAAACGTCACATGCCTACTTAGGTATAGAGAAGGACACTAGATTGTTGATGCTGACGAGAACGATCGTCCAGCACTAAGTAGCTTCGCAACAGCTCTTCGAGGAGCGTACAAGGTCTCACGGGAAGATCGACGTCCAATTGCCGCATCTCATGTTAAAGCTCATGAGATGTTTGCACACGCGAGCAAGGAGGCAATTGATCACTTAAATGCGAACGTACGAGGAATCAACCTTGAGCAAGGAGCTCAAGCACCACAGCTGCGAGAATGCGAGACCTGCATTGAGTCAAAGTCGACAGCTCAGGTCAGCAGGCGTCAATCAGACGATCGAGCTACAAGGCCTTTCTATAGGATTGTAGTTGATCTCGTACAGCTAATCCCAACAGGAGAAATGTGCTACAACGGAGATCGTTACCTCTTGCATGCTGTATGCGAGTTCTCAAGGTGGCATGAGGCGACGACTCTTACTAATAAAACACTACCTGTCGTGATAGCAGCGTTGCGAGCGCTGATAAACAAGATTAAACGCCAGCATGGACATACTGTCGTTATCCTTAAGGTTGACGGCGATCACGGGTACGGCTTACAGCTCTATAAGATTGCGAGGCAGGCTGGCCTTAAGGTTAAGCTTCGAGCCCCTAACACGCCTGAACAGCTAGGAGCCGCAGAGCAAGCAGGGAACGTGATCATGACAAGAGCAAGATCACTTCGAATCAAGGCAGGACTGCCAAAGTCGCTGTCAAATGAGCTAGCAGTTACAGCAGCTCGAATCGTCAATGTCACGCCTACCAAGTCAATCGCATGGAAGACGCCATATGAGCTAGTCTATGGCAGGCAGCCTTCAGTTGCCCACTTCTCACAGATAGGCTGCAAAGCCTATGTCCTAAATAAGAAGCTAAAGAAAGCAGATAAGCTTAAGTCTCGTACATTTATAGGATACCTCATAGGGTACGACTCAACGAATATCTTCCGCATCTGGCTGCTAAAGAAGAGCCAGGTAATACGCGTGAGAGACGTGATATGTCAGAAGAACAGCCTTTTTAACGACTACGAGAAAGCTGAGAGAGAAGCTATCGTACGAGAAGATATTAACTATCTCAACATACCTCAGGTACAGGAGATAGAGGCTAATCAAGAGATACTGCAGAACCAGAGGCATCAGCTCAACGATGAGACAGCTCGTTCTACAGAGATAGCTAAAAACAACACGGTGGCAGAGTTCCATAAGGACTAGGGCTTTCTACCAACACCAGAACTATCAGATCGTGGTACTGCACCACCTCAACAGGAGGCAGGCAACAATGGAGAACCAGACCAAGCTACAGAGCTGGTAGAACAAGTCAGTGCTGAAGATCAAGGCACTGAGGAACAGGTTCAAGAACAGCTGCTTGATAAGCTGCAGACACATCATGAGGATGACACGTCTACAGTCACAAGTAGACCAGATGGACCAAGTAGGCCAGATGGACCACTTAGGCCAGCTGCAACAGGCAGGCGAGGCCGACCACGAAAGCTACCATCTAAGTAGCCTAGAGGATGGAGCAATACAGACAACTATGTACCAGATCGTCAGCAGAACAATACACCAAAGATAGCTAATCCTGCTGTCAGAAGTAGTAGCAACATTATAGAAGGGAAGAGAGCTAGGAGGCTAGCTAACCAGGCCCTAGCTACATACTATAGAGCATTCGCAGTAGCATTAAATCCAACAGCTCCTTTGAAGCTCGCAGGTGAGATGCCTAGGTCAAGGCTACATCGTGATCAACTGCCAGAACCGCCAAAACGATGGAAGGATATGAAGGATTATCCATTTAGTACTGAGTTCAGAGAGGCAGCACAAGCAGAGCTTAACAGCTGCTGGTCAAAAGATTGCTTCAAGCGTACGGAGGTTACTGCAACAACAGCAGATGCTGAGGTTCTACCCCTAATGTAGGTATTCTCATACAAGTTCAACGAAGACGGGTACCTATACAAGTTTAAGGCGCGTATATGCGTACGAGGAGACCTGCAGGAGGCATAGGGTAAGACGTATGCTACAACGTTAGCTATTAAGGTCTTTCAATCTCTTGTAGCATTAGCAGCAGCATTTAACCTAAAGATGTTTCAGTTCGACGCCCTAAACGCCTTTCTTAACGCTTAACTACTACGCAAGATATACTATCGTACGCCTAAAGGGTTCACAGACGAGTTTGGCGAGCTTCTTAAGCTTCAGCGAGCGCTCTATAGCCTTAAGGAAGCACCACTGCTGTAGTACCAGGAGCTCTCATCAACCTTAAAGAAGCTTGGGTTGAGGCCTATGCCAGGAGCACCGTGCCTATACACGAACGACCGTCTAATCGTCTTTTTCTATGTGGACGATATCGTCGTCCTCGTCCATCCGCTCAATATGAGCTACTACCAGACGTTCAAGCAACAGATGCTTAGAACGTACGAGATCCGTGAGCTAGGCGAGCTGAAGTGGTTCCTTGGCATCCGTGTAATCCGCGAGGAGCTTACTCAATTAATCTACCTAGCACAGGACTCATTCATTAATAAGATTGCAGCAAAATTTAAGCTTAAGGGGAACACAAGATACCCAGATGTGCCACTAAGGGACAACGTCCTCCTGCCTTCGACGGAGGAACTAAGTGCTGCTCGAACACAAAAGTATCAGCAACTAGTTGGCTCACTGGCGTATATCTCAACCTCGACGCGACCAGACGTCGCGAGAGCGCACTCAATCCTTGCACGCCACCTACAGAATCCAGGGCAAAAGCACCTGCACGCTGCCAACCATGTGTGGAGATACCTAATAGGCACAAAGCACCTAGCTATTCGAGCGTCAGGGGACATCCAGCACAGCATAACTAGCATCACATCACCAGCTTAGCAGGAGCTAGGCCAAGAACCTCTCTTTTATGGTGCATCAGATGCGGCCTTCGCAGATGAGCCTAAAACTCGCCGAAGCTCTCAAGGCTACATCTTTAAACTATATAGACTGCCTATTGACTGGAAGGCAACAGTCCAACGATCAGTTACAAAATCGACTACTGAGGCTGAGCTGCTATCTCTATCCCTTGCAGGATCAGAGATGGAATGGTGGCAACGCTTCTTTCAAGCTATTCAATTTGACCCTGAGTTTACACCAGCACTGTGGTGTGATAACCAGCAGACTGTCTTAATCGTGACAAAGGCAGTTGACAAGCTTCAGACGAAGCTGAAGCATGTGGACGTACATCATCATTGGTTACGTCAGGAGGTAGCAGAAGGCAGACTGCAGGTAGACTGGAAGGCTACTACAGAGATGCCAGCTGACGGCCTTACAAAGATCCTTAGTCGACAGAAGCACGCTGACTTCGTACGCCAGCTAGGACTAAGTGACCTATCAAGGATTCGAGAGGAATCAGAGAGTACTGCTCTCAGTCTGCAGGACCTGGGGGGGTGGTACTACCAACTACAGTAGAGGCAGATGCTTGAGGACCTTCATTTACAGCTTTCGTTGCTCTTCATTCACTCAAGCTGGGGGGGTGTGTTAGCCAACACGGTTAGCTCCTCACGTGCTCTGTTATATAAGCATCCACAGGGTATATAGTTCCCTTGTGTCTCATTTGATAGGAATCAACCTAGTTCCTCCTGCCTGCTGCCCACCAACAATTAATTAGCCTAGGCTAGTTATACTCTACCATAAGGCTATAGGGCGCTTTAAATATAGATGAAGTTTTACTGCCTAAAAAATAGAGAGCCTCTTGACTAAAATACTATTTCGTTAGAGTTTCGCTAGAATACAACCGGAACTAAGATTTTTTTCCGTCTCCTATTGCTGGCAGGCTAGCTAAGATCGTGACCACGAGTGGTTTACTCTCCTAGTGTACGGCAGACGATATGGCATAGTTGGACGGTCTGGTTGAAAGTAACTCTATTTTAAAGAAAACGGATAAAATTGCAGATGCTTTTTACCTTCGGGGGAAGAGGCCTGCTTAAGCACAAGAGAGAGTCGCTAGCTTAGGCGCTAGGCTTAGATAGGCCAGGTGAAAGGCTAGGCGATAGAGCAGCCTTTCACCGAGCAAGATTCAGCACGTTTGTAAGGTTGGAACCCTTACACCTAGCTTCACTAACAATATATCATAATATACTTATAGACTTTTAGATAGTATAGCTTGAAAGGCAGTGAGTAGAAACAACTAAATTACATAGTATCCTCTGAACGCCAATAACACAAAAGATTTTTAGGTATCCTTCTTTCCTGGTTTCCTTCCAAATGCAATCGACTTTATCAATCTAGGCATAGTGATCTTCCTAGGCGGTTCGAGTGGCAGTTGCAGCAAAGGGGTATTGTCCATCTCGACTGACAATTTTTCTTGTGTCTCTTCCGCCACCCTGAGCCCAATCAGCGCTAACTGGTCAATCATAACATGATGCTCGATCAGATCTTCCACGCGGATCTTAATCCCTTCCTGGTCTAGTAGCGAGGCAACTTGCGCAAGCCCAATCACATCTCCACCCAATTCAAAGAACGAAGAGTGCAGCTCTGGCAAGACTGGTCGGCGTTTGTCATCGCGAAGGACCCGTTGCCAAGCACTCCGTAGCATGTCCGACAAAGCGAGTACTTGCCCTCGGTTGAGGCCATGTAGTTCAGCATTCATAGCGAGGTCTTTATCCTCCTTTGTCCGACTGACAGGGCTATCAAGGGTCCAGTTGGCCATGGCCGAGATTTCTGACGGGGTGGGAAGCTTGTAGTGCAGGTTGCCAGAGAATGAGAACAACGTCTGGCACAGCATCTGCAGGACGCTCTCAGCAAACTCGGGGCTGATGGCACTGTTAGAGGAGAAGCTTAGACGAAGCTCCAGGCTTCCATCCCGTTTTGGAGTGGACAAAATGGCCATGTCGGCAGTGTCCAATTGTGATCCTATCGCGCCAATCTTATAGAAATTATCTCCGAGTTTGATTTTCTCGTCGATCTTGACGCTTTGATGCTGAACGACAGTGGAGAAGTTGGTCCAGTCTGGCCAGTCGGTACAGCGTTTGACGATTTCTCTAGAACCTAATGTTTCGTACGGCATGTTGTCAATCTGCTGGCTCTGGACGAAGCGGCATAGGTCCAGAACTGTCCAGTGCGGCTCAAATGTGACGCGAACAGGGACGGTGTTCAAGCACGGTCCAACGATGCTTGAAATGCCACGCACATTTGAATTCCGCCCGCTAATGACATGGCCGAAGACGACGTCCGATGCCGCAGTGATTTTGGCCAACACAAACGCCCATGCGACTTTAATAAAACTCGCCGCTGTGATATTGGAATCTGCAAAACAGTTGACGTCCACATAGATCGTATTTCTGAGGGTTATGGTTTCGCGGTCGGATGTGTTGAAGTTTGGTTTCCTGTGCTTAACAATTTCGGTCATTTTTGAGCCTTGGAGCAAATCTCTCCAGTAGTCATAATGGTCATTCGTGACGCGACCGGCTGCATCCCGTACATAGTTTGAGAAACTTGGTGTAGAAGGAATCGGTAGACCTTGATATCCCTCTTGGAGTGCCTCCAAAATCATCGGCATACAAACCCCATCGTACTGCGCATGCGAGATGCGGATGAAAATCCTGTGGCGCTTGGTTCCTGTTTTCTTAGCCACTCGGAACTGTATAAACGATTCTCCCAAACGGGGCCCGTATAGGCGATCCCGTTGGTGAAGCTGATTGGTAAAGTCATCCAAGTCCTTATCTGTCTCCTGCACAATGAATTCCGGCTGGAGCTTGCGAAGAACAACCTGAAGAAATTGATCACCGTATGGCACAAAGACTGTTCTTAAGATATCGAAAGCATGGACGATACGGAAAGCGGATTTCCTAAGGCTCCTGAGGTCGAGATCGCCTTCCCCGTCAAGATAAAAGTAGTTGAGCATCCATCTTGACTCTAGGAGAGCACCGGTGATTGCTAACGATTGAAAATCCGTGGTTGGTAGCACGTCGGCTATTCCTCCTCGGAATACCTGGACCTTTGGTACAATGCTTTCCTGAAGGAATGAATCAACCGATTTCTGAGAATTCGTTTTCTTCAGCAATGAGAACGCGCGGTAAATGTCCTCCCGCATCGATTGCCGACGGGCTATGAGCGTATCATTTCGGCTTTGCGTCTTGCCTTCTACGGACGCTCTTTTCGAGGAAGCTGGCCAATCCTGCTTCCAATCCTCTTCTACTGACTCTAACGAACTGACTTGGCTTTGTCTTTGAAGGTCTGAGAATGTCGCAGTGAACTTGCTGGCCGGGGAAAGTACTGTCTTCTCCTCTGTCAAGGTAGTGACTGAGGAGGTGGCGGGAGTCACGGCGCCAGGTGCCACATCTACTCTGGTGTCCTCTCGGGTGACGGTCTTCACTGGATGGTTGTCCTCTGGTAATATACAGACTTGCGCCATATCGGAGAAGATGGGATTCTGGAACACATCTCCAACAGTCAAAGTTAGCCCTTCCTCTCTCGCTGCGCCAACAAGCTTCATGGCCACGATGCTATCGCCACCCAGTTTCTAAATACATTAGCATTTACTTTAGATTTTGGAATCCGAAACTCACAAAGAACGAATCGTTGGGTTCGATGGAATCCTCGGAGAGGTCGAGTGCCTCGCTCCACAGGGAGAGAAGCTTCTGCCTGACGCAGTCCAGCTGCGCACCGCAATCGCTTAGGACAACTCCTTCATCAGCGGTGTCGACTGCCTGTTCTACTATTTCAGCAAGCTCACTACGAGCTCCACCCGTACGGGGATATGTGTAGACATTCGCCACCTTGGTTCGGGCGTCCTTCACGCTTTCTTGTCTGGCCGAGTCAATTGCGCTAGCTTCTAACAATTTATCCTCAATGATGGTAGAATGAGTCACGACCGGCGTAGGCTGGCTCTGAAGTGCTGTTTTTACCGCATCTTGGACGACGCGATCCACAATAGACTGAATCATGTGGCTCAAATCCATTGAATCGTTTTGTTGAGTTGAGCTCATGGCAACAAATCGCTCGAGCTGTGAGAGCAACGGTTGCGATGGAATGACCGGAACATCTTCCACGTCTCTTGCGTTCGGAATATGCGGTGCAGCGCCGAGATCTAGAGTTTCTTTCATGATCTGTGCCATCATCCCGCCTAGTCTGGCTGCATTGGCGTCGGAAACAACGTCGGTCCAGTATCTGAGCAGGACACCTTCACAGTTGGGTGCGGTCTCAATGTTGACCGTGAGTGCAAACTGTATCCCTTGATGTTAGCATTCTCTTTTAAGCTTTTGGTATGTGGCGAGGGCCGTACCTCGCTGGGGTCATATCCTTCGAGCTGCTCGAACAATAAGCCAGACCTTTCACCTGTCTCCTCCTCCGAGTGATTTTGAATCGATACTGCAGTGTTGAACAGGGACTCTCCGGAGAGCCCTAAATCGTGCTGGACTCGCGCTAAAGAAGCATGTTGATGCGGCAGCGCATCGATGAAATCGCTCTGCACCTTCCGAAACACCTTTCGCATGTCGAATCCTGACTTAAATTGGACTCGGCAAACGAGCATATTGATGAATGCGCCAACGGCGTCTTGAATTCCTTCAACTGGCACGTCCCGACCAGAGGCAATATATCCGAAAGCTACATCGTCACTGCTGGTGTACACGGCCAGTACTCTCGCCCATATACCCTGCAGCATGCTGGAAAGAGTAACCTTTTCGGCCTTGCATATATCCAGAAGCTTAGAGTATTGGTCAAAGTCTACTAGCAAAGTTCCTTGCTTTTTCACAGTGTTTCGATCGTTTGATAGAATAGGGACACAGCAAGGTCGAATTCCTTGCAGATATTGCATCCAGTATGCAACTCCATCCTTGCTGGCTTCCGTACGAATGTATCGAACGTAGTTGGAGTATAGTGGTCCGGATCCATTAGGAAGCTGGTCCTCGTATGCTGCCGCCAGATCCTGCAGTAGAACCGAATGGGATGTTCCATCAATGACAGCATGGTTCATCTCTAATTTGACAAAAACGCTCCTATCTTGAGTCGTTAGAATTGTCAACTGATGCGGAGGAGCTGGTTTAATGTTCGGCATGCCGCATTCCAACAGCTCTGAGGCGTCGAATTGAGCTCTTCGTAGGAGTTTCGTGGTGCAAGGGAGCTTCTTAAGGACGACTTGGTCGAAGACACCTTCTCGACAAATGCTGTTGATAAATATTGTCCTTAGTGCAGGGTGCTTGTCTGTGACCTTTTGCCACGCGTCTGCTAGCTTTTGTGGATCAACAGGGACCATCCGGTTGTCTCTCGTGAATTTCATCTCGAAAAGCACGTGGAAGAGATACGCTTTGCTGTCTTTCGCTTGTGCTAGCAACATTCCTTCTTGCATCGGCACGCAAGGGTAGATGTCTTCAATATTGTCGAGCGAAGGAATCCCTGCTGCGGGCAATGTCTTCTGCATGAGTTTGTTGAGCCTGTCATATGATTCCAATGGCAATAAGGGGAAATCAGCCAAAGTCGCTTCAGAGATCGATAGGTTCTTCAGAGACATTACCAGCTCTTCAAAGGTGCGCTCAAACTCAACCAGCCATCGGTGAATGCCTTTTTGACGTTGCATGTTCCGATTATACACAAAAGAGAAATGAATCAGACCGTTAGTAACTGTAGCCGAGATTTCAAATAAAGCGATTCGAGTGGCATTGGGTCCTACATCGGACGTCTTCTTTTGGTCCCTGCGATCATCGAACTCCAGTGGTTGAAGCAAAGATTCGTTTCGCTCTAGTTGCTGCATCTTTCCAAGATAATTGAATACAATCTCCACTGGAAACTCTCTTTCGAAGTTGGAAGAGTCGCCCAAGAGCTGGCTTGCGAAATAATCTCGTCCATTGTCGGACATCTTTCGTCGAACATCCTTCACGCGCTTCAGAGTTTCGATGACATCATCCTGTTCTCCGGAAATTGAAACAGAAATCGGGCAAAGGCTGGTAAACCAGCCCACTGTTCGTGAGGGGTCTACATCGCTCAATGGCTCTCGACCGTGGCTTTCATTATAGACGCTCGGGGTCTCGCGCGTAACGAACGTCCTAGAAAAGGAATGAAGGATTGTTGCAATAAAGAGGTCTACAGGCTCGGTTTTGAGAGCCGTTTGGCCATCTAGAGCATAACCGGATATAGTCTCGTTGACGACAAAGTCGTCAAAATCGGTATCGGCGTAAGTATTCGATTTTCCGCTCATACCCCAGAAACCCAGGTCTGTGGACGCAATTTCAGATGAGGGAATTACTCTTGACTTGAAAGCTCGATCAGATTGAAGCTCGCGCCAAGCCGGAAATAATAATGGTCTCTCAGAGAGTAAAGATCCCACCTGGATCCATTCCTCCAAATCTTGCAGTATGATTCTCCAGGACACCATGTCCACAACAAGATGGTGCGCAACAAGGAAAAGGACTTGAGTACTGTCTGCGACGTTGAACAGCTCGACAGAAAACACAGGTCCGCTTGAGATGTTGAGATTGGCCTGGGATCGCGAAATTGCGTCGGCGATATCTGAGATGCGTCTGACCCTGTGAGACTGGAAGTTGAATGTTGAGTCAACCTTCTTTTCTGTTCTCTGATGCCAGAGATTTGAGACCTTTATGAAACGGGCTCGCAGCATCGGATGCTGGCTAACGATCTTCTTAATCGCCTCTTCAATTGTCTTTACATCAATCTTCCTTGCAAGCTTGAGGGTGAAACTCTGGTTGAAATGCCCCCCTTCCACCTGTTCTGGGTTCAAATGGAAGTAGAGCCGTTGGATCGGAGACAACGCAAATGGTTCGTGATTCTCTGTTGTTTCAGCTTTTGACGCTTCGGGAACCATCCCAATCGACTGAGATAATTCTTGGATGGATTTGCAGTGCAAGATTTGATGCATGTTAAGCGTAATCTTTTCTTTGCGGCATCGAGCCATCATCGCCATGGCAGTGATTGAATCTCCGCCCAAACTTGTGAAGGATTGGCTAATGTCAATGCTTTCCTCGGAGATGTTTAGAACTCGGGATAGAATCTGCCGGAGGATGAGGGCAGTACCACCGACTAGATCCTTTGTGCTCGTGCGATTTCCAATACCCATGGCAGTGCGGTATGTCTCTTTGCTCATTTGTTCCGCCCATACCAAGACCTTTTTGCGGTCTAGCTTTCCCGATAACATTCTTGGAATCGCTTTCAGAGATATCCAAACGGATGGAACCATGTATGGTGGTAGTTTCGCTGAAAGTGCCTTGCGTGCACCTGAAAGAATAGGTTCTAAATCCGAGGAATCTCGACCGCTGGCAATCTCGCACGAAGCTGTCGACCCTAAATCCGCTGCCTGTCTGGAGATCGCAGAGGATACAATGGCAACAAGTCGCTTCTTGCACATTCCCTGCTTAGGAAATACGACCAGGGCGTCATGGCCATCACAGGAATTGACTAAATGAGATTCAATTTCTCCAATCTCTAGTCGCTGACCGTTGACCTTGACCTGATTATCCTTCCGGCTGATGTAGATGAGAGAACCGTCTTGTGAATATCGGACAAGATCTCCGGTCAAGTAGACTCGATGGTTATCGAATTTATTTCCAGTTATTTGCTCTATCCAGCTCGGTGTGCTGAAGAATGCTGCTTTTGTTTTCTCCGAGTCATTCAGATACTCCCTTGCAAGAATTGGTCCTTCGATGGCCAATTCCCCTGATGCTCCGATTGGCGATAGCTTGTTTGGATCCTTGGGATCTACAATCCACAAGCGGCATGATGCGAAGGCATGACCAATATTCAACGGGTCACGCTTTTTAGCTACGTCAATATTTCCATTACAAGAGACGGTAGCTTCTGTGGGACCTAATTTTGTTAATACTCTGAACGTGCAGAAATTACTGTGGAATTCGCTCACCATAAGCATTGATGAGGCAAACATTTCCTGAGGTCCATTTGGCCACTGTCTCCGCTGTCATGGCCTCCCCTCCAACGACTAGAGTTTCCAAGGTTGGGACTGAATTAGGTGACGTGATGATGTTGGCGACAGAAGTTGTTAGGAATGCCCAAGTAACTTTGAAATTACCCATTGTATGTGAGACGTCGTTTAATTTGTCAGCGTCAGAAGGAATACAAATAGTGGCTCCACAGCTCAGAGGCGTCAACGTCTCCATCACTAATGACAAAGTAAGCAAGTGAGTTATAATTGAAGAGGACTGGAGCCGCACCAGAAGCATCAAATACCAAGTTCGCAAAATGGAAGGCTCTTGTATCGGCGGAGATGCGGAACGCTTGACACATCGCCAACGCAGAGCTACAAAAGCTCCGGTGCTCAATGACGACTCCTTTGGGGCGACCAGTGCTTCCACTAGTATAAATAACATATACAGGGTCGTTGGGGGAAGGCCTTGAAGTGTGCGGGCTTGTGCTGCGACGGTAGAGCGATGGGAGGTTGGATATGGTGCTCTCGCCAACTTCGAAGAGAGTGATTTTGGGCAAACCAGAGTACAGATTCCGATATTGAGTCGAACACAATACCACCGTCGCCTGGACATCTTCGGTGATCTCATGATGCCGGGAGATAGGATGCTTTGGATCCAAAGGCACGTATGCTCCGCCGGCCAGGATAACCCCGAGAATCGCGACCATCATCCACTTTGATTTCTCCAAACAGACTGGCACATAAATTCCTGGTCCAACTCCAAGTCTTCTAAGGTAATTGGCTACTTTTGAAGCCTCGTTGCTGAGCTCAGCGTATGTGAATTCACCATCATGAGCCGAGATAGCGATTGCCTTCGGACGTTGTGAAACCTGACGTCTGAAGACCGAGTTTAGCGTGTCATCGATTAGAAGTGGTTCCGCTGCATTCCAATCTCTGAGTGTCTCAGAGTCCTTCGTGCTGACAGTGTTCAAATCTTCCAATTTCGTCCCCGCAGCGTGCACGTCTGAGAGTTGTCCTAGGGTCGTCTCGAGCTGCCAAAGCATGCGCTGAATCTGGAAACTCGAGATAACGTTAGCATTGTAATGAGCAACGATGCTGACTGCTGAAGATCCGGCAGTGCACTCGATGACGAGCGGATACGTGAAGAAAGTTGAACTAGAGCCTTCGGAAACGTATGGAGTCCAAAGTTTACTTTCTCCTTGGTCTTCTCCGGTCTGTATGACTAAAAGGTTTTGGAAATCGCATGCAGTCGAACAGTCCTCATTGATGCGCTTTATCTGTGCGAGCCCATAGTGTTGGTGGTCTACAGCGCTAAGAGTATTCTGGACGATACTCAAGAGGAAGTCTGAAATCGATTGGTTACGGTCGATTTGGACCCGCATAGGAACTGTTGTCAAAATAGGCCCAACGAGGTCCGTAATATCCTCTACCGGGATATCCCTCCCGGAAAGTGTCTCGCCAAAAATAACATCCTCTGAGTGAGAATAAGCCGAAAGAAGGAGCGCCCATGCTGCCCTGATCAAAGTGGCAGTGGTTATATTGGATCCAGCGATTGCGCTGAGTGGGAATGAGTGATGAATTTCAAGGAAATTTGGCTCCTCATCTGGTCGAGGCGGAGAGGGAAAGTGTTCAAGTGTAACTCCAGCAAGTCTTGACTTCCAAAATTCACGAGACTGCTCGTCGCTCGTCTTTCCAAGGTATTCTATGAATAATGAGAAAGGTGGACTTGGAATCTGGGAGTCCCCTTTAAAATAGACTTCCTCTACCCGATTCAGGATCAAAGGCATGCTCCAGCCATCGTAAGTTGAGTGATGAATCGTCCAAACGAAGAATCGATCGCCGGAAACCGGTTCTTGCACAATGGCATACGCTGCAAGTGGTCCGCCATTATGAGATGGTATCTCTAGGGTATAATCCGATAGCGATTCCACGGATTCGGATGAGATCCATTCAATTTCTTGTGTTTTCAGAACAACCTGGATAAAATTCCCTGTCTCTGTCTGGACGATACGTGTGCGTAGAATGTTGAGATCATCAATGACTTTCTGCCAAGCGCGCTTTAACCTGAGAACGTCGATTGATGGTGCCAAGCGGAATACATTTTGGGCAACATACGCGCCAGGTTGCTTTTCCGAAAGTGTGATGAAAGCTTGTTGAAGAGGGCTTGCGGGATATGCGTCCTGAATGGCCTGTTCATCCACGCCATACGAATAAAGACATTCTTGTAGAATTTGCTCGATCGGCTCTTTAGAATTGAGGAGAGAAAATGGCTCCACGTGTATTGGAGACGGCTGAGTATCCAAAACCTGAGATATGGAGGCCATATCCGAGAGTGTGGGATTTTTCATCACATCAGCGACTGAAATGATGATGCCTTCTTGTCGTGCAGCCGCAACAAGTCGCATGGAGGACACAGAATCCCCTCCAAGCCTGAACCAGGAGTCATCTGCGCCGATGGTACTTGGTGGTTGACTGAGGACAGCTGACCAGGCTCGCTGAAGCACTTGCTCTGCACGCCCAGTTGGCTGTCGCTTGTGTGAGAGATCGGCTAGCCTGTAAGGAGCAAGCTCAACCTCCGAGAGCCCGCCAATGAGACTCTTGAGGAGGTTTCTGTCGAGCTTCCCTGAAGCGTTCCATGGCATCCGGAGAATAGGGGCAAAGATTGTTGGTATCATGTACGAAGGCAACAACAACGCCAACTTAGACTCAAGACTTTTGGCCATTGAACGGTGTGACCCGCCAAACGGAAGGAGAAGATTTGAGTCGTTGGCAATAGAGTCAGCACTCGATACGGACATATTAGATGTCGAGCAAAAGAATACGCAAAGGGCTTTCCCAGAGGAATTAGGCGTGGAAACAATATCCACTGAGCTCAGTATGCCTGCTGGGAGGTTGGACTCAACATGGTGCTCGACCTCGCCCACCTCAATCCGTTGGCCATTCAGTTTGACTTGTGTGTCCTTGCGGCCAATGTATCTAAAAACACAGTGAGACTCAAGGGCTTCATGTCGCAATTGTGACATGTACTTACACGAGAGAACCGTCGGAGTTGTATCGGCAAAGATCTCCAGTCCGATACATACGATCAGACTGGGCCTTCAAAGGCTCTAGGATCTTTCGATCCATCCAAGCAGGGCTTTCGAAAAACGATGTGGCTGTTTTCTCCTTGTTGTTTATGTAGCCGCGAGAGACAACCCGGCCTTCAATAACAAGCTCGCCAATACCGCCGATGGGCGTGAGTCTATTGATATCCTTCGGATTAACCAGCCAGTTACGGCCTCCAACAGCATTTCCAATTGTTGCACAATCGGAGTTCAGAATCTGTCCTCTTTCATTGGATTTGATGTCGAACGTGGCAATAATGGAAGTTTCGCTTGGACCTAGATAGAGTTATCATCTGATACTTCTTATAGCCTCAATTTCCTTACCATATGCGTTAATGAGGCGACAGTGTTTGGCCCACGTTGAAACCAGTGCGGGAGTTTGAGCCTCCCCAGCTGTAACCAACGTCTTCAGGTCAGGGACATCCTGGGGGTGGAGAGTATTCGCAACCGATGGTGTCAATACAGCCCAATTGACTCTCATGGATCGAATTACACCTGGTAGGTCGTTCATGCGCTGCTTCGAGCTAGGAATGCAGACACAGCCTCCAAGCATGAGAGTAGAAATTATTTCCATCACACAAGCATCAAACGTATAGCTTGCAAATTGGAGGACTCTAGCCTCAGGGCAAATTCCCAAAGGGGGCCCATGGTTTTTCACACTCGTGCAAAATGAGCCGTGCTCGATCATTGTTCCCTTGAAGAAATGTCAGCGCAATGTACGTGGCAATCGGAGCTTTGGCTACCGAAGGGTAGCAAATTTATACCTTTGGTATACCCGTAGTTCCGGAGGTATATATCATGTATGCGAGATTAGACGACCTTATTCCGATGATCGGAGGCTTCATCTTCTTTGGTAGCCTTCCTAGAGTTTGTTTGTCGACCACGATGGCATCCTTGGTCACCGCAAGCAATTTCTCTTTATACACTGGAGAACACAGAACGTAACGAGCACCAAGCTCAGAGATGAGCATTTGGAGCCTCGATTCGGGATGTGAGCCATCAATCGGCACAAAAGCGCCACCCGCTTTCAAGATTCCCAGTATAGCCACCACTGCGTAAGCTGATTTCTCAAAGCAGATTGGAACAGGTTTCTCCACTCCTACACCTAAGGATTGGAGCATCCAGGCAAGACTGGTGGACAATAAATCCAACTCTGAGTACGAATATTCGGCATCCCAAGCGCAAACGGCCTGCGCCGATGGCCTAATGTGAACCTGTTCGGCGATGACTTCATGGATGCATCGATCAATGCGCTCAGGCAACTTCATGTTCCAGTTTCTAATTTGACTCAGTCCGGACTCCCCCAGTTGCTCAACGTCGGCCAGCTTTTGTCCGGGACTCGAAGAAATGATACTGGAAACAATTTGTTGGTAAGTTTCGGCAATGTTTGTAGCTTGAGCTGGGCAGACAATATTAGTCGCGTAGGTTATTGAAACTCCTATCCTCGAGTTGGAGACGTCGGCGTTGAGAGTGATGGCATACTCGTTTGGATCCATGGCATCTAGGACCTCAAATTCAAGTCCTTCCGCAGCGGCATGCTGTTCCGATTGACGTTGGAGTGTAAATGCTGTGTTGAAAAGAGACTGTTGCTGGGTTTCATGCTGAACATCGGCAAGTGAGCATCTTTGGTGATCCATCGCAGTGATGAAATCGTTTTGCACGCGTTCAAGCCCGGCAAGCACAGACATGCTATCATCAAAGTCAACCTTGCATATCATCATCCGAACGAAGCATCCCACGGCTTCGCTGATTCCTTGTAATGGGATATCTCTGCCAGAAGTAACGTATCCAAACGTGACCTGCTCTGATCCAACGTATGTCCTAAGCAGTACTGCCCAGGCAAGTTGTAGAAGCGACGCCACAGTGACCGCGTTATCTTTACTGAACTGATTAATTCCAGCCAGATTATCAAACGTAATCTCGAGACATTTCTGGGAGTTTGGTCCTTGAGCTCCGTCTGTTAGAGCCGGGAAGAGACATGGTGAGGCGTCCTTGAGATAGTTTTTCCAGTAGGCCAGATCTGATTCCCTCTCTGCAGAGTAGAAGTATTTGATATAATCACTGAATCGTGTGGCAGGTTCTTTTGCTGAGAGTCTCCCATCGTAGGCAGAGGCCAGGTCATCAAGGAGAACACCCATTGATGAGCCATCAGATATCGCATGGCTCATCTCCAGCATGCAGAATACTCGAGATGAAAATGTTTCAGCGATTGCTAATGAATGAGGTGGGATAGGGTCACGAGAGTTCAGATGCTGATGCTCCTGGAAAATCTCTGGAATGTGGAAATCCGGGCACTTAAATGTCCACGTCCTCGGGTGATAGTTTCTTAGAACGCATTGTTCCATGAGACCCTGCTCAGCTGTGCTCTCGATAAAGAACATCTTTAGAGCCTGGTGGCGAGCCACGACTGCGGACCACGCAGACTGGAGCCTCGAAACGTCAACTTGTTTTTCCCTGGGTGCTGGTAGGACTTCAAAAATGGTGCGGAAGATGTAGTGCTCGGGATTTCGAATTTGGCTCAGCAGAATTCCTTGCTGCATCGGTGATGAAGGAAAGACGTCTTCCAATCCATCTGTAGAGGGTATTCCAATCTGAAGTAGTTTTTGACTAAGTTTCTCGTCCCCTCTGTACGCGAGAGGAAGAAGAGGGAACCCTGCGACTTCTGAATCAGGCTTGCACCTAATCAATCCATCGACCGCTTGATGGAGACAGAGCTTGCACTCTGATATCCAGGTTTCAATACTGTGCTCGTGTTTGATATCTTTTGGGTAGCTGAAATTAAACAAAACACGGCCATGAGAGATGGACGCAGAAATCTCGAAAATGGAGAAACGGGGAACGTTACCGCTCACGTCCTGTCCCGTTGAGACCTCTGGAATAGGCCTAAATAAGGCATCTTTCCGATCGTGTTGCTGCATTCTCCCTAAGTAGTTGAATGCAATCTCTATTGGGAAGTGCGTAGCGAACGGATTATTGGTAGCATCTCGAAGCATGGAATAGGCGAAATATGGTCGACCGGACTGAGGAACTCGAGAGCGGAAATCTCGCACCCAGCGAATGGTACTCAAAATGTCAGTTTCCTCACCGGCATCTAAAGCAACATAAATCGGGTACAAAGTGGTAAACCACCCGATGGTTCGTGACAGATCTTGATTTGCCGAAAACGGCTCACGGCCATGGCCTTCGTTGAAAACCGGAGGGATGGTTCTGTCCGTGAAAGCTCTTCCAAAAGACTCTAGCACCGATCCAATGAATATGTCCAATGCTTCTGTATTCAATACATCACTTGCTCCAAGTAGAAGAAGCGAGTAGGTCGGTTCAAGCTCGAAAGTTTTGCTTACCACATGTCCGTTCAAATTTTCGGATCGTGAAAGCCCCCAGTATTCTATATCCGCAATAGGGCATCCTTTGAAAGGATAGACAGTGGTAGAGAAGTCTTTGAGAGCTTGCTCTTCTTGTTGTCGAGACCAAATCTGGAAGAGAAGGCTCTGGGGAACCAGTTGCCCACCAGAAAGTATGCTCTCAAGGTCCTCCAGAACAACGCGCCAGGAGACAATATCAATGACAAGATGATGCGAGACCAAGAACAGCAGTTGTGAGTTGTCACTAGAGACATCAAAAACGTCGAGAGACCAGAGAGGGCCAGTCTCAACGTTGAGAGACGCCTGCGATTCTTCAGTCAGAGAGGCGACCTGACTACAATCCTGAATGCGGTGTGACCGGAAACGACAAGACCCAGAGACGTCATTCGTGATTCTCTGTGACCAAGTGTTATCGGACATCCTGTCAAACCGAACTCGCAGCATTGAATGAGCCTTTGTAATCGAAACTGCAGCTCTAGCTATGTCTTCGTGCGCGAATTTGCGAGACATGCGTAGAACCGGGCCACTTTGGTTGAATCGTATGAAGTTATCGCCCACTCTATCAAAGAAAAACCTTTGAATGGGTGATAGCCCGAAGCTACTTTCTGTTGCTTCGTCCTGTTGCGCTATTTCCTGGACAGATGAGACCTTAGAAGCAAGCTCCTCGATAGATTTTGCCCGGATGATATCTTGAACTGTCACACCTAGGCCAGCAGCTTTACAACGGGCTTGAACTTGCATTGCTGAAATGGAGTCACCACCTAGATGGAGGAAGGACTTTGCTTTTCCGATTTTGTTTTCAGGCAGATTAAGGACTTGGCCGAAGATAACCTGAAACTGGTGCTCGACTTCTGAAAGATCCAAGTCATATGTCTCATCTTCTTCAGCGTTAGAAATTCGATGGTAGGTGTCATCGTCCATCGTTTCCATGAATTTAACAACGCGTCTGCGATCAAGCTTCCCTGAGGGGAGCAAGGGTAGGGAGTGGAAGACAACCCATAAACTCGGGACCATATATGGTGGTAGGCGTTGGCATAGCCTATCTCGGACGCCCGCGACATCTTTGGCTCGTCCAAAATCTACCAGGAGTGAATTCTTCTCTTGATTACCTTCACACTTGTTAGATCTCGCATTTTGCTTGGAACAGATAATGAGACTCTTACCAGAAGAAGTACTGATGCATATCGCAGCAATCAAACGCTTACCACAGGGTCCAGATGCTGGAATAGCTGCGATGACATGCTTGACCGAGGAGTCCAAGCTTAAATTCTGCTCGACCTCACCCAATTCCAAGCGTTGGCCGCGTACTTTTACCTGTGCGTCCTTCCTTCCGATAAAGAAGAAGCTGCCGTCTTCGTTGTACTTGGCAAGATCTCCGGTCTTATAAAACCGTCGAGGATACGGGTCGGATTGGAATTGCGCTTCTCGGGCCCAGGCCGGGCTGGTTATGAAAACTTCTGCCGTCTTTTCAGGGTTATTCAAATATCCGCGGGCTAGTGTTGGACCTTCAACGAGAATTTCTCCAACCGCGCCTAAAGGTTGAAGTCGGTCGTGGTTGTTCTTATCCACGATCCAACAGCGACCTCCAACTGCGTACCCGATATTGGAGGGGCTGGTTACTTCAGTCATCTTGTTGTTTATCGTGGCGGCGACGCTTGTTTCTGTGGGACCATATCCATTAATCAAGCGCACATGTGGTGCCCAGGTTGAGACATGGTGAGGGCTCATAGCCTCACCGGCCAAAACCAACGTCTTCAGGTGAGGGACTGATGGAGGGCTCATCGTTTGGCAAACAGTTGGCGTCAAACAGGCCCAATCAATCTTGTTCCTCTGCATATACGACATAAGGTTGGTAAGGCGATCCTCGCCAGCAGGAATAAACACGCAACACCCTTGAATTAGCGGAGTCAACATCTCAATCAGAGACGAGTCAAAAACGTAAGAGGCGAATTGGAGAACGCGACACCCAGAATCGATGTGAAGCATTTCAGCACACGGGGTTGCATTCGACGCAAAGGCGTAGTGTTGAATCACCGTGCCTTTGGGCATCCCCGTCGAGCCGCTAGTGTAGATGCAGTACGCAGCCTGCTCGGGTGAGACTGAAGGCAGCGTTGTAGACGAAATTGATGAATTTTCCGCCATATTAATCTCGGCAGCCAGGACGGCGACACCCAATGCCTCGCAAATAGGTTTATAACGAGGCGAACAGAGCATCAAATTTGCATTCACACCTTGAACCAGATCGCGCAGCCGAGACTCAGGAGCTTCAGGATCCAGAGGAACGAATGCCGCACCACTCTTGAGCACACCGAGCACAGCCACAACATATAACGCACCCCTTTCGAAGCAAAGAGGCACGAAATCCCCAGGTTTGACACCTGAGTAAACAAGCCATCTAGCCATCTTCGAGGTCAGGTTATCAAGTTGAGAAAACGTGAAGCGGCCATCCCACGACTGTAGCGCAGGAGATGAGCCCATCTTGTTGCAGAATATTGACTCGTGGATAGTTCTTTGGGCAGTGCGTAGAGGCTTATTGTTCCAAGTGTGGATTTGTCGCCGATCTGCACCATTCAAGACTGGTATGTCTCCGACCTTCGAATTTTGCATCGCCGAGGATGTGAGTTGATGGAGAGTGTGTTCAAACTGAATGAGGATTCGTTCTACCAACCACGGGGCCATAACGTGGGGATCATACTGTGCTGCAATCTGGATTCTTTCACCACTTACAGTGCAAGAAACCATGAGTGGATAGGTGAAAAAGTTGGTTCCCTTCGCGCCGGTGCTTTGCAGATTCCACATTCCGCTATTTGTCTCTGAACCCGATTCGCTGGTTATCATCAACATATTCTGGAAGCCGCACGCTGCTGCAGTTTCATCATTAAGCTGTCGGATGTGTTGAAGGCCAGCATGCTGGTATGGCATTCGTTCGGCTGAGAGGCGCTGAACTTGGGAAAGGAATTCACCGACTGTCCAGTCTCGGTTAATATCTAGAAGAACAGGGACAGTCGCTATGGTTGGGCCGAGCATGTCTTCGATACCAGCCACATCTGCATCCCGGCCATTCACTGTCAAGCCGAAGATAACCTGTGCAGAACTTGTGTAGGCTGAGAGCAGTGCTGCCCAGGCTGACTGAATAACGGATGCCATTGTGACATTGAATTGTGGCGGGAGGCTCGCAACAACTTTCCGAGCAGTACTGCTTGATGCCTTTGCTTGATAGCCGGTTCTAGGCGGTAGTGGAAAGATAGGGGCATCCATCCCAGAGAGGCGAGTCACCCAGAAGCTATCTGAAGCGCTGGTATCAATGCCCGAGAGATGATTAATAAAACGGCTGTACTGCACGGCTTCTCCGCGCTGTGTCTGGTTGGTCTTTAATACACTTTCTACCTTAGACAACAACAGGCTAATACTCCAACCATCTACGAGCCATTAATTGGTTTCAAAAATTTTGGAGGTTGGGGAAATCAGTTCACTTACCATAAATTGAATGGTGAGCCGTCCAGACGAAGTGTGGTGATGTCGTCTCTCCGGCAATAGTGAAAGTGCAAAGAGCCCCACCTTGACGGTTGGGCAAGTGCCTGCTTGCTTCATTCAAGCCCTCAAGATTCTCTTCAGATTTCCATTCCATCTGTTGCTTGAACACGGCTTGAAGGAACCCATATTCCTCAGTGTATACGATCCGTGTTCTGAGTATTGGCTCAGCTTCAAACACCGCATTCCACGCTTGGCGAAACTTTTCGATATCAATGCCCGCTGGGAGTTTGTAGACAGTCTGTGCAACATATGCACCAGGATCCTGCATACTCAAGGCGATTAATCCTTCTTGGAGTTTCGTGCAGGGATATACGTCTTCTATTAGATTGTGGTTCATTTCGCACTCTTTTGCTATACGCTTGGTGATTCTGTCCCTCATGTTGTTCGGGATCAAGGAGAATGGTTCTAGGGTTGGTAGGGATGATCTGGATTCGCCGTTCGTGACTGACGAAAGAGGGCCTCCGGTTACCATTTGTGACAAAATTGGGCGCTGGAAGATGGCCGAAACAGACAGACTGATTCCACGTTCACGAGCCAGCATTGACAATCGCATGGCCGTTGCGCTATCGCCGCCAAGCTGGAAGAATCCAGAGTCTCTTCCTACCGATCCGGATTTAAGGTTAAGAATATTTTCCCATAGGCAGGCAAGCTCAAATTCAGCTGGCGTAGAAGGAGGCGCGCCTCCATTTTCGGACAATCGGTATTCGGCTGTTTGACTGTCTGAAAGATCTTCCACTAGTTTTCGAAGATTTCGTCGATCAAGCTTTCCGGACGTTGTTAGGGGCATTTTCGACATTGGGAAGAACATTTTGGGGACGTAATAGGATGGCAGGCTACTAGAAAGAGAGACTTCAATAGTCTTAACGAGTACCTTGAAGGCTTCCGTCATGCCTAATAGGGGACTCGCTTCGGCTTTGGATGCGCCTTTTTTGTTAAGGAGCTCGATGAATCCTGCAAGAGCCCTTTTGCCACCAGCTGTGACTAGTTCTACCGCCGACTGCGATCCCTGAGGCAGAACAAGCTGCATATGATGTTCTATTTCTCCTAGTTCGATACGTTGGCCGTTGAGTTTGACTTGGGTATCGATTCTGCCGTGGTATTTTAAATCGCCGTTAGCACCATACGAAACTAAGTCCCCCGTACGGTAAAAGCGGCGTACAGGCTCCCCTGATCCACACGCCCAAGTCGGGTTGCAGATGAACGACTTCTCGGTCTTTTGTCGATCTCCTAGGTAGCCCCTCGCTAGGATCGGTCCCTCCATGAGAAGTTCGCCTTTGCAGCCAATCGGCTGTAGCAAGTTGACATCCTCTGGGTGCACAATCCAGGCGTGGCTGCCAATCGCTTGGCCAATGTTATTGGACTCGGTCTCGGTGTCGTTTGTGAACTCTTTCCAGGTGCAGCTGACTGTGATTTTGTCAAATTAAATTCTCTTCTTTGGAGTGGATAATAGGATCTTACTGGATGCTTCTGATGGGCCATAGAATCCGTGCAGACGAACTCGCTTGCACCATTTCTCAATCACGGCCTTGGATAACGGTTCTCCGCCCATGGCCATAACCTCGACTGACGGAACTGTGTTTGGGTCAATCATGCTGGCAACAGTTGGAGTAAGATCTACAAAATTGACGTCCAGCTCATTGATCGCTCCTACGACATTGCTCATGCGTTGTTCTTCGGACGGAATGCAACAGCAACCACCTAGAATTAGAGTTGTGAATATTTCCTCTAATGACACATCAAATGGGTATGATGCGAACTGCAGGAATCGAGTTCCTGGCCGTATGCCAAGCTTAGGCCCGTGTGCAAACATCGAAGAGACGATAGAGCGATGCTCCAACACGACTCCCTTCGGTTTACCAGTGCTACCGGAGGTGAAAATGACAAAAGCTGGGTTTTCAGGTCGAACAGATCTCATGACAGGATTCGTAAATATCGGTATCTGGCTGAAGAGCCCCTTTGAAACGCAGACAACGTTGGGAACGTATTCTTCAAATAATACGGCTCTGCGAGCCGTAGTAAGAACAACGCTAGCTCCCGTATCAAGAACCTTCGTTTTCAGGGCCTCTTTTGGGTGATTTGCGTCGAGAGCTACACAAGCACCTCCTGCTTTCAGAACGGCTATCATTGCCACTACTGCAAATGAACTCTTATCAAAACAGCATGGGACGTAGACTTCAGGGCCAATACCCAGGCCCACAAGATAATGTGCCAGACGGTCCGAATGAGAATCCAATTCAGCATAGGTGAAATTTCCGTCGTAAGAGCAAATGGCTGGCGCATTAGGCTGTAAGCGAACTTGCTTCGAAAACGCGTTGTGGAGGCAATCGTGAATAGCATCTGGGGAGGCTTTGTTCCACTCCAGTATCTGCTGAATGTGCTTGGGGCTAGCCCGGATCAACCCTCGCAGAGCTTTGCTAGAGTGTTGCAATATGTTTTCCAAACAGTGAGAGAAAGTGGATGTAACGTTCTGGGCATGGGCATCAGAAATATAGTCGGTCCAGTATTCAAGAGAAAGTGCAACGGCATTATCCGAAACCTCGATATTAATACCAATGGGGTATTCCGTTGGGTCATAATATGGGCCGTTCTCAATGAAGGCCAAGTCCTTCTGCTGTGGGGTGCGCCTGTTGGACTTGACTCGGCGATAGGATAAAACGGAATTGAATAGCGCAGAGCCATGCAACCCCACAGCATTTTGTACCAAGCTCAATGGAACTAGACGGTGTTCAAAACTGTCCACATAATCCTGCTGGACATTTTCTAGGACATCTTTCAGTGTCTGGTGTTTGTGAAGTTTGACACGGCATATTAAGGTGTTGATAAGAGGACCAACCATATTATCAATACCCTCGATGGGTGCATCGCGACCACTTGTAAGATACCCGAAGCATACATCTTCGGATCCTACATAGTAGCTTAGCGTAATAGCCCAAACGGCATGGAAAACATTGGCCATAGTGATGCTGTTCTTTGAGCAAAAGTCCTGCACCACTTGAGGATTGACAGAGTCTGAATTGAATTGAATGGAGCGGAGCTCTCGCTGTATTTCGCGGTTGGAATCTTTCAACGAAGGGAAACCTGTGGGCTCCACTTCCTGGAGGTAATTCTTCCAGAACTGAACCCCAGAAGTAAGGTCCATCTTTCGTAGATGTTGCACGTATTCACCGAAACTAGGCGTCCGCCGATTCAAGCTTTGGTTGTATGCCTTTGATAAATCATGGAAAAGAACACTGATAGATTCGCCGTCCATGATGGCATGCGATATTTCCAGCATACAGAAAACAGTGAATGACTTCGTTTCGACAATGGTGAATCTGTGCGGTGGAGTTCGTCCGTCATCAAAGTCATCCGAGCGTCTCGAGTCCAGAAGCCGCATGGCGTCGGCATTGCTGTCTGTAGACAGGCGGACAATATTCGCTTTGTGGTCTTTCAGGACTAGTTGGTCATACATGGCGTCAGCTTTGGAGAAGCTTTCCACAAAGATGGTTCGAAGGGAAGGGTGGTGGCGAACCACAAGCTGCCAGGCATCCGAAAGGCACTGAGCGTCAGTGCAGCCATTGGGGTATCGTGCTTCATATGAGACTGCAGCTGAGTAGTATCCTGAATCCCGAGAACGACCCAAAAGGATACCATCCTGGATCCCAGTGCAGGGATAAGCATCTTCCAAATCCACAACAGAGAGACCAAACCGGGGAAGGATCTCATTGAGGCACTTCTCTCGATGGCTTGCAGTCAGCCCAAGCGAAGGAAAGTTATTCGGCTCAGACTCTGGACTGTATTGCGACATGCTTTCGATCGCAGCCGTCAAGGATATCTCCGAGGCGGATATCCATTCTCGAATCATATCTTGACGCCTCATGTATTTGTTGAAAGTAAATGAAAACCGTAGCTTTTTCTGTACGACGACAGCTGAGATCTCGAAAAGACCGAATCGAGGAGCGTCAAATCCGACATCCGCGATGCCTCCAGCTCCACGAGCTTCACCTGCTAGGTTATCGACAGAGCGGAGCAAGGCATCTTCTCGCTCAAGCTGCTGGTATTGTCCCAAGTAGTTGAAGGACATTTCCCAGCGAGTGTGAGTTCCGAAAAATTCTTGTCCAACACTGGTAAGGCATCGGCGGGCAAAGTATGGCCGCCCGTTTTCGGGCACTTGCTTGCGATACCCATTGACACGCTTGATGACATCAAGCATATTGTCCGATTCGGATACGACAACATGGATAGGAAAAACTGTTGTGAACCAACCGACAGTGCGAGACAGATCTATAGAGGAGTTCCAGGGCTCACGTCCATGTCCCTCTGTTTTAGAAATGTTAGCAGATATAAAGGCATGTATTAGGATGACATACCATTATAAACTGGGGGAATTTCGCGGTCTTTGAACACTTTCGACCATGAATAGATTAACGTCGCCAACAAAACGTCAATCGGGTCTACTTTCATGCTGTCCCGCACGACGGACAGAAATTGTGAGGTTACAGCAGAATCTAGCTCGAACCCCTCAGATGTCGCATTTCCATAAGTATTTTCGGTGTCTGGAATATTCCAATAGGTAAAGTTGCCCGTGGGAACATTAGTATGAGGCAGAACCTCATTGAGCCTGAGAGTTGGGGCTTGTTCGGCCTGTAGTCTACACCAAGCCGAAAACGGCATGGTCGTTGGAAGAAGCCTGGCTTGTGGATCCTCCAACAATTCTTCGAGGTCTTGGAGAATAGTGCGCCAAGATACGAGATCGATCACTAAGTGGTGTCCAACTGCAAATATGAGTTGTCTTCCATCGTTTAGGTTAAACAGCTCGACGCCAAAAAGTGGTCCTTTGAATGGATTAAGCGACTGCTGACACTCGGCAACAGCCGCAGTGGCATCTCCCTTTTTATTGATGTTGTGCCTCCGGAACCGGTAGGAGCCCGAGACCTCGTTCGTCACTTTCTGTTGCCACACGCCGTATCCAATGTCATCGAACCGACCTCGTAGCATTGGGTGCCTTTGAATGATCCTCTCAATCGCTCTTCGGGCATTGCTCTCAGAGACAGGACGTGTGATCTCGAGGAAAAAGCTTTGGTTGAAGTGGCCTTTTCCTTGGTTTGGAAGTTGGAACCATAAGCGCTGGATTGGTGAGAGATCGAAATGTTCTCCAATCTTCTCCTCTTGATATGACTGGGCTTGAATCTCTTGAACTGATGCGGCCAGCTGCCTCAAAGACTTGCTTTTCAAGATCACTTGAACAGTAATACCAATGCTGTCTTTCTGGCATATGCTCACCATTTGCATTGCACTAATTGAGTCACCCTAGTATTCAAGTTAGTACACTCGCTAGTGGACACCAAGGCCTAAGACTGACCCCCATTCCTAGAAATGATCGATCCAAAGAAACCTGGCTTTCACCTAAGTTCAAGACATGACAGGTTATCCTTCGAATCTTTTGCTCAGCATCGGTTAGAGCAGCGGATGCAACCACATCGGAGGAGCTCGGATTGATGAGTTGACAACTTCTTTCGTCCAAATTTGTAAGCCAATTTAACATTACCTTGCGGTCCAACTTGCCGGAGGCAAGCTGAGGGATCTCCTCTACGACGACCCATGTTGATGGAATCATGTAGGCAGGAATTTGGGATTCCAATGTGTCTCGAACTTTAGCAATAATTGTGTCTGCGGCATGCTTGTCATAACCTGTCAAGAGAGCCGGCTTTGCCGCTGCAGACCCAACTTTGAAGCCTGCTAGAGAAACCGTTGCCACCAGCCGTCCCTGGAAGTATCCAGATTTCGGGAGCATAACAAGAACATGCTTGATGCAGCTTTCCTTATGAATACCGTTTTCGATCTCCCCCAGCTCAATTCGCTGGCCGTGATATTTCTGCTTTTTATTAGCGCATGATTTACAAAGCAAGAGGAATGCTTTGGTTTTAGGGGTATCTCCTTAAGCCATAGCATCCGAGCGGACATACAATCTGCGTGTCTTTCCGACCAATAAAACTCAAAGAGCCATCAGGGTATTGACGAACAAGATCTCCTGTGAGATATCCACGAAGATTCCGTCGGTTTCCATGCGCATCCACAGCCCATTCAGGGTCGTGAATAAAAACCTGATTGGTCTTCGCACCATCATTGAGATAGCAGCGAGCCAGAGTTGGGCCTTCAGCAAGTAGTTCACCCACACAGCCAATTGGCAAAAGCTTGTTGTAGTTTTCAGGATCTACAACCCATGCACGGATACCGACGGGAAATCCAATATCCTTCGGATCGCTATCCACTCGGACGTGGGATTTAATACATGCAGCGACAGAACATTCACTAGGGCCGTAGGCATTAACGAGATTCTATTTTGAGTTAGCGGGATGATGTTGTGTATGGGTGAGAGACTGGAAATTACAATTCGCGACCATGTGTCTAAGTTGGATTGACTCATCGCCTCTCCAGCTAACACGATTGTCTCAAGTCTGGGAACCATTGCAGGTTCAAGGAACCGCACAACAGTCGGCGTCAAAGTGGCCCAATTAACACGCATGTCATTGATTACACCAGCAAGGTTGTTTAGTCGATTCTCTTCATCAGGGATGCAAATACACCCTCCGACCATGAGAACGGTTAGCATGTCTATCAGCGATGCGTCGAACGAGTGGGAACTGAAGGCAAGGACACGCAAATTCTGAGTGCTCGTTAAGTGGAGCGCCGGAGCGTGATATCGCGCACCAGAGCAGCTGGGAAGTAAATCAGCGAAACCCAAAGCGATGGAGTACAACCAAAAAAGATGAGCAAAATGAATAGACCACTTACAAGGATGCATGCTCAATGACTGTGCCTTTGGGCATGCCGGTTGATCCAGACGTGAAGATAATGTACGCCGCGTTCTCCGGAGAAACGCTCATTAATTCTGGCTTCCCGCAGTTCATCACTTCCGATAGCATCTGTTCGTCAAGAGGAAGTACAGCCTCAGTGACAGAAGCCAATTCATGCGCAAATTCGCGGGAGCATAGCATGACCTTTGCATTGACAGCCTGAACAAGGGAATTAAGTCGAGCAATTGGATGCGTCGGGTCCAGAGGAATGACTATTTTCAGTTAACCAGTTAACCCTACTATGCGAACGTCTCTTCCCCGCTTCTATGATCGCAAGTTCCCCAAAGATTCTATTTGATGAGGGAAGAAGAGACTTACAGGCGCCGCCAGCTTTCAGAACTCCAATCATTGCGACAATATTCCATTTGGACTTCGGAAACGCAAGAGGAACGAACACTTCCGGCCCAACGCCCATGTCGCGCAAATGAAGAGCCAGAGTGGAAGAGGCGCGGTCGAGAGATGCGAATGTCATACTTCCATCCCATGCATGAACAGCTTCATCATCCGGCCTTCTTGCAGCCTGGTCCATAATAGCTTCATGTATTGTGCGGTCGACCCGCTCCCGGGCCGGGCCATTCCATCTCATTATTTGCGTTTTGTCGTGGGTGCTGAGGTGGTCTATGCCATCGATTCGACGAGCGGGATGAAGCAAGATTTGGCTTATCACCATATCGAAGGTGGAGGCGATACTCCTCCCGTAACTGGAGGATATCGCCCCGGTCCAATGCTCCAATAAGATCTGGAAGCTCCCTTTCAGAAGTTTCACATGGAGTCGAAGGTAGCACTGGATCCGAACTGTCAGCCTGTTACGATGAAAGGAGTCGCTGAAAGCCTACCTCCGAAGAAACAATATTCCTCGTTAGCTTTTGGACCTCTCCAGCCCCCGTTACATTGCGAATCAGCATTGCTGAATTCACGTCTTTCCAAGCATTTTTGAGATCAATAGCCAACGCTGCTTCCTCTCGGTTCAACATGTCCGCGCAACTCTCAGAAGCATGAATATCCATTACATACATACGCAAGCCAGATTCATTCAGACTGGTCTCGTCCTCATAGACAAAGCTTACAGTGTCAAGGCCAGTGTAGCATCTAAGTACCAGTCCCCAACAGGCGCGCAAAATGCGATTGAAATGCACCGGGTCATTTTGAAATATGTACTCTAGCGCGTTCAGACTACTGAGTTCTATCTCAAGAGACAAAGAGTGCTCCACTTTCTCTGCTTCTGTTTCAAGAAGCTTTGGAAAGGCGCAAGCGCTGATATTCACGGTTGGTGGAGACATAGTAGATTCGGAGTTAGCAAGTTAGATAGATTTATGACTTACTCTAATCCAAAAAATTGTGAAACAGTATGTCCAGGCTGACGTTCAATATTGCAGCTTGATTTGCGCAATATGAGTTCGGAATCGAGCAAACACGCCGGTTCAAATGGGGTATCAAGGTATGGAAGTCAGGAGAGAAATATCGTCCAATTCTGCTAAGCAAGACGCCAAGCTGTGTTGCAAGAAATTACGAGAGTAGTCGTTGTATGGGCGAGCCCAAAGATATCAGAGAGCATGGAAATGCCAGGGCGATTGGCGGATTGATTCAATAGTGAATTAGGGAAAGAGTACGCTCAAAACGAGCTCAAGACGCCATCCACGTCACTCAATAAGAGTTGCTGTTAATAGTTTTGCCTATTCAGCCTGCACGCTACAACAGATGTGTAGCTATTCATAGGATCGCTACAGCCTAGCATAGTAATCTAGCACAAAGAGTTGTTAGAGAGCCTCGTATCTAGGAATAGCTTGCGAGGACATAAAGCGCACCGTCGAGATCTTCAGCTACGAGCTACGAGCTCTATCTTTAATGTAGCTGTAGGTCTCTTATTATGAAACAGGCTAACACGAGACTAGGTTATGCGCGGCACAAGAGATAGACCTGCGCTTACTACGCTTAGGGCTCTGCTGTTTTCCACGAACAAAGCTAGGCTATTCTTAACCTTTATCCTAGCCTCTTACAGGTACGGAAGCGCGTAGAGTAAAAAGTCTTTCCCAAGATATATATCTGATATTATAAAACTGACCTAGTTATCAAAACCTTACAAAAAGCCGCGCCCTACTTTGGTTATTCCTATAAGGTACTCTTTTTCAATACTAATAATGGAATATATATAAACTGTAGGGAAAATAAGTAGATATAGTGTACAAAGCCGCTAAGTAGGCTTAACCAGCCTAGTTGAGCTAACTAAGCGTATCTTCTTAGGAATAACCTGTGCCTGTACAAAGAAAGGTGTGGCCAGTCAAGGATGTGCTAGAGATGTGGGGGCGATCAGCAGCCACGAGGCCACGTTTCCAGGGCGTCCGTGCGGGGAAGGCGCTGCTCCGTGTTTCACTCGCATAGAACACGAGGCTTAAATTAGTTACGGCATTAGGTACCTCTCCAGAGCTTGGTCTCGGAGAAATGCCCCGCGATTCATCGCGTGTGGCTGTTTACATTTTGGCCATCGGTTGCCCTGGTTTGGTTGGTCAAGCTTCTCGTACATCTGGCCAAGCCCCCGGAAATCCCTGCAGTCGGCGCTAAAGCTGGGGGCGAAGTACTTCTACCACGCCCCGAACCACTTAGCTCATTGCTTTATATCCAGTGCTGGAAGGCTATCCCATCGCTAACAGCTGCGGCTGATCCTTGGCCACCCGTTCGCTTAAGACTCATAGCCTCTCATTTTCCAGTCCCCCAGCCATTTCGAGTTCGAAATAAGAGAATACCCCACCAAATACGTAGCGGTGACATCGCCACAGAGTCCAAATTCGGAAGCATGCCGTTTATAGGCCATAACAGCGCAACGAAGCCCTGGCCCTCTACAGCATAGCCACACACGGGAGGATGTACCATGGAGGATATCTCGTGTATGATACACCAAATTGGGTGGGGTTCCCAAAAGTGTTTCATAGGCATGCACGAGGACATGCACGTGGCATTCAGTTGCTCAACGTTGGTCGACAGAACCTCAAGACTTGTATGGACCGAGAGCTCTCGGAGGACAGTGAGTAGCTATCCCAACACTCAGCTGGCCCTTGGTGTCTCGACTCAGCCTCCCAGCCCACACTTGTCACGTAAACTATTGGTGCAACATATGCTTCTCTGACAGTCCGTGTCGATGCGGTAGTTTCGCCGAATTAACCCGAATCCGAATTGGTAGTGCTTGTTCATGGTCACTTCTGAGAGCGAACAATGCGAAAGCCTAAGAGTAGTCAAGTCTTCCATCGCAGATAAGGCACAAAACAGAAACCAACTCCGTTATTTATAGAATATTAAAGTTTCTTCAATTAAGAGTCTCTGCTGCTTGCTCATTGCGTCTGTTTCGTCCCCTACTTCCCCTCTTCGCGACGAGGCGTGCTTCCTCTGCTATCAATATGGCAAACTACACTGATTGTACAGCTATTGACCAGTCTTTCGGTCCACACGCGCAAAACTGTCGAGGTGGCTTTGACTTCACTGTACTGTTTGAAGAAAGCATCCTGACACTCGCTCCAATTGGGTTTGTCATTCTCTTATCACCTTTTCGACTTGTCCATCTCCTCCGTAGGGAAAAGAAAGTTTCCTCGAATGCCCTCAGTATCCTTAAACTGGTAAGTCCGGAGCTGGATATCATGCCGCATCAGAAATACCCCTCCCGATGGGTGGTGCTCTGCACATTGAACTGACATATTGAAGATCATATCCATTCTCTATGCGGTGCTGCAGATAGCACTGCTAGTTGCCTTGACTACTTCGTGGTCGCTTAAAACGCGAGCCACCATCCCATCCGCGGTAGTGTTAATAGTTGGTTCTGTGTTATTGTGCCTTTTGTCTTACTTTGAGCATCAACGGACAGTGAAACCTTCAGCGATTCTGATCGTCTATCTTCTCGTCTCTCTCTCTTTCGATGCGGCGCGTTGCCGAACCTTTTGGTTGAACAATCGCCACCAAGCTCTCTCTATTCTATTTACCGCCAATGTTGCCCTCAAATTTCTTTTCCTCAACCTGGAGATACATAGCAAAAAGCACATTCTACTTCCTAAATTTGCGAGCTATCCGCCAGAAGCCACCAGTGGCGACATCAACCGATGGTTCTTCTGGTGGCAGAATTCCTTGTTCCTGCAAGGTTTCACTAAGAATCTTACCGTGGACGACCTGTTCCACCTGGACAAGCAATTGCGATCTGAGAGACTTCAGGACCTTTTTCAGACATCATGGACTCGAAGTAAGTCGTTCTTCTACAAGGAGGTTCTGCCAAGCATTGACATATATGATTCTGTAGTTATGAAAAAATCTTCCAACTCATTGTTCGGTATGGTCATGGGTACGCTAAAAAGGCCGATTATCGCTACAATGCTTCCTCGAATAGCCCTGACAGCTTTCAACTTTTGCCAGCCATTTTTGGTTGAGCGTGCTGTGTTGCTTTCTCAGGAGCCCGTCACACCGCACTCCAAAAACGTTGGGTACGGTATGATTGGCGCATACTTTATTGTATACATGGGGATTGCTATTTCGATGGGACAGTACCAGGTATTTTGATATTCGGTCATTTGGTCTAATTCGAAGCTAAAATCAACCCGCAGCATCTATCGTATCGTGCGATCACCATGGTTCGTGGCGGTTTGATCTCTCTATTATATAAGAAAGCGGGAAACACGTCGCTTCTGAACGCCGACCCATCAGTATCTGTTACTCTAATGAGTGCTGATATCGAGAGAATTGTGCTCGGAATGCAGTCCATGCATGAAATTTGGTCAAACGCGATCGAAATTAGTGTAGCCATATACTTACTTAAACGCCAACTCGGCATTGCGTGCATGATTCCCGTTGCAGTTGCTATAGGTAGGCAGTCTCCCAAATACCTGCAACATTTTTTCTCTCTCCCTGACCAGCTCCCGTAGTATCTCTCATGGGCTCCATGGTCGTTATGGGCCTAGTAATGAAACTCCAAGAACTCTGGTTGAAAGCTATTGAGAAGCGTATCGCAGCAACAACTGCCATGCTCACCTCAATCAAAGGCGTTAAGATGTGTGGGTTGACGGAAATCCTACGGGCGAACATTCATGACCTGCGTATACGGGAGCTGGAAATTTCTAAGGGTTTCCGTAAGCTGTTGATATTCAACATGGGTTTCGGTAAGCACCTATATATGACTTGTTTGGAAAACCCTCCTCACAGCTCTAGCCTATCTGTCACCCGTATTTGCTCCAATATTGACGTTCACCGTCTTTTCAGTTTTGAGCAAAAACTCCAATGGGCATAACACACTTGATACCGCTCGTGCCTTCACGTCTCTGTCGCTGTTCGCTCTCCTGACAGAGCCACTGCAGTCTCTCATGATGTCCTTAGCGATGTTTGTGGGCGCAATTGGCTGCTTCAAGCGTATTCAGGAATTCCTGGATATCGCACCCTGTGAGGATACTAGATGCAAGCCTGCGTATCTCGACGAATCTCTTGGCGTTACCTCAGGGATCAGATCAGGTGCCAGTTCTGACCCTTCGTCCCGGCGCACTAGTCTTTCCATTCCTTCCCAGAGTTCTGGGAAAACGTCGTCGCTCTCTCTCTTGGACAGGTCAATTACCTCGTCGCCCAGTCTCACGGCTCAAAAGACAGGACGGTCATTAGAGAAGCGTACTCTCGCGAATTTCTACCAGTTCTCACGCTCGGAGGCCATTACCATCACAAATGGGAAATTTGGCTGGGACACTGAGAAAGAACCCCTATTAGGTGGCATCCACATCAGGGTTCCTCGAACTAAATTGACCATGATTGTGGGTCCCGTCGGTTCAGGAAAATCAACCCTTCTCAAAGCCATGCTCGGTGAGCTTCCTCTTAGCGAAGGAACGGTTGAGCTCTCCTCGTTGCGGGTGGCATTCTGCGATCAAACTCCTTGGCACATGAATGGAACCATTCGAGAGAGCATTGTTGGGGCATCCCAGTTCGATGAAAAGTGGTATAAAAGCGTGATCCGAGCATGTGCCCTGGAAGAGGATCTCTGTCAAGCGGCCAACGGCGATCATTCGAAGATTGGAAGCAAGGGTATTTCTCTGAGCGGAGGGCAAAGCCAACGGATTGTGCGGCTCTACCTTTCCCTGATCACTTTTCTCCATTACTAACGTTAAGTAGGCCCTCGCCCGAGCAGTATACGCCCAGAAAGACATCGTCATCATTGATGATGCCTTGAGCGGCTTGGATGCCGAGACAGAGAATCATGTCTGGCATAGCCTTTTGGGAAGAGATGGCCTCTTACGCCGTTTCCATTCGACAGCGATTGTTGCGTCTTCCTCGGCCAAGCGTCTTCCATACGCCGACCATATTGTGGTACTGGACAAAAAGGGTAAAGTCGCTGAACAGGGCACCTACGAGCAGCTCAACAGCAGTGGTGGATATGTCTCGACATTCATACTGCCCCCTCCTAGCTGGGACTACCTTCCCGAGTATCCAAATGAGCTAGACTTGACCAACTACTCCAAAAGTGCCGCCCAACAGCAACATATGACCGAAGATAGACTCGAGGAGGATGCTGCAAGGAGAACGGGTGACGTTACCGTATACTTGTATTATATTCGGTCAGTGGGATGGGTAGCCGCTTGGATCTTCATCATCTCTATTACCATCTTTACTTTCTGCAACTCATTTCCGCGTAGGTACTCACGGCACGCAATTGGTGAGGACTTGCTAACAAAACTCCAGATATGTGGCTCAAGTGGTGGGCAGCGGAGAATTCACTGCGCCCAAATAACCGCCTTGGTTATTGGCTTGGGATATACTCGATGCTTGGGGGCATTGCGATCTTCTTTTTGCTTGTGAGCTGCTGGTGTGTACTGCCTCCTCATTTTATTTTACTCTACGCGCAGCTTATTGATTTACTAGGCAACTCATTATTACCATGGTCCCCAAGAGTGGAGTAGTATTTCATCGGCGTCTACTTCAAACTGCTCTTAGTGCGCCCATGAAATTCTTTGCTACTACAGACACCGGCGTGACTCTCAATCGATTCAGCCAGGACCTTAGCTTGATCGGTAAGAGCATGCTCAATTGTTTTCTCAGAATCATGCAGCTTACGTACCATAGATATGGAGCTCCCCGTGGCAGCGTTGAACACCTTTGCCACATTCGTTCTCTGTCTCGCCCAGCTCGTTCTGATCGGTGTCGCCTCTTCTTGGGCGTCTCTGTCATTCCCGGTTATTCTAATCGCGCTATTCTTCATCCAGAAATTTTATCTTCGGACGTCGAGGCAGCTCCGTTTCCTGGATCTGGAAGCCAAGTCACCTCTTTATACACAGTTCATGGAAATGCTGTCGGGCGTGTCAACGGTCCGCGCGTTTGGCTGGCAATCCTTCCTCGAACAGAAAAATAAGAAGTTACTAGACCGCTCGCAGCGCCCTTTTTATTTGATGTACTCCATCCAGCGATGGCTTACCGTCGTCCTAGATCTAGTAGTCGCGGCCATGGCAGTCCTTCTGATGTCCCTCGTGGTTGCGCTACGTGGCAAATTCGACGCCGGCTCAGTCGGTGTTGCACTCGTCAACGTCATCCTCTTTGGGCAGAGTATCAAGATGCTAGTGCATTTCTGGACCACTCTAGAGACCCAGATTGGAAGCATTGCCCGTATCAAGTCCTTTTCGGAGGAGATCATCCCTGAGGACTTAGATTGTGAGACTGATGTTCCTCCACCGGCCTGGCCGGAGAGCGGCAGGATAGATATCCGTGGCGTCGAAGCTAGATACAGGTTAGTCGCCGAACAATTTCAATAATAGATATACGCTAACAGACACTTCAGCCCGAATAGACCTGTTCTCAAGAGTGTGACGCTATCCATTGAACCCGGACAGAAGATTGGAGTTTGTGGCCGCACTGGAAGGTATGATAAAGCAATGTCCCGCTTTCGTAGAAGAACTTGCTAAACTATTGCAGTGGAAAGTCTTCGTTGGTTATGAGCTTGTTCCGCATGGTCGAATTGAGCGGAGGGTGTATTTCCGTCGATGGTCTTGACCTATCGCGGATTCGCCGCCAGGAGATCCGATCTCGACTTCTCGGTGTGCCTCAGGAGTCTTATCTCCTTCCCGGATCTATTCGACTAAACGCAGATCCCTTCAAGCAGTCCTCCGACGCACTAATAATTGATGCCCTGAAGACTGTCCAGCTTTGGGAGACCGTCCTTGAAAAGACAGACGAGAGCACGACCACCGGCTCTCCAGTTGACCCGCTCGCTGGGCCTCCACCTAGTCTGCTGGATGCAGATATCGATTCACTGTATCTCAGCCATGGACAGAAACAATTGTTCTGTCTGGCTCGAGCAATGCTTCGTCGTGGCAGAGTTCTTGTACTTGACGAGGCGACAAGCAAGTAGGTCTTCGTAGTAGCAACATGTTGATAAAACTCGCTAACCTAATTTAACAGTATCGATAGTGAATCCGATGCCATCGTTCAGCGGGTCATTCGGTCTAAGTTTGCAAACCACACCATTATCGCTGTGGCGCATAAACTGGACACCATCTTGGATTTTGATAAAGTTGCACTTCTCGACAAGGGGGAATTGAAGGAATTTGATAGCCCTTATGCTCTGCTCAATCAGCCTGACTCAGCGTTTGCGCGTTTGTACAATTCAAGCAAGGTTGAGGCGGAAGAATCGACTAAGGATGGGCTTTAGATGAGCGGAGTAGATCTCATTCTTCTTTTATCTTGTTACTATTTAGTATTCGTAGAACCTGACTGATAAAATCGTATCCTTAAACTTCCAACATAATGCTTGAAGTCCTTCTCTAGACAGAAGCGCTTCTATATTTTCTAGTCGAATACCAGCTGTATTTTAGTGTTGAAGTCTACAATACGCGAAGCGTGGTAGGGCTGATTCTATCGCTTGTCTGGTTGTTGGATCACTTGCAAGCGAACTCCACAAGAAACGTGATAGTGCAAAATCAGCGGTTTGAGAAAAAAAAAGATGCGAAGAGCACCTTCAGGTAGTAAGATAAGAGCAAAAGGCTGACATTTTGAGCTTAGCCAAAGAACCCGAAATGGCCGCAGAGCGAAAGCCCAGGCTAGCTTTGGCCTAAAAATTGATCAGATTCTATTTATAGACACCTCCTACGCTATTACAGATATTAGTACCAGTATCTATTGCGTTACTGCGTGTTAATATTCAAGTAGATAACTCGAGAGCGTGTCTAAAGATAAAGTTCTATTTCGCCTTGATAACTTGAGCAGGGATTTGGTAGTGGGTCCCATATCGCTTCCGAGAACCTAATCTGGTCATGATGTGGTGCCTAACACTAATGGTGTCTGCCCACCCGATCCGTACACATGCCTCCCAGCATGCAACCTCATCTATCTACGCATCAAGTAAAGCGCTTCTCACACAATGTCACACAAATAACGAGAATCATCCGATCAAAAAAGCCACGTTAAGGCCGTCCAATCTTTCTCAAGGCTAGCATAGTTATACCCAAGAATATGGTCGTAAGTGAGCGCGAAGCGAGCACGCAGGTCGCTTATCTCATGAATCAGACGCTCCGCTTAAAGCTTAGACCGCGGCGGCTAACGTAATAAGTTCTGTAAACTGCCACCAGGTGATGCCATAATTCGTTGCCGATGAGATAAGCAGAACACCAATTTTGGTGAGGCGCCCACCAAAATCAACACCACCAATATCCACGGGCTGTTACATGCGTGCAGGTCAATAATTTGATTCTTGAAGCTAGTAATCTATAGCTAAGGTCTATATATATAAACCATTTTTTTTTAGTGTTTTAGCCTAATCGTGGGTGGTCTAAGAGTACTTTCCTACCACTTTTCGCCTCGAAGCTTCTCACCACTATTCATTGTGAGCTCATAGCACCTCTCTGGCATGCTTTGGATACGATCTCTGATCTCTTCAATTGTAACAGTATCCTATGCCTCTTGCATAAGTTGTTTGAGATGAGTTTTAGTTCTATCCTATGCCTTTTGGCCTGGTTCTAGCCATCAAAGCCTCCTCTTTAGCCTCTGCTTTAAGATAAGCCATATGCCTTCAATAGGATTAAGGTCACCACTCTATAGAGGATGTATAAAGATAGGAAGCTAGCTAGCTCTTCGAAGCTCAGCAGCAACATTATCATGAGTTTTAGTTCTATGGGATGGATCATTATCCTCCTAAAGTCAGACTTGTCGGCAATATGTGCTTATCAATGTTCTTATCAATCAATATCAATATTCATCCAAGTAGGCAATATCAATATGGGATATCGTTATCAATTCAATATTGATAAGTATTGATAAGGGCACGTGCACACCCACTTCTCACCACCTTTTTGCTTTTTTCGCCTTTTTTCGCCTTTTTTGGTGTTCTTCCGCGCCCTTTCGCGTCCTTTCGCGTTTTCCTTTTTTGCACCTTTTGCGTGCAAATCCCAGGGTATCTACCGGTTTATCTCTCTGCTGCATGCTCCACAACCACCGCCATAAACCATTCTACAACGTTATGGCCTCCCAGAACTCCCAAGGTCGGCCTATCCGACCTCCTTCCTCCT
Organism: Pseudopyrenochaeta lycopersici; assembly: GCA_003313425.1. Classification (NCBI taxonomy): domain Eukaryota; kingdom Fungi; phylum Ascomycota; class Dothideomycetes; order Pleosporales; family Pseudopyrenochaetaceae; genus Pseudopyrenochaeta; species Pseudopyrenochaeta lycopersici. Next base: position 149,819 of record NHZP01000071.1, read on the forward strand.
CATCCACACCCTCTCTACCCACTACGCCTTCCTCCAGAGCCTCTCCTAGTCCATGGCGCTTCCTCAATGACAAACCACATCGACCTGACCGTAGCCGTGAGGACGTAAAGTCAAGAAAGAGGCGTGCTGCTGATATATGGACACACTTTCGGAAGCCAGAGAATGATGAGGCAATGCGCGATAAGTCAGGGCAATCACTGATGTATTGTAAGGACTGTGACGGCTATGGGAAACCCTGGGCTACTGCTATTACCACTAACGCTAGGACTCATATGGCGAATCTACATCAAGTCTACGTTGATGTTGAAGAGCCGAAGGGAAAGAAAGTACGGCAAGTCTCTCTCCAAGCAGCCCTTCAAATGTCGGTAAAGAAGCAGGTAGAGAAGAATACCGAGGATGTGGAGGAGGTTCTTACGAAGGCGCTTAACAAAGACGCCTTCTACGAGGCACAAATCCAGCTTGTTACTCGCCGCCGCTTGCCTTTCAACTGTGTTGAATGGCCAGAATACCAAGCGCTCCTAATGGCAGTTAATCCAGAGGTCGAAAACCTACTTATCGAGTCACACACTACTATACCTGTCCACATTGAGCGAAGCTTTAAAACACACTACGCTACCATTAAGGAGCGCCTACACAGGGCAAAGTCTCAAATCCACTACTCTATCGATCTCTGGTCATCGGCAAACCGGAAATCATTCCTTGGCATCTGCGCGCAATTCGTTGGACACGACTACACCCTCCGCAAAGCTCTCCTCTCCCTCCCACAGTGTCGCTTCTCTCACAGCGGCGAGACGATGGCAAGGCATATTCTCGAGACAATACAAGCCTATGAGGTTACGGAGAAGACAGGCTATATTATTGGGGATAATGCTTCCAGTAACGACACTTGTTGTAGGGCTATTGCAAATGCTCTTACAAAAATTGGGGTGGAATTCAATGCAAAAAAGAGGCGGATTCGATGCAGCGGTCATATAATCAATCTATCTCTTGATGCCTTCCTCTTTGCAACTACAGTAGAAGCCCTTGAGGCTGCCATTGAGGCTGCAAAAGAGGAGTCTGATATCACTGTGGTTGAAGCATTGCAAGAGCAGCTTCGTGAGAAGAGAGGCGACAAGAAAGGCAAAAGAATGCGACTCCTTAACGAGGCTAGGTGGCAGTCCAATGGAGCGCTTGGGAGCCTCCATGGTATCGCTGTCTATATTCGCTCCTCCACTATATTGACTGATGAGTGGGAGGCACTTGCTGGGAAGCTTCTGGGCATCGATAACGCAACACGCTGGAACTCCTGGTACAAGTTGATTGCATTGGCCGTTGAGAAGCAGGATGCTTTGAATAAGTTCTGTCAAAAGCATCATAGAGCCCTTGGTGGCGCTGTTCTTTCTGCGGAAGATTGGGAGACTCTTACAATGACTCTTGAATTCTTACAGCCATTTAATCAAGCAACACTTACACAGGAAGCTAACTGGTCATCGCTTGACCAAGCTCTCTGGACAATGGATATCCTCTTTAAACACTACGAGGAAGCAAAGGTATGTTGCTGATAAAAAACTTATTTATACTGCTAATCTTAAGTAGATTCAATATAAAAACAACTCCCATATAGTCAACTCCATTAATATGGGGTGGTATGTCCTTGACAAGTATTACAAATCCTCTGACGAAGCGCCTGCCTATACCACAGCCCTCCTCCTCCATCCCCGACGCCGCCTCAAGTATATTGATATCAATTGGGTATCCTCCTGGAGAGAACCGGCCCTTACTACCGCAAGAGAGATTTGGGCAAATTATAAGGATCTGCCTCTTCTAAAGTCGCAGAAGGAGGCGGATAATTCACAACCAGAACTCTCAAAATTTGAGAGGCTTGCGGCGGAGCTTGACGTTATGGAAGAGGAGGAAGAGGAGGATGAATTCGAGAAATTTGTGAACGCAAAGCCTTGTAAGATCACTTGCTCTCCTTTGGAGTGGTGGTGTAAAGAGGAGCAGCGACTAGAATACCCTCGGCTTCATCAAATGGCGATGGATATCCTTTCTATTCCTCCAATGTCTGATGAAGCCGAGCGCGTCTTCTCAGGCGTACGGAGAACTATCTCATGGGACAGAGCTAGGCTAGGAGCATGGATTGTGGAGATGACAGAGGTTCTGGGTAATTGGAATAAGAACGGGCTTATCCAGACACTCTACATACCGGCAGAAGATCCTGGCAATATCACAGCCGAAGTAGAAAGCGATGACAATGGGCTTTCCGGACTATAGGTGCCCAAAGTGTCTGAAACACCATAGATTCTATATGCTAGTCCCAATCGGGTGATTCTTGGCAATATTATCAATTCAATATCAATCTTGGGTCTGGATATCAATTCAATATCAATATCACCCTTATCAATCAATATTGAATTGCCGACAAGTCTGCCTAAAGTATCCATTGAGCACGAAAGAACTTATCTGATGTACGAAGCTTATAGAGAAACTTAATGTACTAAGGCAGGATCTCTTTAGTATAGTAGTTCTGAGTTATATGGTGACCTCTAGTATCTCCTTTAATTGGTGGAGGCCTAGTAGCTTCCCATTCCTTTACTTTCTTATGATGCTGCTCCTTAGTCTCATACTTTAACTTGCGAGGCTTTGGTGGAGGCTTTGGGATAGGCAGCATCTCTTTCTTATTATTATAAAAGTGAAGATCTCCTTTATGATACCAGTTCACAGCTGCAAAGAAATGGAGAGTATAAGGGTGCTTCTTTATCTTCTTTCTTAACTAAAGATTACTATCTTTTGTCTAAGAATCTCCTTTTCTTCTAAGCTTTCTTAGACGCTGGAAATCAGTTGTTGGGTTAAAATGGCCCTTATCAGTGAATAATACTCTATCCTAAAAGCCTAGGACAGGCTTCTCTTTATGCTCATGTCTATATTTGACCCTTTTCTGCTTGCTCTTATGTCTTAATTTATCTGAATAGGCCGCAACATAGAGATGAGCATCTAGCTGATTAGAGACATTATATGAGAAGGTCCTTGGAGTAATTGGAAGGTTGTTCTCTCTGATCTGGATGGGTGGAGGAGCATCTTGAACTGGGTTTTAATCAGGGTTAAGGAGGGCTTCAATCCTGTCCAAAGGTACTTTAAAAGGCCTCCTAAGCTTATAACCTTTCTCTTCAGCCTTTCTCTTGCGTACACGTCTCTCATCTTTAAAGTGAGCCTTCTCCTGTCGCTAATTATAGCCTGTTCTGGTGGAGATTCCATGCTGTGCTGCTACATCGCTTAGAGACTCGTTATCGCGTCTATGCTCGCAGTGCCAAAAATAATAAGCACGCTGTTGGGTATCAGGAATTTGAGTATTTATTTCGCAATCTGGGGTCCTTGGGCTCTCCATTTCACTAAAAATCTTAAAAAAGCACTGGGTATTGGCTGAGTTGGTATTATGATAAAGATTGGGTTGAGATGAGGGGGCACTTTGGTGGGGTGGTAGGTGCGTTCTGCTTATCTCATCGGCAACGAATTATGGCATCACCTGGTGTTAACGTGTTCAACCACTCGCTCGGCAACACCAGTCGCTCGGCCACCTCATCAAAACAGGAGGATCTTAACGCATGATAATGCGACAACCACGCGGTAAGTTTACTAGTAAATATAGTAGTATTGCTCTCTATCTTTGTTTACACGAAGTCTGATTATGACCTTGAGTTCCGCATTTAGTGCAGGTTAGTAGTGCTCGTTGCTGAGGCTAAGAAGCCTCCTCCTCCACCCTTAAGTTTAACGCTATTTTAGTAGCTACAGCTAACGCGTGACCTGCCTTAACCCGTAAGGCACCTCTAGCTGCAATATATTATCGCTGTTTATCCTTCCTACGTTATAAACGCATATTTAGGGCACGAAGTTTACTATTTTCCTCTGCTAAGATTATAGCTAAGTTTATAGCTAGCTGACAGCCTTTAATAAGCTGCGCGAGAGCCTTGCTTAAGGGGCTCTGTGATTGACGTTGAAGGAGCTCACGTACGAGGCGAGCCTGTTGATTAAGTTGATTAGTAGTGTGAGGCGTTTCTGTTGTCCAAACAGCCTTAGCTGTGGCTGCTGTCTGTGGAGGAGACGGTGTACGGACAACTGTCAGCGTTGATAGGACACGTTCAGGACAGAACGGGACTAAGCCTATCGCCTGAAAGCCTGCAAGGATGTTTAAGGTTAAGAAAATAGTTAAACGTATACGTGGATATATATAGAGAAATTCGTCCTTATTAATAAACTGCACCTGTTAGCGCGCAAGCCTATCTATTACGTGTCCATACGCTGTCTTAAGGGGCGAGAAGTAACTAATATTAAGAGGCTGTAGCTTATAGGACGTGTGAGGAGGCATGCAGAGGGTGATTATATTCCTCTCTGCGCAGTAAGTATTAAACGCAGGCGTCGCGTGGCTACTGTAGCTATCTAGTATTAGAAGGCGATAGCCTCCTATAGTACGTGAGGCCGTGTGCAGGTTAAAATGCTTTAACTAGTTAAGGCTAAGGTTGTTAGTTGTCTATCTGTTGTTGCTTATACTAATACTCTAGTCGCTAGGCAGCTGTAGCTTAAGACTATACTACGACGCCTAGTAGACTTTGCCCTTAAGGATAATAAAGGGAGGCAGTATAAAGCCTACAGCGCTCACACACTTAATTATTATTGTCTAGTCACGATTACTAGGCTGAATAATAGTTGCTCGTCTAATAGTATTAGAGCTAGTAACTACCTTTAACGTTAAGGCGATACCTATTATAAACCTAGTCTTATTAAAGTTATAGGTGTCCTTAGCAACTATCCTATACGTCTAAATCGTGTCCCTTATAAGACTATACTAGGCGTTTATCTTTATAGGATCCTCGCATTTTGCGCGCTGTGAGTGGAATTTATGGTTCTACTTTGTCTGAAGCTCTGACTAAGCCTTAATAAAACGAGAGACCTAGTTCTTGCTAAGAGGAGGTAGAGGAGGCTGCTAGCCTCGTGCAGCGAGAAGGGCGTCTCCTATCTAACGTACGTTAATAATATAAGGCGGAAAGCCTCGTTAATTAAGCTCTAGTATCTATTAAACGAGGCTCTGTTCCTCAGTAGGCGATAGCTTACGTTTACGTGCGTTAATCGTTAGTGGAGGCAGGCGGCCTTTAATTCTGTCCTGCAGCGTTAATTAAGGAATACTAAACAGCTTCGCGGCCCTCCGCACGCTTGTAATTTGTTTTAAATTAATTGCCTAAGACGCAAGAACAACACGGCCCTCCTTTTGAGCTATAGGAGGCTGTCGTTGCCTTGTCATGGTGGTTGTTTTGACGCCAAGCGCGTTGGTATTAGTGGGGTGGCCGAGCGACTGGTGTTGCCGAGCGAGTGGTTAAACACGTTAGATTATATTTAATTACGTAACGCCTGGCGGAGCTTTAGCGGAGCGTGTGAGGAAAAATAGAACACGCTTTAGTGCGAGATGACACTAATCGCGTAAAACACTTAACTTTCAGCACCTATACCTACATAACTACATTAGCTCTTATTAAAAGTATAGTTGATTCTGATAAAATAAGTAAACCCCTTTTTATTTATACTATTTACTTATGCTAATAATGCAGTAGGAACTGCAAAGTACATGCTTAAAAACCGTGCACACAGCGATCGTATAAACCGCCCCTATTCCTACTACGTTGACAACACCTAACAACAACCTATACTCTATAAAACAAATTACGAGCCGCTTATCTTATACTCTTAGAACTACCTTATACGCTTTTTATAACTAAGGATTGTGTTATTATGTTGCGTGGGTGGCCTAGCATACGCGTCCTACAGCGGGTCTCCCTAAACTCCTACTAACTCCTGCAAAACTCCTGGGCTGGTAGAAGGTAGCCTAGGCTCATCTAGGCTCATCTAGGCTCATCTGAACTCTTGCAAACTCCTGCAAACTCCTGCAAGCTCCTAGGCCTATTAGAACTCTTGCTAACTCTTGCCAACTCCTGTAAACTCCTGCAAGCTCCTGGGCCCATCAGAACTCTTGCTAACTCTTGCTAACTCCTGCAAACTCCTGGGCCCATCAGAACTCTTACTAACTCTTGCCAACTCCTGCAAACTCCTGCAAGCTCCTAGGCCTATTAGAACTCTTGCCAACTCTTGCCAACTCCTGCAAACTCCTGCAAGCTCCTAGGCCCATCAGAACTCTTGCCAACTCTTGCAAACTCCTGCAAACTCCTGCAAGCTCCTGGGCCCATCAGAACTCTTGCTAACTCCTACAAACTCCTGCAACCTATTCTTAAGTCTTTAAATTCTTCTGTTAGCCCTAGTTAACCCTAAGATAGCGCGTAAGGCAATAGCCCGCAAAATACTAGGTAGGGATAAGAGGAGGAAGCGGTAACGGAGCGGTGTAGCTATCGTGCAAGCTCGTACGCTTAATAGCGTACTTTAGCAGGGCGGCATAGACCAGATTATATATATGCCCTTATCTGTTCTGCTAACAGTAATTAACCACGCGCGCTAATAATGCAACGTCGGCCTTTAAGAGGATATAGTAAGGCTGTATCTACAGCGGATACTTTTAATTAATTAGGATACTGTCTGTATGCCTCGTGTTAAGCAGGTACGGGCCCTACGACAGCTTATATTTAGGCAAAGTAATATCCTACTTATTACTTATACTAGCTTTAGGAAGAGTATAATCTTCTACGTGTACTCTATACTTACTAGGAAGATTATACTTTAGATAATACTTTTAACTAAGCTTAGTAATAAATAGTTAACTAAGATACAGAGGTTTAAGGGTGCTAGGCTATGCCTTATTAATACTAAAACTAGGACGGCGGAGAAGATGATTATACAGTAAGTAGCTAAAGGACAGTTTACCTACGTGCTTTTAGGGCTAGAGCAGGCGTTAATAAAGTTATTCTAGAAAGCTCTAAGGGAAACTAGCCTCTAGCAGCGCATTAGTTTAGTAGCTATTAATAAGTGCTACTTTATCCTTAACTAGGCGGATTTTTAGCTAGCGTACACACTACTTAGCGAGCTGCGGAAAATACTCTATAAGGATGTAGTGTAGTTTAGCTGCTTAGCGACGTTAAGCAAGAAGGCAGAGATAAGAGTATTAGGTACTACTAGGTTTCAGGCACTAGGTAATTAAATATACTACACTAAAGTTATCCAGACGTCAATTAATTAACCTAATATTTTAATAGCTGTTGTACCTATTCCTTATAGTAAACTTAGTTCGTATAATTCCCTCTATTTCCTGCTGTCACTAGCTGCCTGTGATAGAGCAGCTACACTAGCTTAGATACTAAAGACTATAGTATTTATTAATAGACGGCGTTCTGTACACGCAGCAGCAATATAGATAATAGATATGTTGCTCTAGATGTTAAGCAAGTATAAATTATGCGCATTAGGAGGTAATTAATGCGTATTTAATATAGTTAGGACGTTTACAGCATACGTGTCGTAATATAACTAGGAGCAGGTGTACACTAAATTCTAATTACTACAGTTAACCCTCTATATAGTGTTTACTACAACTAGCCTTAGTATAGGTATAAATATATCTAATATAGCTCGCGTTATTACTTAGAAGATCCTAATAACTTATAGCCTTAGCAATCTCTAGTAATAACTTAGTTGTAGAGGTTAAGGTGTTAGTTATTTAAGCTAATCTTATATTATGCTACTATATTAGCTTTTTAACAGCGAAGGCTGTTATAAACTAGGCTCAGCACCTAGGGACTCCTGCGTAAGCACTCGTCCTATCTTATTAAGGGTAATAACAGGGAACTTACGTAATTAATTGCTAAGCAACTAAGTAGTAGTTCGAAGCTATCTATTATAATATACAACACTAGGAGATGCCCTTAACTTTAAAGACAGACAGATAGAACTACTAGATACTAATAATACCTAGGTTAATAGTTAAGATACTGTTAATCCTATAAAGAGGCGGTTCTAGATAAAGGCAGAGATAGCCTAACGTAATAATATTAATAAATTATTTTTACGCATAGTAAATAGCGCTTATAACTAGGAGGGCTTCTTAAGGGAGCTTAGTAAATATAAACTCTAACCTACTAAGAGGAAAGAGGTTATTCCTTACTATTATTATTCTAATTACGCGCTAGCGCTCTATCTAAATCTCTTATTACTACTAAAGTAACTGAAGTTATAGATATACCCTTAAATAGGGACGTATATATAGTTTATATGTACTAGGTTAAAATCCTTTATAGTATAGAGAGTAACAGTACTATATAGCATAGATAACACCTAGTTTTAATTCCCCTCTAGGACGTATATAGACACAGCCTGCCTAGTTACACTAGGTTATACTTACGCTATTAGCTATTAGAGACTAGATGCTGCTTACTAGCTAGATTTAACTTAGGTTAACTATAATACTATCTGTCTTTATATCCCTACTCTGTTAAGCTAGTATTTGCGACAGACAGAGGGTTCTAGACTTATGTAGGCGTTACCTATAATAATAGCAAAAGCTCTTAATAATTTTATGTTACATAGTGCGGAGATAAAGGCTAAACAGGCTGCGAAAAGGCTTACTTCGTCTGTTAGTAGTACACTACTGGGTAGTCTACTTAGTATAGTAGAGAGTCTGGCGTGTTAGCATTATTAACAGGATAACGAGCTTACTCTCTAAGTTGCTTATTATGTAAAGGCTAGGAATACCGTAACTACTCTAGTCAGCCCGCGGCCGATAGTTGCGACGTTAGCTCCAGTAACCTAAGGTACTCTAGTAAGCTTAAGAACCCTACGAGTTCTGTTAAGAGAGCGACCTACAAGCGCTGTAAATGTAGTAGCACAGGTGCTAGTAATTACTGTAAATAATGCCTTGTTAACATTCACCCCGAAGTTGTCTTGTAGTAGGACCCGCAAACTAACAGCGAAAGGGAAAGAGAACTATTGTTAGTTATAATAACATAGTTAACGCAGTCTCCTATATATACTTTAAAATTTATAAGTATTATATCAAATATCTAGGACAGATAGCTTAGTAGTAGAGCGCCGCCGCTGGGTAAGCGTGGAACTAGTCGTAGGGCCAGGCACTCGCTTATCTTCATACCTGTACTACACTTATCTTATTATAGGTAGTAACCTAGGTTCGAATCCTAGTCTGTCTAATTTTTACTATTTTTTATAAATTAAGTTAGATATTACTTCTACTGTGAAAGGCCTTTTTTGCTAATACATACACTTCTATTAGCTTAGGAGTTTGCAGGAGTTTGTAGGAGTTTACAGTAGTTAGCAGGAGTTAACTGGAGTTATAAGAGTTCAGATGGGCCCAGGAGCTTGCAGGAGCTTGCAGGAGTTTGCAGAAGTTCAGATGAGCCCAGGCTACCTTCTACCAGCCCAGGAGTTTGCAGGAGCTTAGAGGAGTTTACAGGAGTTTGCAGGAGTTCAGATAAGCCTAGGCTACCTTCTACCAGCCTAGGAGTTCGCAGGAGTTAACCAATCCGAGTGATAGGTAACGTGGATAGTTGTGGGAGAATCAATGTGAGGATAAATAGTAAGGAGTGAGGAGTAAGGATAGAGCTATCCTTTATCAATAGTTAGCTATATATACTGACTTCAACCTTTTTTCTGTCAAAGTAACTTACCATCTACTACCGCCGCCGCCGCCGCCTCAGCAGCAACAACAGCAATAACAACAACAATAATATCGCGCCCGTCGCGACAGTAGGTGCTGTTGCACCCCCCCTGCTTCCCCGACTCCAAGGGAGTTACCGTCGCCGCCGCCGCTGCCCTCCCAGCCCGCGTTCTGCAGTCTGGCGCGTCCTAAGCTCCTCTTAGGTACGTTATAAACAATCTAAGTCCTATTAGAGTATATATTAATAGTAGTAGCGTATAGTAGCTAACTCGTCGTCGCCCGCGCTCACTACCACCTACCACTACCACTACCACCGCCGCCGCCACTACCACTACTACTACCCCCGCGCCCGTCCCTATCCTTAAGGATGGGGACGACGACAACTATAGTAGCGGGTCGCCGTAATTTAGCAATAGTAACAACAAGGAGGAGTTCAGGACACTCCTAACCTTTTTTCTACTATTCTCCTCCCTGCCGCCTACACCTGCGCTATAGCGGTCGCTATCACCCTCGCCTCTTTAAGACGGGCGCGCAGGTAGGGAGGAGGACGTTTTTAAAGATTAGCAGTTAGGTAGAGAGGAGGAGAGGTAGGTAGAGGAGTAGGAGGAAGAGATTGATCTCTATACTGTCCTTCTATTATAAGCTAACTTTATATGTAACTTTAGTTCTATACTAATAATCTGTAGGTTAGCTAGCAATCTCTCTCTAGCTCCCTCCCCTGCCCCAGCGGTTCCTGCTAGTAGGCCTAGCACATTAGCTCTAGCTAATAGGCCTAGTTTATTTGCGTAGTTCTAATAGGCCCAGACAGCGCTAATTACGAGGCAGCTGTAGGCGTACGTTATCGCGGGCTGGGCACTACTAACGTGGCGATAGCAACATTGTGAGCCTAGTCGCTGGTATTATACTAGCAATGCTGACTATAAAGCTCTGTTAATAATAGGGCAAGCTATTACAAACTATATTAGTCGCATTATAGAGACTAAGTTAGGTAAGCAGCTCTTTAACAACTAACGTTGCTAGTAATGCTAGGTAAATAATAAGGAGTACTAGGTCTATCGTGCCGACGCGTCCAAGCACGTGTCGCACGTTACTCTAATTTGTGCTCGCTGTTACTGTACACCCTATAAAGGTAGTTATAGCAGGTTAACTAGGCAGCAGTGTAAGCGGAGTAACTGCGATAACCCTCCTCCGCTATACTTTAAGTAACTAGCTCCTAAGTAGTTGTCTTAGGTTAGCAATAGTATTATTAGTAACGTTGTTAGAAGGTGTAGTAGTGTAATCTGTTATTCTTCGCAGCGTTAGTTTCTAACCTACCCTAGTTAGTTGGAGTAGCTGTATAGCGAAATAAGCTAGGTGTTGGTAATAGGCTTATGTTGCAAGTTCGCAGTAAGCCTACTGTAGCAGGTCTGTCTACAGGCGTGTAGAGGGCTTGTGCGGGACTAGAGAGTTTAGTTATATACCTAAATTAAAGGATATAATAAAACTATTCTTCTGCTCTTTTGTAATATCTTATAACTAATAATAAAATATACTAATATTAATAAGCTGTAAGCGAGAGAGAGAGAGAGAGGCGCTAAGAGTAAAGAGAGTCTTATATTTACTAGCGAGCCTTAGCATAATTCTCAGCTAGTAAGAACTCCTAGAAACTTCTGCTAACTCCTACAAACTCCTAAGCTAATTAGTGAGATTAACAGGGTTATAGTTAGACTGGCAGTGCTGGTTATCCTACCAACCCTAAGGCTGATAGAAGGTAGCCCAGCCTGAGCGTATCCAGACTCCTAGCAACTCCTGCAAACTTCTGTAAACTCCTGCAAACTCCTAAGCTAATTAGTAACATTAGTAGGGTTATAGTTGAACCGGTAGTACTAGTTATCCTGCAACCTCATAGAGACTCTAGCGAGACTTAATCCTGTTCTACTAGGTTAAGAGTCTTAACTGTTTGTATAAGAGTATAATTAAGTACAACATCGTTAACAACGTTATATCTACTATGCAAGGCTTCTGCAAATACACTAATATTAATAAATGTGTCCTCCTCTTCATCTATTATAGGCAGTCGTAGCAGTGTAAGTGCCTAGTTAACATACTAGCGATTAAACTAGTAAACTCTCTCCTCTAGTACCTCTATCCTAAGGCTATAGATATCGTGTGACTTGAATATTATAGACAAAGTAAGGTTAAGGGCCTCTCGCGTAGTAGCGTAACCTAAAGTATAGACTGTCTAAGCTAGGAGAAACATGTCTAAAATAGCTAAAGCTGAGGAATGAGATAATAATATAGCTTCGCTATAAAGGTCTTTAAAACGAGTACAAAGACCAAGGAGCTATGTGCTATATAAGGCTGTCTGCTAAAAGGTAATCTTAATATTATGCGTAGAGTTCTTTGCGTTCTAAAGATTAATTTTGCAGTTACAGTTAAGATGCTCTAATAATAAGTTGATAGGTTTAAAGGTTGTATCGCGCCTAACCTAGTTAACTAAACTAGATAACAGTATTACTCGCTGTAACTCTAGTGTATTAGCTACTAACAGCTGCTACTAATAATATAATATCTCACGCCTGTAGTTATGCTAAGCAGCGCTAAAGAATATAATAATTAATAGGTTAACTATTTGTTAGAGTAACCCTATATTACTACGTTTAACAGCCTGTTAAACAGTAAAGAATAGCTTAGCCTCTTAGAGAAAGCGTATTATCGTTTAGAAGTCTGTGTCTGCGATTAGATCTAACTAGGTAGCCCGCGTAAAGACACTCTATCTAATCTCTTTAACTATACTAAGGAATTGCGTAGCTAAGAGCGACTAAATAGCTGCACTTATAGGCTCTATGCAACCTATACTATCTATATCTCTGTTTAGTACGCCTATGCGTTGTATACTAGCATAAAATATAGCTGTAATCCTTAAGGTAAACCCTTATGCGACGATAGGTTCTATAAGGTAGTACTTAATACTGTTTTAATCTGTTTACGAGCGGCCCTAGCGAGTAGCGTCTCTAGAGATACAGTGTATATTAGACTCGCCTTAGAGTACAGGTGCCTAGTGCGTTTAAACGAGGGTATTTAACAGGTTTATTTAGATATAAAACTAAGCAGGAACAGCATCTAACTACTGCCTACAGTTATACGCACGACTAGTACGACGTTACTCCTCTTTAACTGCACAGATACAGTGCGTAGTAAGCTAGTTGCTATAGATAAGGAACAGGCAACTAGAGAAATTATTACAGATATTAGGTTAACTAGATGCCTCTAGGTGTAATTATTATAGAAAAATACTATTATAAACTGCGTACGTTCCTTTAATAGTACCCTTATCTACTATAATACCTGTAAACTAGAAAAACTTAGTCTTATAGGGAGGAAGTCTCTCTATTATAGGAAACTCTAGGTACTAAGACTCTTACTCTCCTAAAAACACCTAGGATATAGTAGCTTTATATAGCCGCTTAATAGCGTCTATAATAAGGCTCTGCGATATCTAGGGCCTAATCTTATTAGATCTAGTTATACTTAGACTAAGAATAATATCTCGTAAGCCTAAGGGTATAGTTAGATTATGTATGCTTAAAGTAAGCCTAGTGTCAGATATGAGGCACATATCTAGCGGTGGTTGGATCAGATGTGCGCACAATGAGGTGCGACGCTAGTGCGACGCTACCGGTAGAGGAAAATCACACGTGAGGAGCGGCGAGTTAAAATCAAGCTCAGCCCCTCCAGAAGATAGAGAGCACAATCAATCAACAATGATCATCATCAAAAATTCATCATAGATCAAGCCGAATAGTCCTTGAATCTGACACCTAGTTATAGGTATATTATCGCAGATAATATATACAGTAGTCATAAAAGAGCGGTATATAGGAGTGTGGCTAGCTTATTTATGCTGTTTTTAATCTATAAAATTAATATTATTATACGTAATAACAGCTTAAGGGTTGTGCGCTCGCTTTAATAATTCGCTCTATCTACTATTAGCACCCTAACTAGCATAGGAGTTAGTAGGAGTTAGTAGGAGTTAGTAGGAGTTTATAGGAGTTTACAGGAGTTTACAGGAGTTAACTAGAGTTATAAGAGTTTAGATAAGCCTAGGAGCTTACAAGAGTTTATAAGAGTTTGTAAGAGTTAGTAAGAGTTTAGATAAGCTTAGGAGCTTATAGGAGTTTACAGGAGTTTATAAGAGTTAGTAAGAGTTAGCAAGAGTTTATATAGGCCTAGGAGCTTACAGGAGTTTACAGAAGTTTATAAAAGTTAGTAAGAGTTTAGATAGGCCTAGGAGCTTAGAGGAGTTTACAGGAGTTTATTATGTTAGCAGTAATAGTAGGGCTATAGGGTAGCTCTTATAAAGTACGTACTACTGTAAATTAAGCTACCTTCTATATAAGTATGTTTATATAATAGTAGCTATAGTAGAGACTAAGGCTGTAGAGGGTCTCTATAACACGCTAGTGTACGCCAGATCTAAGCAAGTACATGTTAAGGCATAAAGACAGGGTGTTAGAGTTCTTCAAAGTCTAAGAGAAGTACACCATGCTAGTAATAGTATACATACGCTAGTAGATTACGTCTGTTATGGGCGAAGAGGCCTAACTAACGAGTGTGCATTTGTCCTATACTACAGAAGGAGAAAGATAGAGAAGAGGTTACAGGTATCCTTAGAGGATATATATATATGTTCGCACAAGTAAAGAGGAACGTACTCCTCTAGCTACTAACTTATACGAGCTAATAAGAAAAAGGGGTAGAGAAGATTAAGGAGTTCTTTCCCTGTGCGATAGTAGCAAAGCCTCTCTTACTTAAAGGGCGCAGCCTATTATAATACCCTCCTCCTCCTTAAATAACTGTATTACTTCTTTATACGTAGTTTAACCTTAACCTTATACTTATATAAGTAGCGTTATATTATCGTGCTGCAAAAGTAGAGATATTACGTGTACTTTTTCTTATTTATTTATAAGCAATTTTCCTCCTTTACCTATTATTATTACCTAATAACGTAAAGTAGAGGAGAGGTTAGTTATTTGCTCGCTCGTGCGCATATAAAGAGCTTTTCCTCTAACTCTTTCTTCCTCTTTTACTGCTTAACTTTAACTTGCTTGCGTACGACTCGTCTTCCTATTATTACTAACATGCCTCCTAAAGCAGCTCCCTTAGCTAGTTAGCCTAATTGCGGTGTGTGTAGTCCTAGTAGTTATAGCGGTAGTGTAAACTATCTTACTTATACAACTGCTAGCAATATTATATCTACGCACGCGGCTGCTAGGGCTAATATTACTTAGGTTACTTACGCTTAGCTTACTTAAACTGCTCCTAACTAAACTTAACCTGCTAGTATTATTATTCCTGCTGCTTAGGGTAATACGTCTCTTCTCCCTACTAACTACGTAATCTAGTATATTCTAGATACTCTAGTTACAGACGAGTTTTACTGTCTCTTTATAACTGCTTCTATACATCTTATTCCTCTTTTCTTTTCTATATCTAACGTTATTTAGCTTAAGCTAGTTCGCATTACTAAATCCTTCCTTTATCCTATTAATTAATCCCTATATAATACTTAGTAGGGCTATAGTTTTAATAATTTCTCTCCTATTATTGCTTGTTATATAATTAACACTTAGTAACTCCTCTCTAGTTATTAATCCTACCTTAAAGCCTACCTTATCTATAGCTACAGTTCTCTTAACGCTAACTTCTATTCTAATAACTATGCTAAGGCTATATAAGAGTATTATACGTTTACAGCCTTTGCTAGGTGTATCTCTATTACTAGTAAGTAGAGCGGGGCTTACTCTAATTACGTGTGGCAGGATTATAGTGCGTCTTATATAGCTAGGCGTACTCTACCTCTCCTACCTTCTAACAGAGTCTCTGTTCTTTAGCGTAGTTAAGGTTAAGGTTAAGTCCTTACTAAGCCTAAGGAGGATAAACGTTTCTTAGACGTCTTAGGTTAGAGGGCCTTGTACGGGGTTAGTTAGCTTATGCTAGCTTATTTCTCTAACCTTTTAGTAGTTTCCTAGATAGTAGCCGTACAGGCTGTATATAAGTCCTCTATTTCTTATAGGCTTCTATAGTAATAAGATTCTCTTCTAGCTCCTAAGTTAGGTTATAGTACCCCTCCTATTTTACATAGAACTTGTTATGTTAATTTCGTAAGCGCTTATCTTAGATATTCTTAATTACTTATTTAAGGTAGTCTTCCTATAGGTTGTCGTCTCGTACGACAATAGCAGCGGGGTTTAAGTTGTTAGTTTATTGTGATAGGAAGAGGTCTTTAGCAGCTAGTCTTAGCTTCTCTATATAGTACGATTTAGTTCTCTATAGTACATAAAGCTTAACCTAATAGGGGTCTCGTACGTAGGCGACTTAGTACTTCTTACTTTTCTAGTTAAGTTTCTTACTTCTACGTGTAGTTTGTACGTGCCTAAGGTCTAACTATACCTAGTCTCTAACCTTATACTTAGGAGCTAGGCGACGTGTCTTATTCGCCTATACTTCCTATTATTATTAAGCGTGTGTTATAGCTAAGATAGCCTAGTTAGTAGCTTATTTTAGCGTTTATATAATACTTTCTACTTATTTACTAGGGGGTGTTACTCTATTAAGTAGGTTGCTGCTAGCTAATTTTTTAGGTAGCTCTAAGAAGGGCGGGTTTGGATAGCTGTATAGATAGAAGAAAGGAGTAACGCCTGTAGAGGAGTTTATATAAGTATTTAGTATTAGCTTAAGGATTAGGTATAGTGTTACTTAGTTATTCTAGTCGTAGTTATAAAAGATTTAACTAACTGCTTTAATATTACTATTCGCGCGTTCTGTAGTACCGTCTGTTTGTAGGTAGTAGGCTGTTAACAGGTTCCTCTGTACTCCTAAGAGTTTGCAGATTTTTCCCTATAGTTTGCTTATAAATTGCGTGCCCCTGTCTAATATAATAGACCTAGGGAGCCTGTAGTAGCAGAAGACTTCTTGTATAAATACTTAGGCTATATTATCTGCTTTAATTATCTTAAGTAGGATTAGTATTACGCCTTTACCTAGGCGGTCTTTAACTACTATTAAGTTAGTGCAGCTAGACAACAGTAGTAGACTAGTAATAAAGTTAACTATTAAGTCTTACTACGTACAACTAGGTACTAGTAACAGGCGTAGGTATCCGTGCTTACTGTCTCTCTACGGGGTGCTTTATCTATATAAGCTGCAATTCCGTATAAATTACCGGACGTTTTCACTTATACCTGGCCAGTACTAGGTACTAGCTAGCGTGCAGTACGTTTCTTCTCTTCCTAGGTAACCTGTTTGCACAGCTAGATGTGCTTACTAGATAATTCCTGTACGAAGAGGTTTATTTTTAGGCACTTAGATCCTAGATCTCTATTAGAGCTTTCTCTCTAAGTTAATTATGCAATCTCCTAGTAATATAGTAAGTTTCTTTATTATGCTAGGTAGCGACCTAGCACCTAGCTTTATAGCGTTGTAGACTTCCTAATAGGTTAAGTTATCTTGTATAGCTTAGTCCTAGTGTTTAGTAATTAAGTCCTTAAAGATTAGAGCTTTTAGTAGGGACTTAGCTATAATTAAGCTGTTAAGGGTTAACGTAGGGGTTTATACAACCTCTATAACTGTTATATCTTACTATTAAGCTAGCACTAATATAATAAACTCTCTGCTTACTAGGTAGCTGTTGTCTGTTCCTTATAGTAGGTCCTAGTCCCTTCTAGATAGTGCGTCTACTTTAGTGTTCTCCTTGCCTAGATAGTACTATAGCTTTATATTATTAAACTATAATAGGTAAACTAACCATTATACGTGTTATTCTATTATCTTTTACTTCTTTATAAAGTACTCTAGGTTCTTATAGTTCGTAATTACTTTAAATTCTTATACGCTATAGAGTTCTACGTCCTATTTATTTAGGTATATAATAACTACTAGTAACTTCTTATTATAAATTAGGTAGTTACTCTTATATACTAGAAATTTCTTTAAGAGGTAAGCTACTATATAAAGGGTTTTCTACTTATTTTCTTATAATAGTACCCTGCCTATAGTAAAGCCTAAAGAGTTATATTCTACTATTATCTATTATTTAGGTAAGAAAGTAGTAAAGACTTTATCTACTAAGAATACATCCTTAAGAGCTTAGAAACTCTACTCTTATTCTATATCCTATAAGAATTTCTCTTCTTTTCTTATAGCTATATAAGAGGCTCTACTAGTTAGAAGAAGTTTAAGATAAAGCGTCTATAAAAGTTAGTAAACTCTAGAAATTTTTATACGCCTTTAACTAGTATTAGGGCCCCCTATTCTTAAATAGCTTAGACTTTCTTAAGGTCTATAGATATACTTTTCTATACTTCTAAGATAAAGCTAAAGTACTTTATACACTAAATATTAAACTTATATTTACTTAGTTCTAGGTGTAGTCCTACTTCTTATAAGTAATCTAATACTTTTTATACGTAGGCGTAGTACTAAGAGAAGGATCCTTTAGTAAAGATAAAGATATTATCTAAGTATATAGAGGTAAAGTTATCTAAAAAGTCTTATAAGGCCTAGTTAATATACCTCTAGAAGGTACTTAGTGCATTTACTAAGCTAAAGGGCGTTACTAGCTACTCGTACGATCTAAATCGTATTTAAAACGCAGTTATCTATTCTAATCTTTTACTTATCCTTATCTTATAGAATACTGTAGTAATGTCTAGCTTAGTATACTATATAGTTTATCTAATTTAGTTTAACGTCTTACGTATAAGAGGTAGTAGGTAACAGTCCTTCTTAGTTAGGGCGTTAAGAGCTCTGTAGTCTACACAGAATCGTAGTCCTCCTCCTAGCTTACGTACAAATAGTACAGGTAAGGCTGCTAGTAAGCTACTTACACGGATAAACCCTTTATCTAGGAGGTCTAATAGCGTCTTCCTTAGTACTAAGAGTTTATCTCTTAATATTACGTAGAGAGGTCCGTACAGTATCTCTAGCTTCTGTCTATCCTTCTCTTCTAACTCTATTACGTAGTCTTATTATAGGCCTTACTATAAGGGTAGCTTATTTCCTTCCTTAGGTAGGAACATCTTTAGATAAGGTCGTGCGTAAGCTAGTAAGGCGTTATATATTTCCTACAGTATTTTCTAGACCTTTAGGCGTAGTGCTTTCTTAATATCCCTTAAGCTTATAGTAAAGATTTAAGTCTTACTATAGCTTTATCTGTAGTGTCGTACGTAGTGTTAGAAAGCTACAGCTAATACTAGCGTACAGCTAAAGTCTAGGGTAGCGTATTCTGTACTACGTACAGTAACCTTATATACTTTTAAGTACAGAAGTTTCTTCTCTACGTTAATAACGCCTTTAATACTCTCTAACTAAGTCTTCTTAAAGATTATATTATATTAGTAAGTAGTTAAGGTAACGTACGCAGCTGCGTGCTGCTGTATTCCTCCTACGTCTAATAAAAATTTAGTAACGTATAATACTATACTCTTTTATTCGTTTACCCCTTTAATCTTAATAAGGAGGATCTTAATACGTAGTAAGTTTAAGTCTCTTACAAGTTTCTTACTTAATAAATAGTAGGTGTAGTAACTATTATTAATTATAGCAGTAGCTAGTTATATAGAATTAATAATAACATTTATAGATATAGGTTTTATAGTTACTAGCTATAGTAAAAGTAACCTTATTATATGTATAGGGTTTTAGACTTATACAGGCTCTAGCACACAACTTCGTGCTAGAGCTACTCTTTTCCTTTGTCCAAGGAGGATAGGGATTCTGTTACTTATTTAGTAGTTACAGATGCAACCTTTATAAGTTTTACAGGTTTATTAACCTATCTCGTATAATAGCCTTCTTAGCTGTTTAATAACTTTATTGTACACTAGGCTACTTAGTAGTTGTGTAGACTGTACCTTAAACAGGCGCTGTTCTCTTTTCTTTCTTCAACCTATTTACGTGTTCCCTAGAATTCTTTTCTAGGTTTCGCATAGAGCTAGTAAGCTCCTATAGAAGTTATCTAGTCTATCTTATTATTATCTTTTTAAGTTATTAGTTAGCTCTGTGTGTTATACGCGTCGCCTATATAGCTCTTACTTATAGTAATTCTCTCTATAGCTCTTAAATTTTCCTAGGTTACCCTAGTCTATTATATAAACTCTTTATACGTTTCTCTAAATAGTAGTTAATAACCTACTTAGGTCCTTAGCAGCTTACTATTTAAGCTGCTCTTAAGATAGTTAATCTTCTAAATATAGCTTACGTTGTCTAACCTAGCTTTAAGGAGCTTAAGGTTAAACGCTTAGACATAAGGGTTAAATTCTGTTCTTCCTTACTTAGTTATATAGAGGTATTTAAGGGCCTTCTCTCTAGCTGTAGGGTCCTTAAAGAAGTTATTAAGGTAGGACTATAGCTTAAGGAGGGATAGCGTTGCTAGCCTATTTATAAGGTTTATTATATATAGGCTAAGGGCGTTAAACGCTTAGCCTATCGTACGAGTGATAACGTAATTTACTCTGCTATTATCGTCCAGGTAGGCTACACAGTCTCTGTACAGCTTTGCTTAGACCTTTATTTTCTATTAAAGATATTACTTATGCGAGCCTTTCTTAAAGACTTCTATATTTAGCAGTCTTAGTTTCCTAATCTCTTATACGGGAGAGTCTTACTATTCTATTAAAAAGGGGGTAGAGACCGTGCGTACTGTCTGTGCACTGCTTAATTCAGCAACTAAGTTCTTTAGCTCCTAAACTTAGTTCTGTAATAACTCGTACGGCTAGCTCTGCTATTAACTAGCTAACTCGTTAAGGCTGTCTTATAAGGAGTTAACTGTTGCTAATAGATCTTCTACTAAGGGTTAGTTATTGCGTAGTTGTTGGGGGTCGTGCTGATGCAACTGGTGTTACTAAGGTGCGTGCTGGTGCAGCTGGTGTTGCTGCTGTCCTAAGGCTCCTGTCATCTGCATCTGGTGCTCTTATTGTTGTAGCTCGTACGCTTATTAGTTTAAGGGCCCTTAGTGTCTGTCTATTATTTTTTTAGGTTGTTAATCTTTCTCCTTATGTTATAGGCGAAGAGGCCTAACTAACGAGTGTGCATTTATCCTATACTACAGAAGGAGAAAGATAGAGAAGAGGTTACAGGTATTCTTAGAGGATATATATATATATATATTCGCACGAGTAAAGAGGAACGTGCTCCTCTGGCTGCTAACTTATACGAGCTAATAAGAAAAGGGGGCAGAGGAGATTTAGGAGTTCTTTCCCCGTGCGATAGTAGCGAAGCCTCTCCTGCTTAAAGGGCGCAGCCCATTACAACGTCCTACTTCCTAAAAGAAGCATACGATGGCTGCCGCTAACAGGAATTACTAAGTAGTTGTTAGAGGAGCGTATACTATATTAGCGCTGTTACTTTTATAACCCTAGCTACCTATGCAAAGTTAAGCTAATCTAGGCTTATATTAAGCTTAAACTTTAAGAATAGCAACGTTAATATAAGCCTATCTAACTTAAGCATACAACAGCTACTTATAGATTTGTCTTAGCATATGTTATAAGACTATAGGACTCTTAGGGTTTGGCTTAGAGCAGCGCGTCGGTCTATCTGTCTATAATATTAACGCATGCGAGGAAGGTTAAAATCTCCCCTGTCTACGCCTACCTATACCTCTATAAAGTCTTTAAATAACTACTATAGGGACTGTAGTGTTTTAATAATAGCTTTAATCTTATGCTGTTTAGATATCCTAACGTAAGAAGTACTCTCGCCGTCGCGGTCACTCTCGTGGTTATCTACGTCCTCTATAAGTTTATCTCTATCTAACTTAGTATTATAGTATCGCCCGCGCGGGATAGGCGACGGGCTAGGGCTCCTGGCGTCGCTAGAACTTAGCGATATAAGTATAGAGGGGGGTTCAGACAGCGGGCTGGAGGGGGTAGATAGCGACGATAGTAGTAGGGGTACAACAGTAGTATGTATTAATAAGTGAGTTAATTCTGACATATTTAATTCCATGCTATTAATTACGCGTAATTATAAAAGTGTTAAAAGTTATAGTAGTTACAAAGTACTAGGTAGAACACAGGCGTATGCGGCCTTATATAACGGAGTTAAGCTTACTTATAAGCCCGTCCTATTTTTCCTTAGACGCTCTAGTAAGCTTTGCCCTGCCGGCGGCGACTTACCCTCTGATTAGCCTAGGAGTTCTTAGGAGTTCCTAGGAGTTCTTAGGAGTTCTTAGGAGTTCCTTAGCGTGCTCAAATTAGGTATAGGCAGTAATCAAAGCTTGCTAGAGTGTCTGATTTATGAGATAACAGGTCGCTGCCAAGTGTCAATGCGCAGCGGTTCCTGTGCCGGTAACGAGGCTCACCTCGTAACGCCCGCTCCTCAACAATAGCACGATTTATTCAACACCACGTATCTCAACCAATATGGACCCAGTTATAGATGCGCTT
This sequence comes from Pseudopyrenochaeta lycopersici, assembly GCA_003313425.1. NCBI lineage: Eukaryota > Fungi > Ascomycota > Dothideomycetes > Pleosporales > Pseudopyrenochaetaceae > Pseudopyrenochaeta > Pseudopyrenochaeta lycopersici. The sequence goes on from NHZP01000071.1 coordinate 171,830, forward strand.
ACAGCTATCAACTCCTTAGAGTCTATAGAAGACATTAATTACACAAAATTAGCGAATGCCTATGGCGTTGACCGTAGAACAATCGCAAGGCGGCACTAGCTTATTTTAACCTCGCGAGAAGTTAAAGCTTAAAATTAATAAAATCTCTATCTACACTAAGAAAAGGAGCTTATCTCGTATATTATCTAGCTTACTAAGTAAGGCCTACTGCCTAGTAAGGCTATAATTTAAAACTTTACGTCTTAAATAGCTAAAAAAGAGATTAGAAAGAACTAGGTTAATTACTTTATTAAGCAGTATAGTATCTATCTTATCTCTTAATATATAGTTAGTATAGATAATAGCTACTATAAGGCTAGTTCCTTTAATAAGTATAGCTTTTATTTTAAGCTTTTAGATAATAAGATTAAGTAATATACAATAGAAGCTTAGTATATATATAATATAGATAAAAAGGGGTTCCTATTAAGAGTAATAAGTAAGTTAAAAAGAATATTTAGTAAGACCTTGTGGAGGAAAAAGGGAGAGCTTGGCAACAGTTACCCAGGTGATCTATGAGATGGACCACTGTTTTGTCTAGGAGGCTTTGAGAGCCAGCTATATAAAGGAGAGCTGAGCACGGCCTATTACAGGGGCCATTATACGGTAGGAGCGTGAGCAGCGTGTACGCGTGCGCGAGCGCGCACGTGAGCCTACCGTACCCCAGGTCACAGCGCGTTGTTTGCAACAGACCTTATATAAGTAAGGAAACTATAGATTCTTTATCTAGAGTAGTAATAGAAAGTAGATTACTTTAATAGCTTATATCTATATAGATAGATTATCTCTAGAGCTTACTCTAATATTTTAGTTAGCTTTATACTTAATCTAAGATAGCTAGCTATAAGAGTTTAATCTTAAAAATAATTAAGCTTACTTTCCTTTTTCTCTCTTAAGATAGATAAATAATAATATAGGCCTAGTATAGCTAAAATAGGTATTTAATTATAATACTAAGGTAAAAGCTTAATCCTTATATTAATTACTTATCTTTAATAGCTATAGATCTTATATTTCTATAAATTTTATTAATTATTATAACTAAAATAAGATCTTCTTAGCTTTCTATCCTCTTTACTTAACTTATAGCTTATAGCTACTTAATATAAGTATATTTAAGCCTCTCTTACTTATATACGTAAAGAAGATCTTATAGTTTATAGAGAGAAGCTAGAAGCTAGTCTTTATTAGTAAAAGAGACTTTTATTTTTTCTTTAAAGTAGCGTAAGTAGCTTTATTTAAAAAAGAGACTATCTTTAAGGCCTTTAAAGTAACTAGCCTATTACTCTTTAATTCTAAAATTATTCTTAAAAAGTTTAATACTAAGCTAGCTATATAAGAAGATATAAGTAATAGTACGTCTTCAGAGCTAAGTACTAAGAATTAGAGAGAGCTAAAGGCGCTAGTATACTACGTTATTATATATTATAAGAATAAAGGGGCTAGAAAGCTGTGAAGAATCTTAGAAGCTATCGGTGAGGATAACCAATAAGATTGCAAGGTTGGTTCTCCGGGATAGAGTGAGGGACTAGATAGACGGGGGTTTAATACTAAGACAGTAAGAGGGCGCTTCTGTAAAGAGTACTAAGGGTTTAAGAATAATTAGTATTGCTATTACTATACTGTAGAGTATAATATTAAGTTGAACATAATAAGCCGTAAGGGTTCATTATAGTGATCTATATACATAGAACTTATGCATGTTACTCAGTGTGCTCAGTGTGCTTAGTGTCACTGATCAGACTAATCAACTAAGCACGTCACGTGATCTCGCTTGTTAGTCCAATCTTGTAAGGTCCAGTTAGGGCCACTAGGACAGGGTCCCAGCAGGATCGTAACACCATCCCCCTCCTGTCCTAGTGCTGTCCTCAGTGCTTATCATATAACGCAGGCGTTTCCTACTTCTTGCCGCATCATGTCTCGCCATACCTAAATATCTACAAGTGTCTAGCACTATTTATCACTAACGTCTCTGCGATTTTATTAACTCCTTTAGGGAAGCTATAGTCTAAAAGTGCGCGACGTGCGCGAAGTACAACCAGGTGTGTAGGGTCCATGTTTGTTCCAGGAAATATAGCGAGTGTCTGCGTCAAGAGTAACGTTGCAACGTGCGAGTTACAGAGTCTGAGTTTAAATAATTAGTAGACTAAAAGACGAAGCTTTAGGAACAGATAAAAGAATCTAGGAATACGTAAGAGGTTGCGATAAAGGCGCATAAAAAGGCTCTAGAAGAGCTGCGCGTTACTTAGGCTCGTAAAGAGCAGTTACGATAGTAAATAGATTTAATTAATTAGCGCGCGGAGGAAGTAATAGCTGTAGAGGAGTAGGACATCGAAGAGCAAGAAGCGGCAGAGGCCTTATTACCTAAAAATACTTCTAACGCCCTTAGGTTTAGTTTATCGCCTAGTACTTAGGGTGCGTTTAAGGGCTTCCCTCTTAAGTACTAGGAGGTCCTAGCGGGCGACAGGCTACTAGTGGCGGACCTAACGGTTTCTTCTAGCTTCTAATGTTTCTTAAGGTTTATTTACTTTTTCTTCTTTTTCCTTTCTTCTCTTTCTTAGTATTCTCTAATTTTTTCTTGACAGTTCCTCAGGTTTTCTAGTAGTTCCCACGTGCTTTCTATACTTAGGTATCCCTTCTATTTAACTAGGTAGCTGAAGCTTAATTCTAGGTCGTTAACTCTTCTATTTCGTTAGTATCCCCAGATTTTCTTAACTTCAAACTCGTTTTCTTCTTCTAGTTTATATTAGAATATTCTTTATAATAGCGTTGTAGGGTTAGCTAGTTCTAACTTAGAGATATAAAAGCATAGGTAGATCTTTATATCTAGTAGTAGCTTAAGTATATAATTTACAAGTCTGTTTTGTTCTTTAACTAAAAATAGTCTAACCTTAACGTAATTAAGTCCCTTGCTTAGTTGCTTGTTACGTAGATTTTTTATAAGTAAGTATGCTTTATCCCCCTTCTTTAGCTGAGGTGCTATTTTTCTTTTCTTATTCTAGTAGGAAATACTATTACGTTATGCTTTCTTAAGGTTCTCTTAGAGTTATTTGTGTATTTTCTTTATTTCTTTAGCTGTTTTTATAGCTGCTTTAGTTTTTCTGCTAGGATATAATTTTATAAAGAGATTAGGGTGTCTCCTATAGTTAGCAAAGAATAGTGTCTTTCTAGTTAATTCTAACAATTTGTTATTATAGGCTAGTTATGCTATTAGTAGTAATAAAACCTAATTATTTTATTATTAGTTACTGTAAATCCTTAGGTAGGTTTTCATTATTCTATTTATTCTTTCTGTCTGTCTGTCTGTTTATAGGTGATAAGCTGTTAACAATTTTCTTTTTATTCCTATCGCGGCCATTAATGTGGACTAGAAGTTAGATATAAAGAGCTTATCTCTATTACTAATGATAGACTTAGGTATACTGTGATATTGTATCAATCTGTCTAGAATAACAAACGCTAGTTATTCTGTGTTGTAGTTATTCCTAAACGGTATTATTTCTACTGCTTTTATAAACCTGCAGACTATATTAAAGATAGCGTTATACTTAATTCCTATCGCGGGGTCTTTAGATAGTAGTAGTCCTGTTACAAAGTCTATAGAAATGTCTGCCTAAGGTTTGTTAGGTAGCTCTATAGCTTGCATTTCTCTGTATAGTACGTAGGTACTGTGTTTATTCTTATAGCAGTCCGCGCATTTTTTAATAAACTATTTAACCTTAGCCTTTATATTCTTAAAGCTGTAGTGTTGTTATATAAGTTCTATTGTTCTCTTAATTCTAGAGTAACTATGTACTAAGTTATCGTAGTGTTATTAGATAATTACTTCTTATAATTCTTTAGGTACTTTAGACGTAATTATTATAGTGTTATTTAATAACTTATTAGGTCCTAAGCTTCTGTCCTAGTTTACTTAAAGGATAGCATTGCTAATTAATACTTTTGTTCTTGCGATGTCTAGTCTGCAGCTAAGAGCATTAGCTCTGCCGTTATCCTTTCCTAGCGTGTATACAATCTTAAACTTATATTATCCTAGCATTTTAGCCTATCTAACCTGTCTACAGTTTAAGGTTTTAGTAGTAGTAAAATAAACTAAGTTCTTATAATCTGTAAATATTGTAAGATCTAAGCAGCTTTCTGCGTAGATTCGCTAGTAGTTAAGGGCGTCAACAACTACTATAAGCTCTTTGGTATGCACGTTATAGCGTTCCTTGGCGTCTATAAATTTTCTTAAGTAGTACGCAACTAGGTGCTATTTTCTATCGCGTTCTTGTTTTGCTGTTGCACCTAGTGTAAGGTCTAAGGCATCTATTTTAAACTGTAAGGGTTCTCCTGTTTAGAATATAATTAATACTAGGAGTGTAATGCAGGCTTCTTTAAGTATCTAGAATACTTTTCTTTATTTATTTCCTTATTCTTATTTTATTTCTTTTCTTATAAGCTTAGTAAGTAGGATAGATTTCTTAGAGAAGTCCTCAATAAACTGTTAGTTAAAGTTAACAAATCCTATAAATAACTGTATATCTTTAACTATTTTAGGTTTAGGCTATTCTTTTACTACTCTTATTTTCTCTTCGCTTATCTTTACTCTATATGCACCTACTATATATCCTAGGAATTTAACTTCTTCCTTATAGAACTTATATTTCTTAGGTTTAAGTAGTAAACTAAATCTTCTTAGGCAGGCAAGAACTGTTTTAACGTGCTTAATGTGTTCCTGTAGATTATTAGAGTACACGAGGATATTATTAAGGTATGCGATAATAAATATATCTAGGTATTCCCTTAATATATTATTAATAAGTGCCTAGTATGTCGCTAGTGCGTTAGTAAGACTAAAAGGTATTACTATATACTTATAGTAGCTATAGCGTGTTTAGAACGCAGTCTTCTATTCTTTACTTTCTTTTATATAAATAAGGTTGTACGCTCTTCTTAAGTCTAATACTGTAAAGACTTTTATAAAGGCTAGTTAATCCTGTAATTCTGCTATATTTAGTAAAGAGTATTAATTCTTTATTATAATATTATTAAGTTTCTAGTAGTTAACGCATAATCTTAACTTCTTATTTTTCTTTAGTATAAATAGTATAGGGTATCCTACTAGCAATTATAATTCCCTAATAAATCCTTTTTTTAAGTTTATCTTAATATATTCGCGTAGGGTTTTAAGTTCTTTTTCTAATAAACTGTAAATTAGGCCGAAAGTTAGTTACTTTCCTTTCTGTAGGATAATCTTATAATCCTAGGGTTAATGCTTAGGTAATGCTTTTATGCTTATCTCTTCCTAAAAGAGTAACTTATATTCTTTATACTTATTAGAGATTACTAGAGTTGCGCTTTACTCCTTAACTCTAGCTTATTAGTCTAGAGACCTCTTATTAGTACCTGCTAAGTTAGACCCTTATATCTTAAGGTTATCCTTATTTAAAGTAAGGATCCTGATTGTTATCTTCTTATCTACCTAAGCACTTGGCCGCAGCGTAGGCTTGCTTGTAGTTGCGTCCGTTCTACAGCATTTAAATAAGAACTTTTTCCTTTTCTAATCTATGTCTAGACTATGTTCTCTTAACTATAGGAGTCCTAGTATTATATTATATTGTGATAGTCTAAAGACGTCTAGGTTAATTGTTTCCCTATAGTTCTAGATAATGAGTTACACGCTCTATACTTTATGTGTAATTACGGACTCTAATAGCATTAGCTGTCTATTAGCTACTATTAATAGATATAGTACTAATTTTAATAATAGGATAAGGCCAGCTTATTCTATCGCTTGCGTAGAAATATAGCTCTGTTATGCTTTAGAATCTACTAGTGCCTTTATCTAGCTTCTGTTAAGCTTAATATTTAGCTTAAGGAGTTCTTATATGCCTGTTGTATATAGAGTTCGTAATTCTTGCCTATTAGTAGGCGCGACTCTAAAAAAGACTCCTCTTAATACCTGTTTAGTGTCTTGACGTCCTTATGTTTAAGGCAGTAGGGGTTAAGGCACGTTTGCTATTACTGTTGGTTGCATTCTCTGTTAAAGATAAGCTGCATCGCTATAATAGTTGCAGGGTCTTTAATCCCTAGAAAGTAGAGGACAGTCCTCTTATCCTATAGGTAGTTGTTACATTTAACTTTAAGATAATTATACTATTAGTATTTGTATTAGTAAAATAAGTAAGGGAAGTATCCCTGTTCTGTCTTACTTAAATAGTGTATAGCGCACAGGTCTGTGGTACAGAAAGACTAGTGGATAATACTGTGTCGCTTATTGCGTAGATCTATTAAGTAGTCTAGTACTAGTTTTTGCGGTCCTTTGCGCATAGTATGTAGGGTTTAAGCCGCTTCTGCGCGCTTATAGTAGTTCCTGGCTTCTTCTTCCGTAAGTAGCTAGTTAGGGTTAATATTCTCTTTATCGTCCTCCTAATATATTTGTTATTTAAGCTGAGTATAAATATCTTATTTCTTACTATCTGTGAGCACGATCTCGCTATGTAAATTAACTTAAAGGTACTCTTATTATACTAGGTCCTAAGTATTAGGTACATAGAAGGCGTCTTCCCTTACTAATAGTAGCATTGTTTGGCGTTGTAATGTATATTTAGGGGTCTTAACTACTAGGGGTTCTAGTGCCTATATTTATCTAGCTCGTTAAAGTTTCTATAGTGCGTCCCTAACGCTTACAGGTTGCTATGCTTCTTTAGCTTTTTTCGCCTATTCTTATATTACCTTCGTGTAATGTTTAGGGTAACAGTAGTGTTCCCGTAATATGTCTTACATCGCTTATTTAGCTAGAATAATTATACTTATTCCTTATTTTATAGCTGCTTCCTACTCTTCTAGAGTTAACGCGTTAATGTATTATACTTTATACATGTGCTGCGCGTGTAGTTAGTAGTTAAGTTCTGTAATATCTTTTTCTGCTTCTGTAGGCGTTAATAGCCTTAGGGTTCCTAGTTAATGTCGCTTCTAGAAGTTTTCCTTTTTCTAATCTTTAGTTAAGAGCACTATAGTATTATTAAGGTCTTCTTTAGCATCTTTATAGACTAGGGACAGGGAGCTGCTGCTCTCTTCTTCCTTATTACTATACTAGGTTCCTAGAATCTCTTTCTTAGTAGGTTCTAGGAGAGGTAGCTATAACATCTCTATACCTTAAGCTCCTTCCTCTTAGGTTATAACGACTTCCTATATTTTGTTATTACTATTTTCTTCTTTTATAACTATTATATTAATCTAGGGGGTTACCTTATTCTTACTCCTGCAGTCTTTAGCTATATAGCCTTTCTTATTATAGTTAAAACAGGTTATTTCTTTTTTCTTCCTGCCCTTACCTAACTTTCCTCTGTTAAGGTTATCTAGATGCATTACCTTAGGGCCTCCTAATATATACTATCTAGGCACTCCTTGTGGTTAATACTAGTGTTGTAGGCAACTATTATTTAGCTTGTTGCGATAATCTTTCTAGGGTTTCTTGTCTTCTTTTATTTATCCTGGTTGTTATCCTGCGAGTTATACGCAGAGCTTATATAGCTCTACATCTAGTTAGATAGTCTTATTAATTAGGTTGTCTAGTGTCGTAATTTTTATGCCCGTACGCATAAGCTTAGTCTAGACGTCCGCTTTCAGGCCTTATTTATACATAGTTTTCAGGGTATTGTTATTCTAACTAGTCTATCTAGCGTAACCTAAAAATTTATTAGTGTAGTTAGCTGTAGACTTAGTTTGTCACATGTTTTAAATCTTGCGTTCTATAATAGTTGCTATGTTCAGGAGTCTGAACGCTTAACGCATGCATGCTTTAAATCTTTCTGTATTCTTAAACATGACGATGAGTTCTTGGGGCTTTTTGCCGTCGCTTATGTACTTAACTAGGTAAGGTTTTACCTACTTGGCAGCTTCGCCTCTTATGTAGCTGGACATAAGTACTGCTTAGTCGTCGTCGTCTATGGTGGTCGCATTGAACTTAAAGAAGAGGTTAAACTGAAGTAACTACTCTTTGAGCTTAAAGCGATCTCTATAGAAGAGGTCCAGTTTAGTAATAGTGTTACCTGGCCTAGTAGTATAATGGTTCGTGTTGTCTATCTCAGTATTACTTATCTTAAGGGTGTTCAAAGTATAAAGAATCTTAGAAGCTATTAGTAAGGATAACTAATAAGATTATAAGGTTAGTTCTCCGGGATAGAGTAAGGGACTAGATAGACAGGGGTTTAATACTAAGACAGTAAGAGGGCGCTTCTGTAAAGAGTACTAAGGGTTTAAGAATAATTAGTATTACTATTACTATACTATAGAGTATAATATTAAGTTAAACATAATAAGCTGTAAGGGTTCATTGTGGTGATCTATATACATAGAACTTATGCATGTTGCTTAGTGTGCTCGGTGTGCTTAGTGTCACTGATCAGACTAATCAACTGAGCATGTCACGTGATCTCGCTTGTTGGTCCAATCTTGTGAGGTCCAGTTGGGGCCACTGGGACAGGGTCCCAGCAGGATCGTAACAAAAGCTTAGTAAGATCTTTTACTATATCTATACTAAAAAGGCTATCTTTAAATATAAAGTAGTAGCTATAAAAGGCGCTCTTATTTATAAAAAGAAGTATAAGTAGTAGAGTAAAGTTTTCTTATTATAGTTAGATAAGGACTATTATAGTAGTACTATATTCTAGTTACTTAAGAAAGTAAAAGAGGTACTTAACGAATAAGAAGCTAGAGCTTATAAAGAGGAGAAGTAGTAATATTAAAAGCTTAAAGTAGCTAAGTATTATAAAGAGTAAAAGTAGGCTAAAGCTAAGATAGTTTAAGTAAAGTAAGTAGCTAGAGCTAAGGCTAGGTTACTAAAGTAGAGAGAAAAGGCAGACTAAGCTACTAATTAGGCTACTAGGTGTTACGAACAGAAGTGGGAAGGGCGGCGGTTACGAGGATGTAGGAGGAGGCACGGACGACCGACGAGGAGACCGAGTCTCTGAACTAACCGATAACGCCAGAGTCACGTGATCCCAGAAACCCCACGCCAAGGCGGACTATGTCCTATACGACGGAGATAAACTTAGAGAACCTAGAGGGGGCCTTACAGGAATCCTATAAGATAATCATATATATAGACTTATATAATATAGCCCTATAGTATATTACAATTAACTTAAGATAATCTATAAGTATACTACTATCTAATACTTCTATATTTAACCTACTTAGCACTATATATCTATAGAATACTCTAAAGATACTAACTAGTTAATACTAGTTACTTTATATTATAACTACTTAACTAGATCTTTAATATTTTAATTACTCTTAAGATAAGTAGTCCTAGCAAATACGTAGCTACCTCTAACTCTTTAACTATAACTACTAAAGAATATCTAATTAGTAAACCTACTATATTTAGCAGTAATTAACAACACCTTAAAGGATAGTTACTCTAACTTAACCTATACTTCTACCTCTATAAAGATATTAATAAAAGTAATAAGGTACCTATGTCAGATACATGCTACTCTACTACACAATGTCCGTAGTAGGCAATATAGTAGGGCCGATACGACGGAAGTCCCGGAAGTATAAAAGGCAAGAGAACACAGTAGAAAAAACAATAAACACAATTATAATTAACACATAATTAATTTATCATAGTTATTAATTCTAAAAAACGTATTTTAGCATTTTATCTAACAATTAAGAGTCTTACTGCCTTAACCTTACGCGAGAAGCAATGGCACAACTAATAAACCGCGATTCTAACATTATCCTTACAGATTATATGAGCTAGAAGCCTTAGTACGAGCAGCTAGAAGCTAGATGCCTATTACTTAGGGTGTAGTACCTCGTTAACCCTATAAGCGATGCTGTGCCGAAGACAGAGCTAACCCCTCTAACTAAGCTAAACATTAAAATATATAAGAAACGCACGGCGATTAGAGACTAACCTCTAGCAAATCTATCTAATTTAATAAATAGTAGATAAACCGCATTTAAAACTAATGTTAATTACTATAAGACGTAACTTAACTCGTACAAAGTTACAGTAATAAACTACAAAGACAAAGATGTAAGGTTAGATAAGCTGTTAGTCTATATTTAAGTAACAGTCTCTATCTACTTAAAGAAGACGTACTACAGAATAAAGCTCTTAATCTAAGAATAGGTAGCTACTTCAAAGAGTACTATTAGTATTAACAATAAGGACGAGTAACTGCGCGCTTAGGATTAATACATTACAGCCTTAAAGCTAATAAGATAACTAATATATTAGGACAGCTAGCTAACTAAGTATAATTACGTAGTAACTATTATAGAGACTAAAGAAATTAGAGAAGTCTAAAAACTTAATTATATAATATAAGATTTCCTAAACGTAGTTAGTAAGGTTAGCCCTAACTAAGTGCTATTATTCTAAGACTTAGGAAGACGCGAGCTAAGAATAAATTAAAAAGAAATAATAAAACGCTTCTAAGATTATATAAGCTTATACTACTGTGGAGTTAACAAGGTGGTTCGGCACAATCCCGCAGTTCTGGTGTTGTGAATGAGAGGTGACGCTGGAATCAAATGTGCGTGAATAACAGGAGCAGCCCTGCCTGTGCAGTCTGCCAGAAACGAAGGTAAGTATGGAGCCTGATTAAAAGTAATAAACAAAATGGTCTGAAATCTCATTGAATTGACGTAGCTAATGCACTAGCTACTTCGCAAAATCTCAGTTTTGAAGTGAATTGTCATGGTGTGTGGTGCATGATGTATGAGGTTTGGTGCATCTCCAAGTCTTATCACCAAATTTCGCTGACAAAGGAAACCCCTCATCACCTGATTGCCCAGGTACCCTGTGCAACGGCACACTACCTAAAAGAGAGATAGTAGAAGGGCGCTTTTACTATAAGTAAAGCTTTATATCTTACTAATAGTAGTAAATCTACCTAGGATATAGATAGGGACGCCTCTCTTATACCTAATAGTGTATTATCTAACTAACCTAAACAGGGGTTAAGGAGGAAGTCCTTATTAAAAAAACGCCTAGCTAGTTATTTAACTATATCTAAGTAGTCATAGAATTAAGATAAAGTAGCAGCTAAAGGCATAAAATGCCCTGCTTATAGACTACGCTATCTTCTTACTAACTACCTCTATATTAATAATAATAATACCCTAGCCCAGTTTAAGCTAAAGGAATTAATATTAAAGCTAGTAAAGCTACGCTTATAATATAATCCTAATATACAGGAATAAGTAAAGGTATTAAAAAATTAATAAACACAAACACTAAGCTTTAAGAACTCTTATACTCCTACGCCTAAGATATCTACTAACTAACTTAAAAGTTAGAAGATTATAATAATTAGTACTGCGTTTATTACTGTATCTTTCTAAGTTAAGTATTTAGACTACCTACTAAGATAATCCTTTACCCTTAACTTAGGCTTAACAATCTATATTATAAATAACTAAACATAACTTTAAAACCTGCGTCCTCCTGCTAAGGCAGATTTTATATTAGCTAGGAACACACAAATTTAAATATAAGGATATAGAATAGTGTAGCTTAACCTAAGAGGGCTATATAGACTAATAAGGCTCGTGCTAAATAATGTAGTATAGTGTCTAGAAATCCTATATAATCTAGTATTATTTAGGCTGCTTAGGTAACAGGGCGTGTAGTAGGATAATAAGAATAAGCCTACAACTCTTAAGAGGCGAGACGACTTAATAATTACATGCCTAAAAGAAGTATATAGATAATAGATACTTAAGTAATAAGACAAAATCTAGGCAGTCTTTTACATAAGAATAATTAATTCTTAGGTGAAGCGAGCACTATAGAAAGCTAATGCGATACGCTAGTATAAACGTATAGGATATCTAGGGCCGGCAGCTATTAAATACCTAGTCTAGTAATCTAAGGGAGTGCGTATTAAGAGAGTTATAATAGTTAAGTGCGACGCGTACAGAAGAGCTAAAACTAAGCGTTAAATACAACGCGCGTCTTAATTAAACTACGAAGGCCCTAGAAAAAGACTAGCTATTAACTTCTATTCTTATAAAGAGGGAAGCTTAATAAAAGAGAAAAGTTAAATACTTATTACTAATTAATACTCTAGTTTTATATAAGACTTTTACTTTAAGGATAATTAACTTAGAAAGTTAATTATTAGGTTACTAGATATTATTATCTAGTTCCTAAAGAAGCAGTATAATATTACTGTTAAAGTAATTAAATATAACAGTAAGATTATAACTACGAAGCTAGAGGTAGTATAATTGTGTACCGCGTAAGTAATATAACTTAAGCCTTTAGCTCTAGATACTTAAGCACAAAATAGTAGTGCTAAACGCTTAGAGGGTGTAGTTAAAGATAAATCTCGCGTAATAAGGCTAGACGTAAACTTGCTATAGAAGCTATAGCTAGAGATTACACAAGCAGCAGTGTATCTACATAATTAAACGCTAAACTACTTAAATTATTAGAATTTACTGTATAAAGTCTTCTTTACATTTACAGCTCTCTAAAACAGTATCGCTACAACACCTTAAAACCTAAACCTAGCACACCTAAAAGTATATAGCTATAAGGCCTTTACCTTAACTAATAACACTCTTCAAGGTAAATTACGACTCTAACGTCTTAATCCGCGAGCTTAGATTAGATACCTAGTTAGATATTAGTTGTCTAATATCTACAGGATCTAGATTCTAACTATAAGTAAGGTAATTAGTACTTAAGACGTAGTATTTAATAAAGATATAATATTTAACAGGAAGACAGAAGATATTATAGATAATCTTATATATAGCACCTTAAATAAGATAGCTATATAGATAAGATCTGCTAAGCTTCTAGAACCTACCTATAATTAACTAGAGACTAAAACGTTCTTTAAAGATAATATAATATAAGATACTAAGCTAACCTAAGAATATAATAGCCTAGGATACCGCTAAGGAAGGAAGATAGGGTACACCTATCCTACGCTACTAGCGACTCTACTGCTAGTAGCGCTGCTTACGCATCTGCTAGCAGGCGCTTATTAGGAAGACACTTAAGACTTAGATGCTTTATTAAAGACTGTCCTATAGAAGGCCGCATTTATAGCTAGGATATAGGCTAGGAATATTAGAACGTACGAAGGTAGGCTAGTAGATAAAGCTTAAATAAAATAAATGCTGGCATAAGGACTAAGGCCTTATCTTAACTAACTTCTACCGCTACTATTAACCTAGAGGTAGGTAGAAGAATATCTACTTAGAGACTACTAGAAGGAAGCCTAGAGAGAGCATCTTAAGAGTTATAAGTATATAAAATTATAGTCTAAAGTACCTGTAAAGAAAGTAAAAGTAAAGGGTTAACAGATCTTAGACTATATATAGGTGTACACCTATAAGCTTAATAAGGACTATTACTTTAAGAGCTGTAAAGCGTAATTAGTTATCTAAAGAGACTAACAGAGAAATATTACTTCTTAGGAAACCTATGCAGCTACTCTTACGAGCTGTTTATTTTAAATACTAATAGCGATTACTGCTTATTTTAATCTTAAGCTTAAACAGTATAACATTATAAATACTGTTATTTATACAGTAATAGACTAAGAGATCTATATAAGAATGCTATATAGCTATTAGAAGCCTAGGACAGTTCTATAAGTTAACAAAGCTTTATATAGGCTCTAAATATTACTAGTCCTCTAGTAGAAGGAATTTATATTAACCCTTAAGAAACTAGGCTTTTAGAGCGTCCTTTATAAGCTATACTACCTAATTAAAGACAGAATTATTATATTCTTCTATGTTAATAATATTATTCTTATATATAGTAAGCAGAAGGAGACTAAAGCCTAGTAAGCAATCTAATATCTTAAAGATAAGTACTTAATAACTAGCAGAGATAATCTTTAATAGTTTCTTAGAGTTAAAGTTATTAGGAGCTAAGAGCAGCGTGAGATCTAGCTATTATAAGCAGCATACGCGGATAAGATTAGCTGTTTAGTCGATAGAAAGGATATCTAACACGACACTCTAATAGCGGCTATTAAACTTAAGCCTTAGGAAGACCTAGCTACTCTTTCAGAAATTAACAAGTACTAGCGAAAGATTAGATCTCTAATATTTGCAGCTATAACTACTTGTCTAGATATTATATTCGTGACGTTACAACTAGCACGCTTTCTAATAAATCTAAGATAGGAGTATTATAATATAGCTAATTAAGTTCTCCTCTACCTATAGAGCACTAGAAATCGAGCGCTTAAGCTTAGCAGAGATAGTTAAATAGAAGTTGCAAGCGACGCCTCTTTCGCTAATAACACATTAGACAGAAAGAGCTCGCAGGGATATATAATTAAGTTATTTAGTAGCCTAATTACTTAGAAAGTAAGTAAGTAAGATATAGTTATAACCTTAATAACAGAAGCTAAGCTTCTTACTCTATTATAAGTTATAAAAGAAGCTATATTTATATTACAACTACTTAAGGAACTACAAATTAAACTGCCTAAGGATATAATTATAATATAATGTAATAATACTTAAACTATCTAGCTAATTAATAAAGAGGTCTCACGATTATAAACTAAGCTCTAGTATGTAGATATTTACAATTATTAGTTAAGACAGGAAGTATTAAGAAGAAGTATTTAGGTTATCTATATCTAATTAGCTAATACACTAGCTAATAGCTTTATAAAGGCGCTCCTAGCTAATAAATAGGCACAGTTTTAAAGCTAAATAGGCCTTATAGAGCGTACAGGAAGCAGAGATCTAACAGCAGCGCACCTTAAAGAGGTCTAAAGCTAAATTAAGAAGCTAGAGATTAAGCAGGCATAGCTAGACAGTAATTAACGCTTCTTGCACACGAGCTCTAGGCTTATTAGAAGATAATATAAGCAGTTCTTGTCTAGCTTAAAACAGTTTCTAAGCTGAGGGAGTGTGTTAGATACATACTACTCTACTACACAATGTCAGTAGTAGGCAATATAGTAGGGCCAATACGACGGAAGTCTCGGAAGTATAAAAGGCAAAAGAACACAGTAGAAAAAACAATAAACATAATCATAATTAACACATAATTAATTTATCGCAGTTATTAATTCTAAAAAACGCATTTCAGTATTTTATCTGACAACCTATTATAATTACTTACCTTACAGGTAAGGCGCTAGACTAGGTTACGCTATAATTAGAATAATATATAGACTAGAGAATTATTAATATAGAAAATATAGAAATATTTAAGAATTAGGATAAGTTTAAAAAATATATCTAGTAAATCTTTAGGATGTAGACTAAGAAAGTCGCAGCAGAATAATATATACAGGAACTTAAATAATATACCTCTGTTACTAACTATACTAATAAGTTTAAGTAGTACTCTATAAATATTAGATGAGATAATAAGGCTCTTAAATAAATATTCTAATAAGGCCTAAAACTATAGGTTAAGGAGAAACTTATAAGAACAGGATACGTTATTAAAGATCTTAATAACTTAATTAATAACTATATAAGAATTAATAATAACTTATATAAATTAAACTAGGAACTATAGAGCTATAGAAAAAGAAGAATAATCTATATAAGAAAATAAAACGGCTATATTTACTACCCTAGAAATACTTTCACTACTAGCTACTATACTTCTAATAAACTAGAACTAATATATCTAGATAATATTAATAAGAAGTATAGGAATAAGAAAGTAAGGAACTAGAAGATAGATATAGAGAAGTTAAAGGGAAATTACTATAAGTATAAGAAGAAGGGATACTTTATAAAAAACTATAGGTAAAAGAATAAAGTTACCTAACTTAAAGTTAATATAATTAAAGGCTTTAATAATACCTAATTTAGGGACTAAGAAGTAGTTACTATACTTAACTATAGTACTAGACCCTTATTACTACTATAATAAGATAATAACTAGATTATAGAAACCTATAGGTAGGTAACCCTAAATACTTAAGAGGTTAACTAAAATAATAAGGCTCTAGCAGAACTATATCTAGGAACCTTAGTTAACTAGAACTAACTACTACTTATAAAGAGTATTAAGGAAGTATAAGTACTAGATAATAAAATATAGAGGATATAGGGTATACTAGTGTGGAGTTAACAAGGTAGTTCGGCACAAACCCGCAGTTCTAGTGTTGTGAATGAGAGGTAACACTAGAATCAAATGTGCGTGAATAACAGGAGCAGCCCTACCTGTGCAGTCTGCCAGAAACGAAGGGAAGTATAGAGCCTAATTAAAAGTAATAAGCAAAATAGT
Source organism: Pseudopyrenochaeta lycopersici (assembly GCA_003313425.1). NCBI lineage: Eukaryota > Fungi > Ascomycota > Dothideomycetes > Pleosporales > Pseudopyrenochaetaceae > Pseudopyrenochaeta > Pseudopyrenochaeta lycopersici. Next base: position 188,112 of record NHZP01000071.1, read on the forward strand.
CTAAAATCTTATTAAATTAATGTAGCTAATGCACTAGCTACTTCGCAAAATCTTAGTTTTAAAGTAAATTATCGTGGTGTGTAGTGTATAATGTTAAGATCTCTCGCATCTCTAAGTCTTATTACTAAATTTCGCTAATAAAGGAAACCTATTATTACCTAATTACCTAGGTACCCTATATGACAGCATAAACCTCCCCTACTTTAAGCTTAGTCCTATTAAGCTTATAACTCTTACTTATTATTCCTTCTCCTTATAAGTAGAACTGCTAGCAGGAGGAGAAGAGAGCTAAGATAAGATATAAAAGAAAAAAAGAAAGAAATTATTACCCTATAAATAAAGAGAAGGCAGTATAAGCTATATTTCTGCAGGAGGAGTAGTTCTTATAATTATGCAGGTTCCTTTATAAACTCTCGCACTTTATTATTAAATCTCTTAAAGATAGTAGGAAAAATAAAAGAAAACGCGCCTTAACCTTACTATTAAAGACGCTAGCAAGTATGCTATTATCCTAGTATCCTTTAAATAACTTAGAGGTACTTAGCTAATTATAGTCTATTAAGCCTTACCTAGTAACTACTAATTAATTAGGCTCTTAATAGTACAGCCAAATTATCTTTACTTCTTCTTCTTAATCTCCTTAATCCTCTTACTATAATAAGGAGTCTGTAACAGTATATATAGATTTAACGCGCTTATATTAAGTTACGCTTACCTAGGATAAGAAGGCGCGAGAGGAGGCCCTATAAGTAACTAACTAGGCGAATATTAACTTAGCGCCTGTTACTATAATAATAACTTATATAAACTAGTATAAGTTAAAGTTTATAGAGACTTAGTTATACTTTAGATAGACAGACGCCTTAGTTTCTCCTTCCTGTCTAGTATCCTAGCAGCCTTACTATTAGGATTATTAGAAAGCTCCTTAAGAACCTTATCTAAGGTAGTGCGTTATTTAACCTACCTATTATACTTCTACTACTTAGCTTCCTAAGCTAGATTTATACCTTTATTTAAGAAGAATAACTTATTAGGTACGCTAAGGTCTTTATCTTCTCTAAAAGTAATCTTCTTATAATACTAGTAGATAACCTAATACTCTTTAATTATTTTTACTATAGCTTTCCTAGTATCCTTAATAAATTAATAGATTAAACTAGGATTAGGCTAATCTGTAAATAAGTTAGTTAGTTTCTCTAAAACTAGCGGAGAGTCCTATCTTAGCTAACAGTTTACAGGCTTAGTAATATTTAACAAGTATACTAGTATAACATCTCTAGGAAAGGCCTATTTAACGCCGCTATAGTAATTTAAGTGTCTAGAAGGTAACTTTAGCGCGGCAGTTAAGCTTTAAAAGGCAGCAGTAAGCTCTTAATAGGAGCCTATCTTAGGAATCTCTATTATAGTTATATCCTCTTCTACCTTAATAAACTAAGGTAAGATAGTTTATTATTACTTAGTTGCAGGTCTAGTAGATCTATAAGGCAGCCTAGGATTAGAGATGCAGACATAACCAGCCTTATAAGGCTAACTAAACTATTTAACGTTAGGGAATTTCGCACTGTAACTCTCTAGCTAGTCCCTCTTATTATCCTATCCCTTAATATAACTAGTAGAGTTCTTAAGTCCTAAGTTTTCTCGCTAGTTCTAGTACTTATAGATAATATTATAAAAGCTACGTAGTATCTATATATAGTTATCTTTATCTTTATTATTAAAAGAGACGCTTCTTTAGATAATATCTATACCTCTGCCTAAGTACACAGCCTTAGAGATATTTAAGTAAATATAATAGAAGTAAGTCCTATCCTTAGGCTTAGTGTATTTTATATAGTAAGGGTAAGAAATTAGGTTAGGCTCTTTTCGCAAGACTGCGTACAGTAGCTAATACTTAATGTTACTACGTATAAGCTGCTGTATTACTAAATAATATATTACCTAATACTAGCTAAGGTTACTCTTACTATTAATTAACTGCGTGTAGTAGAGGTATATATTAAAACTCTAATTAAGGATTAAGACTAGCTTAGGATCCTTAAAAATCTAGCTAAAGGTATTATAGGTAATACTGCTATACTCCTTAAATACTTTAATATATACTCCTTAACTAAGAGCCTTAGTAACTTTATTCTAGTTAATTTAGACTTAAACTTTTACTAAGTAATAATAATAGCTCTTTAAGTCTTAATGCGTATAGTCTCCTTAAAATAAGGCTAAGAATAGAACTTAAGTTACTAAGTCTAATTAAAGCTAACTCTATTAATCCTAATAATAGTATAGTATCTTAAGCAGCTAAACTATATTTAAATTACTAAGGCTTTAAGTAAGCAGGCCTATCTTACTAGCTACGTAGCAGTAATATTACTAGCACACCTTACGATAGTTAAATACCTAACTACTCTACCTATCCTTAAGAGTGCTAAAATTTATACACTCTTAATACTAGGTATTAATTAGCTAAACGCGCTTACTATTATTTAACTTCCTAGACGTAAGTAATATATTTATCTTAACTAGAGTAGACTGTTTATTTATATAAGCGTATCTCTTACGCGATTTTACTATAATACTAGTTTTAAGCGAGATATCTTCTTTAATTAAGTCTTAAATGTTAATACTATTATTAAGTGTTACTAGTAGTATTTTTAACTTTTTATATAACTACCTTACTAACTCTAAGTCTCTTACGCAAATCTTATCTAGAGTAAGAGGCTGCGTAAAAGGAAATCTCTAACACTACTTAAGATAGAATTTCTCTTAAAGGGCCTCTACTACCTTAACCTGTTATTAAGTACGCCTATTCCTTCTTAAACGTTATTCTTCTAGCTAGATTTCTTAAATACTTTTAGCTATAATAGACAGCCTATCTATTTAAGGCTCGCCTAGCTTCTCTAGCTTATTCTAGATATTACCTCTAAATTCTTTACTTATACGTTAGTAACTAAGACTAGAAGGCTTAATAACTTACGTGCGCCCTCTAATATTTAATAAAGTAGTAAGGCTTTAGCTTCTAGTACGTTTAGAGGTAGTTATTACTAAGGCTGTTATCTAGACGCTAGCCTTAGTCGTAGAATTATTCTTACTATTACTAGTAGTAGGAAGAAGTAACTTAGTCTACTTATAATACTTAAAATAATTCTCCTATAGCTACTTAGGCGGAATAGTTATATTTAGAGGAAGCTTTATCCTTATATATAATTACTTTCTATACTATTTAATTACCTCTATCTAGAATATCTAGTTAAGATATCCTTCTCTAGAGCGCGTGTCTATATTATTAGCTGTAATCTTAGAAGTAAGTATCTTATACTTATTAATAATACTATGTAACTTAGTATTACTATCCTTATAATACTTCTTTATCTAAGTAAGTATATTAGCTATCTACTAACGTACTTCTTCCTAGTTAGTAATATTAGTAAATTTATCTTATCTCTTCTTTATAAATTATTATTAATAGTAAAGAGCTATATTAAAGAAAAAAGTAAGATTATCTAGTAAAGTCTTACGTAATAACTATTAGACTACTATTACGCTAGAGTATAAGTATACTACTTAAATAAAATATAGAATAAAGACCTGCCTTAGTATATACTAATAGTATTTATCTAGATAAGTAAACGCGCTTTCTATCTTCTTTTTCCTATTCTTCTTATAAGTATTTATATCCTTAAGTATAAGATATTACTACGTAAAAGTAGTAATACCTCTATACTATAATATTAAGCTTAGTCTTCCTTTTAGAAATTCTCTAGTTATAATAATAAGGGTTAAAGTCTTATTAAAGTAAGTTACTAATGCTACTATCTAATTATTTACTATACCCTTCTATTTAATAGGCGAGACTTTTAGTAAGCTTTAAACCTAAGCGTCTATTATAATTCTTACGTACTAAGAGACTTTAACATTAATATAACGCTTAAGCTTAGTTCTATAGTCTTTAATAGCTTCTTTACTAGTAAATTATATAATATCTATTAGCGTAGGCTTAATTATAGTTATAGTTAGTTAAGGATTTAGGTTTAATAGTAGGGGCGGACGCTTCCTAGGCTATTTAGGTGTCTAAGGTAGCTATAATATTGCTTAAAGTTTATACCTAATAGGTACTTATATATCTACCTTAGAAGGTTTTAATAGATAGTAATAAGAAGTAAGAAAGAGAAACTTAGGCCCTGTAAGATTAACTATAGGCTTAAGATTTAGAGGGGGTTTAAGTAGTAAAGGGTATTTTTCCCTTCCTAACTTTTACTTAAAAGCCTTACTAAGGCTCGTTAATATAATAAAAGGTAAAGTTACTATTATATTAACTCTTCCTTATTACCTAATTAGCTAGTATAGCAGGTCCTCTTAAGAGTAGGCTACTTAGGAACGTTTCTTAAGCATGTCTTATCTTACTACTAAACGCAGCTATAAACTTACCTTTACACTTAAAAATATTAATTATCTTATCTTCTACCTCCTTTAATTAATTCTGTATCTTTAAATTATCGCTCTGTAATCTCGTAGTTGCGTTACTACTGTTAGCGCAGATATTAAGTTGTCTAGCTAATTAGGTTTTAGCAGGTCTCGCTAAGCTTACTTAGCGATTACTAATTAGCTAGATTCTTTAACACTCTAGTTTCTCTACTAATTTTAATCGCGTAATAAGGAGATTAACCTCCTAGCGACTCTAAATAATATTTCGTTTAATTTTAACTTATTTTTATATGCCTAGGAGGTTACGCTGCGTGTATGTAATACTAAATATGTAAAAATATACAAAAATTTAATAAAGGAAATGCAGCCTCTCCCCTACTTTAAGATAAAAGCCTGTCCCCTAGACTTAAGTAAGCTTATCTTCTAAGTTAGAATTAATTTCTAAATTAGGTATTTAAATATATTATTATCTCTTAGACTCTATTAAAGATCTTAGTATAATAATAGGATAGCTATATATAGTTAACGGTATTATGTGTCACGAACACACCAGACCTAGCGGGGGACGACCCAGCGGAGGGCCCTCGGACCCATACTGGATAGAGCCCAGAAAGGCTTAGGACTACACTAGAGACGGGCTAGTATATAAACGAGAGCTACCCCCTTAGAGCAGAGGTTAAGGATTAGTCTTAATACTATCTCCTATTACTTAACCTTAACCTCTACTAACAGTCCCTAATAATTCTAATTCTTCTTACCCTAGGGGTAGTAGTTGAGAAACTCTCCTCTAAAGTACTGTTAAGAGCCTAGGAACAGTACGCCCACATCCTAACAGCAAAAGAAGAAAAAAAAAAGAGGAAGTATTATAGTAGGCACTCGCAGAAGACCTAGGAGTAACGCTAACCTAGAGCCTCCTTAAGGAAGTACTAAAGACGCCTAGAGAGACCTAGAGACATTAGAAGACCCCTAACAATTAAACACGTTAGACGCCCTAAACTAAAACCCCTAGGACTCTAATATAATAGGTACCCTATAGTAAGGGTTAGGACTACCCCTAGACTAACACACTTATAGTAGTAGACTTAACTAGGTTAGCGAAACTCTAACAGAGGTGTCTAGTGCTGCTAACGTCCCAGTAGAAACCTAACCCCTTTCTGCTAGGAAAAAGCTAATAACAGGAATCTTAAATAAAACGTTTATCTAAGGTCTATTAGCTAACCTCTTTAAGGCAGAAGAGACTAGAGCCTTAGAAGAAGTAATTAAAAAGCTAAAGGACTAAATTAATTACGCGTTATAAGTACTAGGGGTAGGACAGGCTAGGAAGCTACTAGAACCCCCCCAGCCCGCCTTTAATAAGGCAGAGAAGCTTATTAGGGCTCTAAATAGTGTATAACTTAAACTAAAAGTAGGATTAGAAACCTAAGCCCTATTGGCACAGCAGGTAGACTAATAGGTGAAGGACGTCGAAACTGCCTTCGCGTACGCCTAGGTGCTAGAAGACACAGTAACCCGCACCTATTAGGCTCTAGGGACGATCTAGTATTACGTCTACTAAGAACTCCTCTAATAACGCATTAACGAAGGGAGTATTACCTTATAGGCTTACCTTAAACAGGAGGAACGTAAGCTAGTTTAAGATCCTATCCTTACCTACTATAATAACTACCTCTAGTTCTTTAACTTTAAGTAGTAGAGGGATAATAATATTAACACCTTCCTCCTCTAGCTAGAGAAAAAGGAATCCCTTCTAACTTATAACTTCTTTAAGCTAGAGGACAGGGAGGATAACTATAAGCTAAAGATCGCCTTTATATAGTTAAGACTTCTAAAGGAATACTGCAGGGAGATTATACGTACTAGGGTCCTTAAGACTATTAACTTATAGCCTAAGTTTAAAAGGGCCCTACGTAACGCAGAAACTATAACTCGCGCTAATTACTTCTTAAGGGACACCTAAAAAGCTACTACTAAAGGCCCTTCTTAGGGTAAACGCCTAGCGTTAAACTCTTTCTCTAACCTGTAGAAGACTAGTAAGAAGTAAGATAACAGACCCTTAGAGATAAACTACTCCTAAAGATCGCCCTGTCTAAAGCCTACATAGAACCTGCTGCGGTACTAGGGGACGCCTAAAAACTCCTAGCACCTAGCTAAGCAGGGTATAACCTAACCCTACTAGAAGAATTGTAATTAAGGAAACGCGAGAGGTAGAGCTAACGAACAAACTTAACCTAGGCCTTAATTAGGAAACGCAACGCCCTAGTTACTAATCTGTCCTAACTACTACTAGGGCCTAATACCTAGGGGAAAGCACTCTAGATAGCGATTGAAGTCTAGCTATAGGTAGCTAATAGACTCCTGCTCCTCTTCTAAGCCCTATACAACTTAGGCGCGGAGATTAACATTATATTAAGTAAGATTACTTAGCTTTACTTCCTACCTAGAGCAAACTACTACTAGAAGCCTACAGTAAGCCTGGTTAACAATTGACTACTCCTACTAGGAGCCGTATACGATCTGTCTATCTAGTACTAGGACTTAAAAGGCACAGTAAAATAGGTAGGCCTATAACTATTTTAGTCTACTAATATTAAAGGCTACAACCTTATCCTAAGATACCTATAGCTAAGAGAAGCTAATCCTAAGATTTAATTCTCTATAGGAGAATTTAAATAGTAGGCTGCGCGAGATACTAACCAGGTCTAAGTCGTTACCGCCGCGGACCTGTTAGGCGATGTCAGCCCTAAAGAGACAGCCTACATCCTCTACCTAGGAGCCCTAACCTGTAACACCCTAACTAGCAAGGCTAAAAGAGCAGTCTAAGAGGAGATATGTTAGGTAACTGCTACGAATCTATTAGAACTTACTAAGCCTAGTAGAGATATAGAATATAACGTAGAATAGTTCTATCACTAGGGCTTGCTCTAGCTGCAAAACCTAGTCCTTAGTATCGCAGACTACTTAAAGGAGTGTGTCTAAAGGGAACCCCAGCTAGCCTAGCTGCCCGCAGAGACAGTACGGCGCGTAGTATCTAGTATACGCAACGGGAACTCTAATTAGCGCGCCACCCTCCTAGTAGCACCTTATATCCTCCTTAGCCTAGCTAAGGAGGATGCCCTGCAGGTTAACTCTGCTAGGGACCGCCTGGACGAAGAGGAATTAAGGCACGTCCCCTAGAAGCTGTACTACAAGTAGCTCGCCTTTAGTAAGTATTAGACAGAGGTACTGCGCCCCTATAGAGAGTACAACCACGCGATTATATTAGAGGAGGGATAAAAAGTCCTAAACCTCCCTATTTATAACCTCTCGCGCTAAGAGCTAGATATCCTCTAGGAATACCTTAACACGGCGCAGGAGAAGGGATAGATCTGGCCTAGCACGTCGCTAGTAGGGGCCCTAATCTTTTTTATACTAAAATTAGATAGAACGCTCTAGCTATGCGTAGACTACTAAGGCCTAAATAAAGTAACTGTAAAGAACTAGTACCTAATCCTCCTTATAAGCGAGATGCTAGACTGCCTCTTAAAGGCGTAAATCTTTATAAAGTTAGATATCTAAGACGCCTATTATAGACTTTAGATTAAGGAGGGTAATAAGTAGAAAATAGCGTTTAAGACGCGGTACGGCTACTTTAAGTACCTTATTCTACCCTTTAGATTATCTAACGCGCTAGCGACCTTCTAGTCCTATATCTACAGAGCCTTTAGAGGGCTCGTAAACCGCACTTACGTAGTGTATCTAGATAATATACTAATCTACTTAGAGAATAAGAAAGATTATAATAGCTACGTAGAGGAGGTCTTAGACTAACTTATAGAATAGGGCCTGTACTATAAGGTAAGTAAGTATACCTTCTCTACTAGATCTGTAGAATTCCTAGGGTTTATAGTAACTCTAGGAGGCGTAGTAATAGACTCTGTAAGAGTACAGACTATTAGAGAGTAGCTAGAACCCTAGGGCTATAAGGACATCTAAGTGTTCCTTAGGTTCGCTAACTTCTATTAAAGATTTATCTTTAACTACTCTGCTATAGTACGTCCGTTAGTAGACTATATAATAACTGCCTAGAACCTAGTAACAGACCTAAGTACGTCTCTTATAGGTAAGGCTATAAATAAGGCTGTAAAGAGTTATAAGGGACCTACGAGATAGTACTAGCTGTAGGCGTAGCCTAACTACGTAAGGAACGCGTTCCTTACGCTGCGTTAGAAGTTCTTAGAAGCCCCTATACTTCAGCACTTTAACCTAGTAGAACTAGTAATAGTTCTTACTAACGCTTTAGACTTTATAATAGCTGCTATCTTCTTATAACTAGCTTTAACTAGGTAGGTAACAGAGCGTTACTAGAAGCCTGTTGCGTTCTAGAGTAAGAAGTTCTCTAGACTATCCCTAAATTAGTATACCTATAATAAGGAGCTCTACACTATTATAGAAGTATTTAGGACGTAGAGGTACTACCTCTAACACACCCTAATAATAATCTAGGTACTCTCTAACTATAACAACCTCTAATACTTTATAATAACAAAGGAGCTCTCTCCTAAGTAGGCCTAATAAGCTAAGGAGCTAGCAGAATTTAACTTTAAAGTAGAGTATAAACTAGGACCTAAGAACCCTGCTAACAGGCCCTCTTAAAGGCCTAACTTTACGTAAGGACTCTTAGCAGGAGAACCTTAAGCGTTAAAGAGTGCGATACTCCTTACGCTCTAATAAAAGCTTTAATAGTAGATACCTTAAGAGTCTATAGCTCTAACCGCCCTGTAGGTAGTATAGAAACTATACCTCTCTAGGGACGGAACCTAGCTAGGTCTGCGTTAACCCCTAAAAGAGAATCTACTTACCTAGGAATTCCCTAATAAGTAGTTAGTTATTAGCGATACGTTACCTGTCTCTGCCTGTAGCTAAACTACAGGCGATAAAGCTAGCACAGAGGGAAACCTATAAGCTAGGCTATTATACTTACTAGCTACTAAAGGGCCTTTACGCAGCTTAGGGTTCTAAGTAATAGTACCTAACTACCTTATAGTAGTAGCTACGCAGGAAGAGTCTGCTTACGCCCTAGAAGTTCTAGAACGCCTCCTTAAACACGTCTAGCTAGTGTAAGCACGAGATTAGGCCTGTCCTAGCTTTACAGCGCTAGCGGGTTAGAACGTAGGCGAAGTAAGGAAGGAGGCCAGCACTTAGGAAGTTAACTCTAAGAGCCTCCTGCGCAGAAGCAGGAAAGTGTAGATCCCTAAGAACGCCTTACTCCGCGCGAATATACTCTAGAGAAACTATAATAACCCTATAAGAGGGTATTATAGGGTAGATAAAACTACTAAGGTCCTCTAAAGAAAATACTTTTAGCTCTACTTTAGGAAAGATACCTAGAAGTATATTAGCTAGTGCTTATAGTACTAGCTAAACAAGATCTAGAGACATAAGCCCTAGGGCCTGTTATTACTACTACCCCTTCCTAAGATAGCATAAAGGTACTACTCCCTAGACTTTATTACGGACCTACTAAAGTTAGCGGATAATAAGGGAAATAAGTATAACGCTATACTAGTACTAGTAGATCGCTTTATAAAATATGTCTAGTACCTGCCTATAATAAAGACGATTACGTCCTAGTAGGTAGCAGAGTTACTGCTAAAATAATGCTTCCTTAAGCAGGGGCTACTAGACACCCTTCTATCAGATTAAAGGTTAGTATTTATAAGCTAGTTCTGGTCAGACATTTATTACTACCTTAAAATTAAACACAGGCTTAGCACTACTTTCTACTCCTAAACAGATAGGCAAACTAAACACTAAAACTAGGAACTAGAGACCTACCTCTACATCTATATAAACTACTAGTAAGATAACTAGGTAGAGCTACTACCCTACGCAGAGTACGCCTACAACTTAAAAAACTACTTAGCATACGGCGTAAGCCCTATTAAGGCGGCGTTTAGGACAGACCTAAAGGGATTTAATAGAATTCCTAACAGCTACTAGCTCCGTAAACTGCCTCTAACCTAGGAGGGTCCTACAGGAGCACCAGAACTTAGGCGGCAAGTTAGTAACAGACTAAATAAATAGCACTAACGATAGGAGGAGGTAAGGGCACGCCTAGAAAAGGCGCAGTAAAGTAATATAAAGTAGTATAATACGAAATAGTCTAACTAACACTTCTCTGTTAGAAACCTAGTACTGTTACAGGCGAAGAATATAGTAACCTTAAGACCCTTAAAGAAGTTCGCAGTAAGACACTTAAGGCTATTCTATATTAAAGAGCGTATTAGTAAGCTAGTATATAGGCTCGCCCTCCCGCTATTAATAGCGCGAATTTACTCTATCTTCTACGTATCTCTATTAGAGCCCTAGGTAGAACCCCTAATATAGAGAGGGTTCTAACTAGGCCCTGTCTAGGACCTAGTAGACGCCCCTGTAGGAGATTAATATAAAGTAGAAGAAATCTTAGATTATAGGGAAACTCTTATAAGGAGGCGCGAGCTTAAAGTAAAGTAGCTAGGTTAGAGTATTAAAGATATAACCTAGGAGCTAGAGGAGAATCTTAACTACTGTAATAAACTCCTATAAGACTACCTAGTATCCCTAGAGTATAACTCCTAAGCACCCCTTAGAAGATAACTAGAATAATAACAGAGCTAGCTCTAGAAGAAGCTTAGAAGAGAATAAGAAGATATTTATAATATTACTATATACCTATAAACTAAACTAATACACCTTATATAAGGCCTACTAGAAACACGCCCTAGACCTGTTTAGTCCCTTATCTCTACGTTACTACCTCTACACTAACTAGCATCCGCCTAACGTAGGCGATTAGAATAACGCGACGTATAACTACTAGTAGGAGGACTAGTAAAGGGCGAGGGACTACTATAAAAGACTTTATTAAACGCATTTATAAGAATAGGACTTAAGGGTAACTCTATAGAATAAAAGGTAGCTTAAGGGTAGGCAGACTAAGCGCTAAGAGAAATAGAAGGCTAAAAGGAAGGTAATATAGAGGTATTATAATCCTGCTTAGGACCTAATATAGCTGTAATCCTAAGCGCTAAAGCCTAGCTACTAACAGAACTACTAAAGGTAGGAGGTAAACCTAAATAAATAGACTTCTTAACAGGCGAAGGGGTAAAGGGTAAACTAACATTAGACTTAGTAGGAATATTAGTTCTATAATAGTACTAGCGACGCTTATAGTTACTATAATACTTAGTAGACTAAAAGTTACGCTTAATACCTTTATCTATAACTACATTTTCTAGGCGCTTTAAACTAGACGTACTAATTCCTAACTGTATATATTAGCTATGTATTACTAAAGGAAGTAGTAAGAAAGTTACTTTATATTGCTTAACGTTTAACTCTTAAGACACCTAGCAGGCCTTCTTAAACTTAATCTCCCCCCTAAGATAGGAATAAATAAGGCGATTATAGGCCTGCGATACAGCAAAGAAGGCCTAACGCAACTCTATAGCATAATTGTAAGCACGCGTCTAGGTAAGCGTAACACGATTATTAATAATAAAGATCTTAGACAGCGAATCCCTAGGTTAAAGACAAGATAAGGCTGTATTAGTTTTGTAATTCGCAACTATAATTAGCTAGTTAAGTAAATTAACAGCACGCTAAAATAAAGGTTTAATCTGGGAGACCTATCAGCCAAACCTAGAAGTAAGGGTAAGTTACTTACCTTAATATAACCCTCCTTCTTTTAGGAGGAATAATAGCTGTATATACTAAAGTTATTCTTATAGACATAATAGCCTTTACCTAAGCGAAACGTACGAAATATACCCTAAACTATGCTGTTAGGGTCCTCGCAGGACACTATAGAGAGAGCGGAGATGCAGGCTTCGTACTAAAACTAAGTAAGTAACGGCTGCAGCTGCATGTTGCTAGGCAAACTGTAGATATAACTAGGAAGAGGCGCGTTACTTACGCTAGTTAGTATTTAGGAACCTATTAAGTAAGTTAAAGAGTAGTGTAATTACCTAGAAGAAGGAAGTAGATGTAGGTAGTAGAGAGAAGGGGAGTAGTACACTTATACACCTCTGCGCCTACAGACCCTCTAAAACTTAGCCTCTTACTAGGGTAGTTATAGGTAGCAGCTTACTAGCAACTTACCTGTAAAGGGTAAACTACGTGAAGGGGTAATAAGTAGCTAGTAGGGACAGGCTATAACGACCCACCTACGTAACAGCGTTACACACGTAAACTTTATAAGCTAAATACGTAAGGTCCTAGCTAATAGCAGTCGTAAGAAAGGAACACGCTAAGGCAGCTAGGAAACGGCGACTGTACAACAGTCATAAAGGCAGCCACCTTACGTAAAAAGATTTATAGGTAAAGCTGTAAAAGCTGCCTACAGGAAATACATTACGTTACCTAGCGAATGACTAGAGACGCGTTGGGACTAGGGCAGCGTAAACAGCGTGCGCGTAATGTCTATACAGGTTAGGGACAACCCTTAAAAAAAAGGGGAGGGCAATTGTTATAAACACACTAGACCTAGCGGGGGACGACCTAGCGGAGGGCCCTCAGACCTATACCAGATAGAGCCTAGAAAGGCTCAGGACTACACTAGAGACAGGCTAGTATATAAACAAGAGCTACCCCCTTAGAGCAGAGGTTAAGGATTAGTCTTAATACTATCCCCTATCACTTAACCTCGACCTCTACCAACAGTCCCTAACATTATGTCTTTAGATAAATCTAAGTTTATAGGAGGGTTATTCTCTATCTCTTATAACTAAATCGCGTCTTAGTTAGGATTCTTAATAACTATAAACTTATTATCTTAAGAGTTATTAAATTAAATAGGCGGTAGTAAAAAGTTAGCCTTAATATCTTATAATAATAGATCTTATAGCTTTACGTAACCTTAATACTCCTAAGTAACCTCGCTTTTATCTTAAGGTACCTATAGTTTAAGTCTCTACTCTAGAGTAGTATTCCTAAATTATATACTATTAAGGTTTATAAGTTAATAATTACTTTTATCTTAGTTAGCATAAAAAACTTTATATAGTCCTAGCTATCTACTTATAAGCTTCTTATCTCTTAACATGTTAATGTCTCTAGCTAAGTCCTATATTAGTATAAAGTTATTATCTTTAATTTCTTCTTAATAAATCTCCCTAAAATTATTCTAATATTTATTCTTTTCGCGTTATAGGCGCTTAGTTCTTAACACTGTGTCCTTAAGAAACTAATCTCTTAAATCTAGCTATATAGCTCGCACTGCTAATAACTAGCCTCTTAATATTACTTATCTAAATAGTAATATTTACTACGTTAGAAGAGCGAGCTTAATTAGAAGTACTAGATTCTAACTAGTAACTAACTAATAAGGAGAATATCTAGTCTAACTCTGCGTAGAAATTCTGTCTACCTATAATACTATTAGAAGATTATTAACCTAAAGTCTAAGAAGCTTTATAAGTGCGTTATATATTAGCTTATAACTACCCTTAATTTTCTTTATAGCCTAAGAGTTATATACTAATACCTAGATCCTACTAATATAATAAATCTTAGTAAGAGCTTTAACTACTTTTCTAAAATTAGGTCTACTATCTATAGTAAGTGTCCTTATTATACTCTAGTAATAAAAGATTCTCTTATATAAAAATTTAGTAATAGTAGATAACCTATTATTAGCTATTACTTATGCTTCTAGCTATCTACTAAGGTATTCTTATATAATTATAATACATTTCTTTCTTTAATAATATAGCATGTAAATAATATCTACTATAACTTATTCCTATAACGCGTAACAGTAGGTATTTATTAGTATCTCTTACTTACAGCTTAATAATCTTCGCTAGCACTATTTGTATAATGCAATCGTACGTTACACTTCCTTATATATCCTTTCCTACTAGTATTATTAAGTAAACATTAAATAGACGCTGTTTACTCTTCTATAACTAATCTATTAATATATTTCTTATATAGCTATAGTCTTAAGATTAGGATTATCTATAACTTAATAAATAGCTATATGTAAAGATCTTAAAAGCTATTAGTAAGGATAACTAATAAGACCGCAAGGTTAGTTCTCTAGGATAGAGTAAGGGACTAGATAGATAGGGTTTAATACTAAGACAGTAAGAGGGTGCTTCTGTAAAGAGTACTAAGGTTTAAGAATAATTAGTATTACTATTACTATACTATAGAGTATAATATTAAGTTAAACATACTAAGCTATAAGGGCTTATTATAACGATCTATATACATAACGCGCTTATTGCGCTTGCTGCGAGCGCTGCGAGCGCTCGTCCTTAGCAGAGCGAGCGGTCACGTAATACGTAACAGAGTAGAACACTAGCGCTTCCTAACTAGCTGCCAGCGTCTAAGGCTCTTCCTCCTTGTCTAGGATTTTAGATCTTAATACTATCCCCTTCCTCCTTTAGGATTCGTCTTAAATTACGTAATATGTAGCTAGATTAGTTTAAAGGCAGCGTACCCTGCGTCTGTAGTAATATAAGATAAAATATTTTCTAAGTCCTAGATTTATAATCTACGTCTTTATAATAAAATCCTCTGTACTAAAACTATTACTAAATTCGCCTATAATAAGTATTTTAAGGATAATATTATTTATTATATTATGCTAAATTTAAACTTAAAATATATAAATATACTCGTTTAAGAAAGCTATATATAAATATGTTCTAGGCTTCTCTAGATAAAATTTATAATAAGTGTTAGAAGAAGGTAGATAATAATAAGAAGTTACTAGTAACTATAATTACGTAGTTACTTTAGAATAAAGTAATTTTAAAGTAAGTAGAAGAAAGGGCGTAGAAGAAGGTATTATATCTTATATTAGAGATGCATAATAATAGAGAGTTAGAGTTCGCTAAGGAAGCTCCTTATCTAGCTATTAATACTTTAGTTAGTTTCTCTTTAATAGTATAGTCTACTATAGGCGCCTTAGATTAGCTAGTAACCTTAGTAAAGCCTAGCTAGGCTCCTACCTTCTAGGTTTATTATTTCTTCTTTTTAGCTTCCTCCTTTTTCTAGTATTCTCTAATTTTTTCTTAATAGTTCCTTAGGTGTTCCTCTAGTTCCTATATACTTTCTATACTTAGGTATCTTTTCTATTTAACTAGGTAGCTAAAGCTTAACTCTGGGTTATTAACTCTTCTATTTTATTAGTATCCCTAGATTTTCTTAACTTTAAACTTGTTTTCCTATTCTAGGTTATATTAGAATATTCTTTATAATAGTGTTACAGAGTTAGCTAGTTCTAGCTTAGAGATATAAAAGTATAAGTAGATCTTTATATCTAGTAGTAGCTTAAGTATATAATTTATAGGTTTATTTTATTTTTTAACTAAAAATAGTCTAACTTTAATATAATTAAGTTTCTTACTTAGTTACTTATTACGTAGATTTTTTATAAGTATACTTTATCCCCCTTCTTTAGCTAAGGTGCTATTTTTCTTTTCTTATTTTAGTAAGAGATACTGTTATATTATACTTTCTCAAGGTTTTCTTAAAGTTATTTATATATTTTCTTTATTTCTTTAGCTATTTTTATAGCTACTTTAACTTTTCTACTAGGATATAACTTTATAAAGAGATTAGGGTGTCTCCTATAGTTAGTAAAGAATAGTATCTTTCTAGTTAATTCTAATAATTTATTATTATAAGCTAGTTATACTATTAGTAATAATAAGACCTAATTATTTTATTATTAATTACTATAAATCCTTAGGTAGGTCTTTACTATTCTGTTTATTCTTTCTGTCTGTCTGTCTATTTATAGGTAATAGGCTGTTAATAATTTTCTTTTTATTGGTATCGCAGCTATTAATATAAACTAGAAGTTAGATATAAAGAGCTTATCTCTATTAGTATAATAGACTAAGGTATACTATAGTATTATATTAATCTGTCTAGGATAATAAATGCCAGTTATTCTATATTAAAGTTGTTTCTAAATAGTATTATCTCTGCTACTTTTGTAAACCTACAGACTATGTTAAGAATAGCGTTATATTTAATTCCTGTCGCGAGATCTTTAGACAGTAGTAGCTCTGTTACGAAGTCTATAGAAATATCTACCTAAGGTTCGTTAGGTAGCTCTATAGCTTGTATTTCTCTGTAAGGTACGAAGGTACTATGTTTATTCTTATAATAGTCTGCGCATTTTTTAATAAACTGTTTAACCTTAGCCTTTATATTTTTAAAGCTATAGTGTTACTGTATAAGTTCTATTATTCTTTTAATTCTAGGGTAACTATATACTAGGTTGTTATAGTATTATCTAATAATTACCTCTTATAATTCTTTAGGTACTTTAGACGTAATTATTATAGTGTTGTTTAATACCTTATTAGGTCCTAGGCTTCTATCTTAGTTTACTTAAAGGATAGTATTGCTAACTATTACTTTTATTCCTGTAATGTCTAATCTGCAGCTAAGAGCGTTAGCTCTACTATTATCTTTTCCTAGCGTGTACACGATTTTAAACTTATATTACTCTAATATTTTAGCTTATCTAACCTATCTTTAGTTTAAGTCTTTAGTAGTAGTAAAGTTAACTAATTTCTTATAATCTATAAGTATTATAAGATCTAAGCAGCTCTCTGTATAGATCTGCTAGTGGTTAAGGGCGTTAATAATTACTATAAGCTCTTTATTATGCACGTTATATTATTCCTTAGAGTCTGTAAATTTTCTAGAGTAGTAGGTAATTAGGTGCTATTTCCTATTACGTTCTTATTTTACTATTACACCTAGTATAAGGTCTAAGGCATCTATTTTAAACTGTAAAGGTTTTCCTATTTAAAATATAAATAATACTGGTAGTATAATATAAGTTTCTTTTAGCGTCTAGAATACTTTTCTTTCTTTATTTCCCTATTCCTATTTTATCTTTTTCCTTATAAGTTTAATAAGTAGGATAGATTTTTTAGAGAAGTCCTTAATAAACTATTAGTTAAAGTTAATAAATCCTATAAATAACTATATATCTTTAACTATTTTAAGTTTAGGCTATTCCTTTACTACTCTTATTTTTTCTTTACTTATCTTTACTCTATATACACCTACTATATATCCTAAGAATTTAACTTCTTTCTTATTGTCACGGTAACCACCGTGGTTCCCGCAACACCTGAATTGGCTAGCCCTGTCGAGGCCTGAGCTCGAGCACAGGCCTAGCCCCTGAGTATTCTTCTGCACCTGAGTTTCTGTTCTCTTCTCTTCTTTACGCAACGTCTTGTATTACACCTAAGATTGTACGTAGTATAATAATTAAGCTATTAGTTAAGCGTTAAAATCCCTACTTATAGCCTCTTGTAATATTACGTTGCGTTATTTACTATAGCCTCTTAAGAAAATATAGATCTATTTTAGCTTATCCTGCAACAGCTGCAGGAACTAAGGGTTAGTAGCAAAGTATTAAAAGCTAGAAATAAAGCCTTACAGGCCTCCCTGTCTAAGCAGGAAGCCCGCTATTACGAAGAGATAGCGACTCTACGCTAAGAACTTAAGGTAATTAAGATAAAGTCTGCTACTGCCCTAGCTATTATAATAACTAAAGCTAAGAGCTAACTAGGTAATAAAGAGAAATTATCTAGCGATAGATCCTCTCCTATAACTCTTACCCTACCTACAACCTAAACCTCCCTTTCTAAACCCCCCGCGATTAGGCTAAAATTAGAATAACTCCCTAACCTACTTACGTTTAGTAGAAGGAAGAAGGACCTCCTACTTTTCCTAACAAAACTATAATATAAGTTAAAAGGAAACGCCGATTAATTCGTAAATAAAGAAGCCTGCCTAATCTACGCACACTCTTATCTTAAGCGCGACCCTGCTATACTAGTAGACCCTCTTATAGATAAAGATATTACAACTATAGATTAACTTATTAGATTCCTTAACGCTACCTACAGAGATCTAAACTAAGAACTTACTGCGTAGAGCTAATTAGATAACTTAAAATAGGGAAAGAAGAACTTCCTGTCCTACTTTATAGATTTTAGAAGGCTAGTAGCTAATACTAACCTAAATAAAGGAGCCTAGATTAACTAACTCCGCCGCTCTCTCTTTAATAATTTAAGAAGAGTTATAGTTAGTATACTAATCCCTTAGTCCCTAAATAATTATGCGAACCTAATCGCGTTATACAATAATAATTTACGTTACCTACTATCTTAACCTAAATAACGCTAGTGTCTAACAGAAATAGAGATTAATATTACTAACTACGCACCTGTTAGTTCTACAGAGCGTTAAAAATAGATTAAGGAAGGACGCTGTTTTAAATGCGACTCTAAAGATTATATCTTCTGTTACTGCTCTATTCTCCTACCCTAACTACGCATAAATAGTTATCGTCCGCAGTTACTAAAAAGCTCTCAGAGTCGCGGATCTTTAACCTTAACTAGTAGCTTAAGACGATCTTACAGACGTAAAGCAGCTTGTTCCTACTCTCGTAAGGGAAAAGCCTTATCTTAAGGATAAGTCACTCCCTAAGACCGCGCACTTACTAAATCTCTACTAAACTCTAGGCTACGCCCTATTAAGACTTATAGAAATATAGTATAACTATACCTTACTTAATCTAATAAGGCCCTGTAAAGAGTAACCTAAAAGCCTTTATTAATACTAGAGCAACTAGTATTAGTTATATCTACAGAGATCTCGCGCGCAACCTAAAACTAAATTAAATACTACTACTTTACGTTATATACCTAACTAGATTTACTAGAACTGTACTTAATAGTAGAGAAGTCTCTTACACTATTAACCTAACCCTCCGCTACAGAAACTATACAGAGAACCTGCACCTGTATATTACAAACACAGGCCGTTATAATATAATCCTTAGCTAACCTTAGATATATAAGTATAAGATTAGCGTAGATTATAAGCATAAACAGCTAAAGTTTAACGCTTAACAGTACACTAAACGCTGCCTACGCAAGAACTATAACACGAACCCACTAAAGACTAAAGCCTTAGCTAGTGTACTAGTCTACACTAGTCGCTCTAGGCCTACTCGCCTAAACCTAACTATCTAATACTAACATAACTACTAGTTACTTAAGATAAATCGCTAACTAAAAGAACCTATAGAAGAGTCCCTAGAGACTCCTACT
Source organism: Pseudopyrenochaeta lycopersici (assembly GCA_003313425.1). Lineage (NCBI taxonomy): Eukaryota > Fungi > Ascomycota > Dothideomycetes > Pleosporales > Pseudopyrenochaetaceae > Pseudopyrenochaeta > Pseudopyrenochaeta lycopersici. The sequence continues at coordinate 207,647 of NHZP01000071.1, forward strand.
TTAAGACCTAATAGAGAAGAAGAACCTAACCTCTTATCTTAACCTAACCTAGACATATACTGCATTAGAGCTAAACTACTTATTTGCCTAGCTAAGAAGCAAGACTATAAAATATTCGCAGTATTAATTACTAACATTAATAAAGCCTTTACTCCTAAGACCTACACTAACCTAGCTACTAAGGTACCCGCTAAATATTATAATCTGCTTATAGTCCTTTCGCAACAAGAGTTAGATTAGCTACCTAAAAGACAGCTATACAATTATAAGATTAACCTTAAGGAAGGTAAACAACCTAACCTTAGGCTACTGTACAGTATATCCTAGAATAAGCTACTCGTATTACGTAAATACCTTAAAGACAACCTCTTAAAAGGCTTTATCTAAGCTAGCTTATCCCCTGTTGCCTTGCCTGTTATCTTTATTAAGAAACTAGGAAGAGGCCTTTAATTCTGTGTAGACTACTAAGGCCTTAATACTATTACTATTAAGAACTAATACTTAATACTACTAATCTAGGAAACCCTAAACTAACTTAGTAAAGCTAAGTACTACACGAAGCTTAATATTATCGCTGCCTTTAACCGCCTCTGTATTATAGAAGGAGATAAATAGCTAACTGCCTTCTGTACGAGATACGGCATATTTAAGTACCTCGTTATACCTTTTAGCTTAGCTAACGCGCTAAGCACGTTCTAACACTTTATAAACGACGTCCTACGTCTATACCTAGACATTTTCTGTACCGCCTACCTTAATAATATCTTAATCTATAGTAAGAACCTGCAGAAGTACTAAGAATATGTCTAATCTATCCTTAGAGCCTTATAAGAAGCTAGATTATAACTTAACGTTAATAAGTGCGAGTTCCACCAATCTAAGGTTACATACCTAGGCTACGTAATTACTATAAGCAGAGTAAAGATAGACCCTAGAAAGGTTTAAGCCATCTAAGACTAGGAATACCTAAGGAACGTAAAAGACGTACGCGCTTTCCTAGGGTTCGCCAACTTCTACTAGAGGTTTATTAATAACTTCTTATATATAGTTACACCTCTAGTATACCTAATAAAGAAGAATACTAAGTTCTCCTTTACTAACGCTTACCGTGAAGCATTTAATAATTTAAAACAAGCCTTTACAACCGCTCTAATTCTCTGTTACTTTAACCCTGACCTACCTATAGTTATTAAGGCTAACGCCTTAGACTACGTGACAGCAGGAGTCCTATCCTAGAAGGACGAGGGAGGGGTCCTCTAGCCTATCGCGTATTACTTAAAGAGAATAAACCCTGCTAAGAGCAATTACAAGATATATAATAAGGAATTACTTATAATCGTACGCTGCTTTAAATACTAGAGACTAGAACTAGAGGGAGCCTACTTCCTAATTAACATATTAAGTAATTATAAGAACCTACAGTATTTCGCGACTACAAAATAACTAAGCTACTAATAAGCCTGCTAGTTAGAGTACTTATCCTATTTTAACTTTATAATTACGTATTAACTAGGCAAGCTAGGAGAAAAACCTAACGCACTAACATAACGCTCCTAAGACCAGCCCGCCTAAGAAGAGGCATACAACGCTTATAAACAGACACTGCTATAACTAGATCTGTTTAAACATCTAATATCTAAGGCACTCTCTAGCGCCTATAATCTTTCCTTATTAGAAACTAAACACTCTATCTAAGAGATTATTAACGCAGAATATAACTCTAACCTATTTATACAGGAAATCTTAGCCCTATTAAGGACTAATACTCAGCGATCTAAGAAAGTCTTACTCTTAGAATATAAAGAACAAAATTAGCGCCTGTACTACTAGGGATAACTAGTAATCCTTACATACAACGAACTTATTATTAAGCTCTTACGCGCAGTACACGACTCCCCCGCAGGCGGCTACCTAGGATAAGGAAAGACGTTAGAAATCCTCTAAAGAGAATACTACTAGCTAAACATATTCTAGATAATCTACTGTTATATTACCTGCTGCTATACCTGCTAATAATTAAAAGCCTCTCGCGAGAAGTATTACAGCCTACTTAAGCCTCTACTAGTACCTAAAAGACAATAGTAAGATATGTTAGTTAACTTTGTAACTAACCTCCCTAAATCTAAAGGATATACTAATATTATAGTAGTAGTTAATCGGCTATCTAAATACCGCTACCTAATCCCCTGTACTAAGATAGAAGCTCTAGACGTCCCCTAGCTGTTCATTCGCTACGTGTAGGTACATTACAGCCTTCCAAATACGATTATCTCTAACTGTGGCAGACAGTTCGTCTCTGCTTTCTTTAACAAACTCTGCAAACAATTAAAAATTAACTAACGCTATTTAACTAGCTACTACCCTAAAACTGACAGCCAGACTAAGATTGTGAATTTAGTAATAGAGCAGGTCCTACGCGCGTATACGAACTATCAGTAAACCGACTAGGTTAGCTGCTTACCTATCGCCTAATTTAAAGCTAACAACACAGTCTTAGAATTAACTAGGTTATCCCTAATAATGGCCTACTTTAGCTAGAACCTACGAATAGGTTTTAAACCGCCCTCAAATATAAGGAGAGCCCTATACCAGGCTCTACAGGCCTAAGAAGCTAACTAGATAATTAAGAAGATGCGTAATATAACAGAGTTTATCCGCAAAGAAATAATATAGGCCTAAGCCTGTTAACAGGAACACGCAAACAAGAAACGCCTCCCAGCACCTGCGTACAAAGTAGGCGACAAAGTCTAGCTTAATACTTAAAATATCTGTACTTAATAAGCCTTAAAGAAGCTAGACTAGAAGAATCTTAGCCCCTACTGCGTAGCTAAGAAGATCTCCTCTTACCTCTTACGCGTACAGACTTGAACTGCCCGAATCTATAAAGATACACCCAGTTTTCTACGTCTCTCTACTCTAACTAGCTGTAGCTAAGTTAGACTACTTACCTAGTTAATAAGTAATACCGCCTAGACTAGTAATAGTAGATAAGGAGGAGGAGTACTTTGTCAAAAGTATAGAGGACCTGCGTCTCAACAGACAACGCAACTAACATAAATATCTAGTAAAGTGGACAGGCTATAATAAGACAAGTTAGGAACCTACTGCAGACCTAAAGGATAATTAAGCCGTAACTAATTTCTATGAGAGGTACCCTAACATCTCAGAGCCACCTAAAACTGCGCAAGAGTAAGAGTAAGGTCCTTACTACGCAAAGACACGAACCTAACACTAGCAACGGCACTGCTCCACGAACACCCCTCGCAGGAGCTTAAGAGTAAGAGGGGGGTACTATCACAGTAACCACCGTAGTTCCCGCAACACCTAAATTGGCTAGCCCTGTCGAGGCCTAAGCTCGAGCACAGGCCTAGCCCCTGAGTATTCTTCTGCACCTAAGTTTCTGTTCTCTTCTCTTCTTTACGCAACGTCTTATATTACACCTAAGATTGTACGTAGTATAATAATTAAGCTATTAGTTAAGCGTTAAAATCCCTACTCGTAGCCTCTCGTGACACTTATAAAACTTATATTTCTTAGGTTTAAGTAGTAAACTAAATCTTCCTAAGTAGGTAAGAACTATCTTAGCGTGCTTAATATATTCCTGTAGATTATTAGAGTATATAAGGATATTATTAAGGTATATAATAATAAATATATCTAGGTATTCTCTTAACACGTTATTAATAAGTACCTAGTATATAGCTAGTGCGTTAGTAAGACTAAAAAGTATTACTATATACTTATAGTAGCTGTAGCGTGTTCTAAACGTAGTCTTCTATTCTTTACCTTCTTTTATATAAATAAAGTTATATACTTCTCTTAAGTCTAATACTATAAAGACTTTTATAAAGGCTAGTTAATTTTATAGTTCTACTATATTTAGTAGAGGGTATTAATTCTTTATTATAATATTATTAAGTTTCTAGTAGTTAATATATAACCTTAACTTCTTATTTTTCTTTAGTATAAATAGTATAAGGTATCCTACTAGTAACTATAATTCTCTAATAAATCTCTTTTTTAAGTTTATCTTAATATATTTACGTAGGGTCTTAAGTTCTTTTTCTAATAAACTATAAATTAGGCTAAAAGTTAGTTACTTTCCTTCCTATAAGATAATCTTATAATCCTAGAGTTAGTATTTAGGTAACGCTTTTATAGTTATCTCTTTCTAAAAGAGTAACTTATATTCTTTCTACTTATTAGGAATTACCAGAGTTACGCTTTACTTCTTAACTCTAGCTTATAGGTCTAAGAGCCTCCTATTAGTACCTACTAAGTTAGACCCTTATATTCTAAGGTTGTCCTTATTTAAAGTAAGGATCCTAATTATTATCTTCTTATCTACCTAGGTACTTAGCTGCAGCGTAGGCTTACTTATAGTTACGTCTGTTCTATAGTATTTAAATAAGCACTTTTTCTTCTTCTAATCTATTTCTAGGCTATATTCTCTTAACTATAAGAGTCCTAGTATTACATCGTATTATAATAGTCTAAAAACGTCTAGGTTAATTATCTCCTTATAGTTCTAGATAATAAGTTATACGCTCTATACTTTATATATAATTACAGACTCTAATAGTATTAGTTACCTATTAGCTACTATTAATAGATACAATACTAATTTAAATAATAGAATAAGGCTAGCTTATTCTATTACTCGCGCGGAAATATAGCTCTATTATACTCTAGAATCTACTAGTGCCTTTATCTAGCTTCTATTAAGCTTAATATTTAGCTTAAGAAGTCTTTATGCACCTGTTATATATAGAGTTTATAATTCTTACCTATTAGTAGGCGCGACTCTTAAAAAGGCTCCTCTTAATACCTATTTAGTGTCTTAACGTCTTTATACTTAAGGTAGTTAGAGTTAAGGCACGTTTACTATTACTGCTAATTACATTCTCTATTCAAGACTAGTTATATTACTATAGTAGCTGTAGGGTTATTATTTCCTAGAAAGTAGAGGACAGTCCTCTTATCCTATAGATAGTTATTATATTTAACTTTAGGATAATTATACTATTAGTATTTATATTAATATAATAAGTAAGGGAAGTATCCTTATTCTATTTTACTTAAATAGTATATTATATACAGGTCTGTAGTGTAGAAAGACTAGTAGATAACACTATATTACTTATTACCTAGATCTATTAAGTAGTCTAGTACTAGTTTCTATAGTTCTTTACGCATAGTATATAGAGTTTAAGCTACCTCTACGCGCTTATAGTAGTCTCTAGCTTCTTCTTTTACAAGAAGCTAGTTAGGGTTAATATTCTCTTTATTATCCTCCTAATACATTTATTATTTAAGCTAAGTATAAATATCTTATTTCTTACTATCTGTAAGCATAATTTTACTATAAGAGTTAACTTAAAGGTACCCTTATTATACTAGGTCCTAAGTATTAGGTACGTAGAAGGCGTCTTCTTATTTTAATAGTAGTATTATTTAGCGTTATAGTGTGTATTTAGGGGTCTTAACTACTAGGGGTTCTAGTACTTATATTTATTTAGCTTATTAAAGTCTCTATAGTGCGTCCCTAACGCTTATAAGTTACTATACTTCCTTAGCTCTTTTTACCTATTCTTATATTACCTTTATGTAATATTCTAGGTAATTATAATATTCCTGTAACATATCTTATATTACTTATTTAGCTAAGATAATTATACTTATTCCTTATGCTATAGCTACTTCCTATTCTTCTAGAGTTAGCGTATTAATATACTATACCTTATATATATATTACGCGCGTAGTTAGTAGTTAAGTTCTATAATGTCTTTCTCTACCTCTTTAGGTGTTAATAGCTTTAGGGTTCTTAGTTAATATTAGTTCTAGAAGTTCTCTATTTTTTATTCTTTAGTCTAAAGTACTATAGTATTACTAAGGTCTTCTGTAGTATTATTATAGACTAGGGACAGGGAGCTGTTACTCTTTTCCTTCTTATTGCTATACTAGGTTCCTAGAATCTCTTTCTTAGTAGGTTCTAAGAGAGGTAGCTGTAATACTTCTGTATCTTAAGCTCCTTCCTCTTAGGTTGTAACGACTTCCTATATTTTATTATCGCTGTTCTCTTCTTTTACAACTATTATGTTAATCTAGGGAGTTACTTTATTCTTCTTCCTGTAGTCCTTAGCTATATAGCCTTTCTTATTATAGTTAAAATAGGTTATTTCTTTCTTCTTTCCTCCTTTACCTAACTTTTCTTTATTAAGGTTGTCTAGATATATTACCTTAGATCCTTTAGACGTATAATGTCCTAGGACTCCTTATAGCTAATATTAGTAACGTAGGTAACTACTATCAGATTTATTATAATAATCCTTTTATAGTTTTTTATCTTCTTTTATTTGTCTAGGTCGTTGTCCTGCGAGTCGCACGCGAAGCTTATAGAGCTCTATATCTAGTTAGATAGTTTTATTAATTAGGTTGTTTAGTGTCGTAATCTTCGTGCCTGTGCGTATAAGCTTAGTCTAGACGTCTGCTTTCAGGCCTTATTTGTATATAGTTTTTAGGGTATTATTATTCTAGCTAGTCTGTCTGGCGTATCCTAGAAATTTATTAGTATAGTTGGCTGTAGACTTAGTTTATCGCATGTTTTAAACCTTACGTTCTGCGATAGTTACCTCGTTTAGGAGTTTAAACGCTTAGCGCATACATACTTTAAATCTGCCCGTCTCTTTAAATATAGTAATTAGTTCTTAAGGCTTTTCCTCGTCGCTTATATACTTAACTAGGTAAGGCTTTACCTATTTAGCAGCTTCGCCTCTTATATAGCTAGACATAAGTACTGCTTAATCGTTATTGTTTATAGTAGTTACATTAAACTTAAAGAACAGATTAAATTAGAGTAGCTATTCTTTGAGCTTAAAGCGATCCCTATAGAAGAGGTCTAATTTAGCGATAGTGTTGCCTAGCCTAGTAGTATAGTAGTTCGTGTTTTCTATCTTAGTATTACTCATCTTAACGGTGTTTAAAGTGTAAAGATCTTAAAGGCTATTAGTAAGGATAATTAATAAGACTGCAAGGTTAGTTCTCTAGGATAGAGTAAGGGACTAGATAAAAGGGGGTTTAATACTAAGATAGTAAGAGAGTACTTCTATAAAGAGTACTAAGGGTTAAGAATAATTAGTATTACTATTACTATACTATAGAGTATAATATTAAGTTAAACATAATAAGCTATAAGAGTTTATTGTGGTGGTCTATATACATAGAAGTTATGCATGTTGCTCAGTGTGCTCGGTGTGCTTAGTGTCACTGATCAGACTGATCAACTGAGCACGTCACGTGACCTCGGTTGTTGGTCCAATACCTGTGAGGTCCAGTTGGGGCCACTGGGACAGGGTCCCAGCAGGATCGTATTAATTAGCTAGTAGCGACCTACTTAACAGAGCAACACTCTCTAGCAAACGAGCAGAAAGTATTATACGAACGCTAAAATAAGCTGCTAACTAGGCTATCTTAGCTATAACACACGCTTAATAATAATAGGAAGTATAGGCGAATAAGACACGTCGCCTAGCTCCTAAGTATAAGGTTAGAGACTAGGTATAGTTAGACCTTAGGCACGTACAAACTACACGCAGAAGTAAGAAACTTAACTAGAAAAGTAAGAAGTACTAAGTCGCCTGCGTACAAGACCCCTATTAGGTTAGGCCTTATATACTATAAAGAACTAAATTATATTATGTAGAGAAGCTAAGACTAGCTGCTAAAGACCCCTTCCTATTATAATAAACTAATAACTTAAACTCTGCTGCTATTATCGTATAAGATAATAACCTACAGGAAGACTACTTTAAATAGGTAATTAAAAACATCTAAGATAAGTGCTTACGAAATTAATATAATAAGTTCTATATAAAATAAGAGGGGTACTATAACTTAACTAAGAAGCTAGATGAGAATCTTATTACTATAGAAGCCTATAAGAAATAGAGGACTTATATATAGCTTGTATAGCTACTATCTAGGAAACTACTAAAAGGTTAGAGAAATAAGCTAGTATAAGCTAACTAACTCTGTATAAGGCCCTCTAACCTAAGATATCTAAGAAACGTTTATCCTCCTTAGGCTTAGTAAGGACTTAACCCTAACCTTAACTACGCTAAGGAACAGAGACTCTATTAGAAGGTAGGAGAGGTAGAGTACGCCTAGCTATATAAGACGTACTGTAATCCTGCTACACGTAATTAGAGTAAGCCCTACTCTACTTACAAGTAATAGAGATATACCTAGTAAAGGCTATAAACGTATAACGCTCTTATATAGCCTTAGTATAGTTATTAGAATAGAAGTTAGTGTTAAGAGAACTATAGCTATAGATAAGGTAGGCTTTAAGGTAAGATTAATAACTAGAAAGGAGTTAATAAGTGTTAATTATATAATAAGTAATAACAGGGGAGAAATTATTAAGACTATAGCTCTACTAAGCATTATACAGAGACTAATTAATAAGATAAAAGAAGAATTTAGTAATATAAACTAGCATAGGCTAAATAATATTAGATATAGAAAAGAAAAGAGGAATAAGATATACAGAAGTAGTTATAAAGAGATAGTAAAACTTATCTATAACTAAAGTATCTAAGATATACTAGATTACGTAGTTAGTAGAGAGAAGAGACGTATTACTCTAAGCAGCAGGAATAATAATACTAGCAGGTTAAGTTTAGTTAGGAGCTGTTTAAGTAAGCTAAGCGTAAGTAACCTAAGTAATGTTAGCTCTAGAAGCTGCGTGCGTAGACATAATATTACTAGTAGTTATATAAGTAAGATAGTTTATACTACCGCTATAACTACTAGGACCCTACACACTATAATTAGGCTAACTAGCTAAGGGAGCTACTTTAAGAGGTATGTTAGTAATAATAGGAAGACGAGTTATACGTAAGTAAGTTAAAGCTAAGTAGTAAAAGAAGAAAAAAGAGTTAGAGGAAAAGCTCTTTATATGCGCATGAGCGAGTAAATAACTAACCTCTCCTCTACTTTACGTTATTAGGCAATAATAATAAGTAAAAGAGGAAAATTACCTGTAAATAAATAAGAAAAAGTATATATAACACCTCTACTTTTACAGTATAATAATATAACGCTACTTATATAAGTATAAGGTTAAGGTTAAACTACGTATAAAGAAGTAATATAGTTATTTAAGGAGGAGGAGAGTATTATAATAGGCTGCGCCCTTTAAGTAAGAGAGGCTTCGCTACTATCGCACAGGGAGCGAACTCCTTAATCTCCTCTACTCTCTTTTCTTATAAGCTTATATAAGTTAGTAGCTAGAGGAGCACGTCTCTTTTTACTTATACAAATATATATATATATCCTCTAAGGATACCTGTAACCTCTTCTCTATCTTTCTCCTTCTGTAGTATAGGAGAAATGTACACTCGTTAGTTAGGCCTCTTCGCCTATAACAGTAACTAATAGTTAGTCTGTTCTCTGTTATATTTCTTCTTATTAATCTTGTAAGCTTTAAGTTATACCTTATAGTTGTCTTAATTAGCCTTGTATATTTCCTAGCTTTTAGGTGATAAGTCTAATAGTTTCGTTAGTGTAGCTGGAGCTATATTAGTTTAGAACAGGTTTGATCTTGTTAGCTAGCTTAATAATCTAACCTAGTTACCCTAAGAGTTTGACGACGCGCTAGGTGCTAGTTGTTAGACTACAGCTAGTACGTAGTCAGCTAATTGTAGTAGGACTAGGGGGATCAGTTCTAGCAAAGGTTCTCTAGTTCTATTAGGGTCTGCGATTACCTATACGTTATAGAACTCTGCTTTTGCTTTAAGTTGTAGTAACTATAGCGTGTAGTTCGTGTAGTTAGTAAGGATAATCGTAGCGTCGCGTACGCTAGTAATATTTACGTGCGATATAGTCCTCGCTCGTTATAGGGTTAGTAAGACTCTTAATTATTAGAATTTAATAAATCTTTCTAGTTACAGTCACACGTCAAATGTTTTGGTTGCCAAGCGAGGTCGCTTAATACGCGTCGCACAACCAGCACATTTCAACCACCTCTCACAATACCGCCACGTCGCCAGCTTGGCACAGAAATCTCAGGAAATGCCCGCTGAGGGCCTAATTTAACGCCTCTAGAGCGACAGGCAATTATCTCTAAAGCTGAGGCTAGTGTTTCAGTTGCAAAGCTCGTGGCTGAGTTTAAGCGTTCACCAAATTGCATCTGCACCACTATTAGGCTTGCTCGAACTCGAATAACACGAGATAAAGCTCCTTGTTCTGGGCGCCCTTAATTACTATCACCTTATTAAAAAGGATTATCTATCGTACAGTACGCGCGCGGCCAAAGATTAAGTACTCAGAGCTAGCTCAAGCCAGCGTGGTCGTGAACCACAATAGCACCTCTTCAAAGCCACCTAGCACCAGTACATTATATCAAGTGCTTAAGAGACAAGGCCTCACTAAATATCGCTGCAAAAAGCGTCTAAAGCTATACCCAGTTCATGCTTAGCAGCGTTATGCGTTCTGTAGGACGTACTCTACTTTTCCGTAGCATCACCGCACTCTCAAGTTCTCAGATGAGTGCTCAATTCAGAAGGGCTCAGGCCACAACAACGAGTGGTGCTTTCGCTATCTATGGGAGAAATGGAAGAGAGAGATAATTACTCCTATCAGTACTAGCAGGAGGCCTGCGCAGATGGTGTAGGGCGCTATATAGCTTAATAAACGAGGGCGGGCAAGGAGGAGTAGGCTAGTCATAATAGAGCGCGATCCTAATGCTCCACAAGGTGGCTACTCTACTAAAAGTTACATTCAAGCCTTGACAGAAGGTCTCTTGCCTAGCCATCAGCGTTCATAGCTCTTTATGCAGGATAACGCGCGCATCCATACATCAAGAAGGGTAAGGAGCTGGCTAGCTGAGCAGGGTATCAACACCATCATCTGGCCACCTTACTCACCAGATCTCAACCTAATTGAGCACCTCTGGTGGCACCTTAAAAAGCGCATGAATCGCTTCTATCCTTAATACAATAGCCATAGCGTAGTTAAATAAGAGTGGGATAGTTTCTGTAAGGCCTTGAAGAGGTGCTAGCGAAGCATACCGAGCAGCCTCATCAAGGCGCTGATTTTAAGTATGCCTCGTTGAATTCACGCCTGCAAGCAGGCGCGAGGCTGGCAAACAAAGTACTAGCTCTTATATATCTCCTCAGCCCAAAATCTCAGTATAATTATCAAGTTTAAGGCTGTTTTTCTATATTGTTGAGATACAGCCCTGGTGTTAGCGATAGGTGGGGCAAGCTTGGCAACCAAAATATATGACCTAGTACTGTATAATTGTGGATTAGAATTGATTAATTTTCGTAGGTTCTGTTTTCTCTCCTTTTTAAACACAGACCTGATACATCGGTGATACATAGGTGATACTGTCCACGGTGCAGTATTCGTGTACTTTAGCTTTCTATGCCTCTTATCTGACAGGTTTAAGGGACTTCAAACGTCTGTGCAGCAACTCGCTCAGTCTAAATTTAATCTAGATTAAGAGCTAAGATTACAAGATTAATATTAGCCTCGCGAGAAGCTAGTTGAGGTTGAATTGGTAGAGACATAATTGATTAAAGTTAATGCGTTGCGCAAAGTTGGTGGGGTGGCCCGCTCGCTTACATGGCCCGCTCGCTTGCCATGTACGTTAGGCGTGAAATGCGTTAAAGTAGGGAGTAATTAGGCCTTAGCAGTCAGGCTCTATCGCGCTGTAAAAGGTGCAGAGAGACTAGGCTGTTAGGGTTCAATCCTTTCAGGCTACTAGACGCAGGTGAAAGGGTTCAATCCTTCCAAGTTACTAGACGCAGGTGAAAGGTAACGATCCTGCCAAGTTACTAGACGCAGGTGAAAGGTAACTGTTACCTCTTACCTTTCACCAAGCTAGGTAACTGGATCGGGACTAGCCTGCTCTAGCTCATGTATATAGGCAGCACCTCTCCCCCGAAGGTGAGAGGTATCTGCTATTTTGTCCATTTCCTTTTAAATTGAGTTTCTTCAACTAAGACCGTCCCAACTGTGCGTGTTGACTGCCTTACATAGGCATAACTTGCGCACGTGTAAAAACAATACTATAGGTGCTACTTAAGCTTACATATTAATATCTATAGATTACTTGAATTTATAGTTGAGCTGTACGCTGGTAGAGGTGCTCAAACTTGGTGGGGTGTGGCGCTCGCTTGTGCGCGGCGCTCGCTTGTGGGACACGTTAACACAGCTAGGTCAGAATTTTACTGTTACGACCGCGTGTACGGCAGGCTCATACGTAATAATGTAATTCATTCATACTATAAACATCAAAACAAGCAACGACAATTTCCTGCGCTTACCTTACTAGAGTCTTTAGAGTAGCCGTGGATAGCGCGCTATAATTGTTAGCCCTAAGGAAGCGGATGCTCTATTATCGATCCTGCGGTAACTCGTCGCAGGCTCTAATTTAATTATTCAACGCATCAGGCCACTTTAATCTTTTCTAACATAATCTATAATGTTTGTTAATCTTTTTTATAGTACATTGATGGGTTGCTAAATTACGCAAGGGTTAAGATTTCAAGCATTCACCAATAGGGTTCGTTGCGACCAGGAAACCTCGTCCTGCAGATTATTCTCCCTTCAAAGTTAGAAGATCAACAGCAAATTTGAATAATATCGCCAACAGTTATGCGCACATTGAGGAAGCTAACGGATATGAGCATACTGACGATTACGATTACGACCAAGACAACGATGAGGATTAGTCATTCGAGGACAACGAGGCTTTCGCAATTAATAAGAACCTATAACTATTCTGTAAGGGTTAGTATCACTGCATTGCGATGTAGCTTAGCTGTTGGCGTATTCGTTGACCTTGATGACGTCAGTTGTGAAAGGTTTAGGGAATATATAATAATATCAATGCTGAAGCTGCTGTAATGGTTTTGAGAAGCAGCGCTGCTAGGAAGTAACTCTTTAGACTGACCAAAAAGCTAACACATATCCTTGACTCAACGAGAGAGGCCTCTGCTCAGCAGTCCGATGTAGTATTCGTTAGGCGATACACCAATAATGGAAATTGGTGAAATATCTAGTGAGCGCCGCTGCTACCTGCCGGTCAAGTAAAACGGTCGTGATTAAAGTACCATCATGCTTCCCTGGCACCTTTCGCAAGGAATGACACTCAGGCTACTTTGCGCCACATCATTTCGTCGATCAAGCCGGAAGCAGAGCCGTAGACCACCTGAGATTTTGATTGAATGCACATGCGTCAAATGTCGGCTGTTTTCAGGCCGCCAAAACAGATAATTATTCCCTCGTCATCCATGTCATATATGGCACAGCTGTATAAGGAACTAAAAAACATTCTAGCAAACGCAGCGTTTAGAGTTTGCCAATGGATCTAACCAGGTTACGGGGTGCAGGATCGTTGATAGACCACTTCTGCTCTCGGCTATAATTGAAAAACTAGAGCGTCCCTTATAATCTGGTGTTTGTATCTCAGGTGTATGAAAATAGACCCTAAATATAAGCAGGGTAATAAAGAGTAATGTACGTCTTGCCGTGCGTGCTTGTATGAAGTGAGGCTCATGTATATATAAAGCGTTCTACTAGTTACTGATCAGCTCCAAACCACCAAAAATCAGGGAAACAGACCCTCGTCATCTCAATAATAAGTTGTCATTTATGATTCCATGACACCAAGCATCGTCACATGGAATAATCTATTAGTTGATCAATCCTCTCCTATATGTATATTAGCCTCACTCTAGAACATAACACAGTTCACGTAATCATCTTTTGTCACATTCTTCACTACTTACAGAGAAAAGCTTGATAGTAGTTATGTAGCAAAGGAAGTTGGTTTCGTGACAAACTAAGACTCTATGCAAACTAGATAGGGAAGATAGTAATGCAATAGTAAGTTTACTTGCGAAGGCGGCTACATATTTTAAGACCCCTATGCTATACAACTATTATAATTATCTATTAAACATATAGTAGTGCATGGAAGACTAAATTGTCTAAAGCTGAAGTATCTGTAATTGTTCTCGTGAAGGGGGTTCTTGTTGCGCAAGGATTGTTGTTAGCTTAGCAGTATGGGACATTACCTCGCTTAGGGAGCAGAGCTTGCCCGAGTTAAGCACCTATGCGACATGTCTTAGTTGCTAAGATCAGAGATTAGGAGTAGATATAGCAAGTACACCTAGAAAGAAGATAGTTAATGAGGATACGGTTGCTTGGTAGGATCGACGAATCGCTGTCGAGACGGCATTAATATGGAAGAAGAGATTATATATTCCGAGTCCTGTGTAATTGACCTAGGGTAAAATAGTCCCTAAAGTTAGATACATCGAACTGATGTCTAATAGATGGCTATTTATCGTGAAGCTATTGATCACCAACTAGTGCACGTTGCCTTTTCCCTCCCCATCATCAACCTTGTAAATATTATCGTTCTGCTTACTGCATCAATCCAAAAATAAGTCGCTTGCTCCTCTTGCAAAATGCCTGGTGGTGTTGATCCCGATAATAGCTTGAATTTGTCCGGTTAGCCCGTCTCCATGAAGAACAATTAATGCTGTTGTTAATGTTATTATTTTGTATAAATTTCACAGGATCCACGTCAGACCGCTATTTAAGGTAGCCATTAAATGGGTAAGTTCTCAGCCGCTGATCATAATCGTGATATGACAGATCTGCGGGTCCACGCTGGCTCTCGCGGATCGGGATCAACCTACCACAGCGGGACCATGAATCAAGTCAATTCACGGCATTCTCCATCCTACTAACCGATGCGTTAAAACTCGAGGCGGCTGTTTATTGAAGGTAAATGTATATTGCCTGATAACCTTGTTGGCGATCACATATAGAGAATAAACTGAGAACTGGACAGGCGTGGACTGTACTTCCCCCGTTTCGTCCCCCTAGGATTTACAGAGTCAACTCAACCTTTGCATATGATCTTGTACTAGGCCAAAAGTCTATTCGCATAACGCACGGGCCCCCGGACACCTGCAGCACGGCCATTGCCGCCATGACTTATTTGGTTGATCAGTGCTGTGTCTCGCTGTTGTCGTGGTCTTGCTGATCCATCACGGTGTGATCGGAAGATACCGAATATCGTCAACCCTTACCTGATTCGTTCGCACCAGGCATTGCTTCTCCTCGTCATGTATAAATATCACTTGCCCTGCTTTCTCAATATCAAACACCCCATCATCATTAAGAACAACAATAGCAACTTTCACACTCAAGCAAAATCCACAAACAAACTTCCTACTTCCCCCGCTATCACCATATTCAGCCCATCGACAACCCTCTGAAATGTTCGCCAAGGCCTTCATCCTCGCTCTTGCTGCTGTCTCTGTTGCTGTTCCCACCAATTGGGCGCGCCAGGATGGCGGCGACACCTGTGACAACGACAATACCGTCCATTGCTGCAACTCTGAGACCGTCAAGAAGTTGACTGGCCATGGACTTATTCCCAACAATGTCGATCTTCAGAATCTCCTCGGCCAGTGCAACGATGTCACCGCTGCCGTTCTTGGTGGCGCTGTTCCAATCAAGAACGTATGCTCCCAGCAGGCTGTTTGCTGTGGCGGGATTGAGCAGAATGTAATAGGTCACAAAGCCTCTTAAAGTTGTACTTACTAACGATAGCACTCTAGGGCCTCGTCAACTTGGGCTGCACTGCTCTCAAGCTGTAGCTACACATAAATTCAACGAGGTTAGTTTCGGGAAGTGGGCAACCGGACTATTTGGCGTCGGAAAGCAACGGACTCTAGCGTTTTTTGGCAATGGGAGGTGATGAATAAGTCTTTCGCTTGTAATGAGATGTTTCAATTGAGAATCTTTGATTATTGTCCTCCATATTGTTGTCATTGTGAGCGATTCGGTCCGCTTAAAGACTCATTCCTTCATCGACCGCGATAGCAAAACTGGTGATAGTATGCTCAACAACCCCGATTGGCTTTATTTCCAGAGGTCGACCGCATTTCTGGAGCCATTCGCGGGCTCAAAAGTTTACGCATAGGAGGCTAGAACTGGTTCATCACAAAGTCTGTGGGTTATGGATGCGCTGCCAACCCATTACGAGCAGAAACAGGTATTTTATTCTCCTCTTCTTTATTACACTACCCAATCTGGTTGTTGTATAAGCTTTCTAAAAGCGATAGGCATACCGATCCACTAAAGTGTCATTCGATCGAAATGGGCTGATTTGTACTGGAAAAATACTATACTATGACTACCCACTCGCCTCTTTACGCCTGGTACTGGGCTCGAAGCTGGAGGAATCGACGTTGGACGTATATTTGGAGCCGTGGACAACACTGAGCCTGGCATTTTGGCTTTTGACAGAATTCAGATCCAGGCTACCCGGCGAGTTTTCGAATATCGCAGATGCTTGTTCAGCGCCTTCTCGTTTGTGAAGCTCTGTCCACAAGAACATTGACTTTTCTTCGGGATAGGGCACTCCCTTGCTGCTAATACCGAGCGCAACCCCGCAATTGTTAGGACGCTAAGCTGGGCGATATAGTCTAGGTGGACTCCGAACCATCCATCTAGAGGTCACAGTATCACTATCAGTAATTTCGTGTCCGGAGCGCTTGCCAATTACGAGGCCAAACATGGAACAGATACGAAGGTAACGCTAATATCACTTTAATTACTTGATAATGATTTGTTGACCTCTCACGTAACTGTATGTTGCTCTCGCGCGACTGTATTTCGCTCTCGCGGTGCTGTCTACTGTTGTCAAGTTAACGTGTCATCTGCTTACCAAACTCGCCAGTCAGTAGGCAACACCAGTCAGTAGGCTACCTCATCAAAACAGGCAGATCTTAACGCACGAAAACGCGATAACCATGCTGTAAGTTTACTAGTAAATATAGTAGTATTACTCTCTATCTTTATTTATATAAAGTCTAATTATAACTTTAAGTTCTATATTTAGTATAGGTTAGTAGTACTTATTACTAAGGCTAAGAAGCCTCCTCCTCTACTCTTAAGTTTAAAGCTATTTTAGTAGATATAGCTAACGCGTAACCTACTTTAACTTATAAGGTACTTTAAGCTATAATATATTATTACTATTTATCTTTTTTATATTATAAACGCGTATTTAAAGTATAAAGTTTACTATTTTCTTCTACTAAGATTATAGCTAAGTTTATAGCTAGCTAATAGCCTTTAATAAGCTAAGTAAGGGCTTAGCTTAAGAGGCTCTATAATTAATATTAAAAGAGCTTATATATAAAGTAAGCTTATTAATTAAGTTAATTAGTAGTATAAAGCGTTTCTATTATCTAAATAGCTTTAGCTATAGCTACTATCTATAAAGGAGATAGTATATAGATAACTATTAATATTAATAAGATATATTTAAGATAAAATAAGACTAAGCTTATTACTTAAAAGCTTTTAAAGATATTTAAAACTAAGAAAACAGTTATCTGTATATATAGATATATACAAAGAAATTTATTTTTATTAATAAACTGCACCTATTAGCGTATAAGTATATCTATTATTTATTTATATACTATCTTAAAAAGTAAGAAGTAACTAATATTAAGAGGCTATAGCTTATAAAATATATAAAGAGGTATATAGAGAGTAATAATATTTATTTTTATATAGTAAGTATTAAATATAAGTATTATATAGCTACTATAGCTATCTAGTATAAGAAAGTAATAGCTACTAATTATATATAAGGCTATAAAGATATTAAAATACTCTAACTAAGTAAAGCTAACGTTATTAGTTATCTATCTATTATTACTTATACTAATACTTTAGTTACTAAGTAGCTTAAGCTTAAGACTGTACTAAAATACTTAGTAGTCTTTACTTTTAAGAATAATAAAGAGAGGTAGTATAAAGCCTATAGCGCTTATATACTTAATTATTATTATTTAGTTATAGTTACTAAGCTATAGAATAGTGACTTATTTAATAGTATTAGAGCTAGTAATAACTTTTAATATTAAAGTAATACTTATTATAAACCTAGTCTTATTAAAGTTATATATATTCTTATCTAATACTTTATATATTAAAATTATATCTCTTATAAAGCTATACTAGCTATTTATCTTTATAAGATTCTTATATTTTATATACTATAAGTAAAATTTATAGTTTTACTTTATTTAAAGCTCTAACTAAGCCTTAATAAAATAAGAAACTTAAGTTTTACTAAAAAAAGGTAGAAGAGGCTACGAGCCTTATATAGTAAGAAGAGTATTTCTTATCTATTATATATTAATAATATAAAGTAGAAAGCTTTATTATTTAAGCTTTAGTATCTATTAAATAAGGTTCTATTCTTTAGTAGGCGTTAGCTTATAGTTCTATATATTAGTAGTAGGTTAAGGCTAATAGCCTTTAAGGCGCTATTTTAGTATTATTTAAGGGATACTAAATAGGTACGCAGCCTTACGCACACTTTTAATTTATTATAAATTAATTACCTAAGAAGTAAGAAGAGCTCAGCTCTCCTTTTAAGCTACTAGAGGCTGTCGTTACGTGGCCATTTAAGTTGTTGTGTGGGCAAGCGCGTTGGTGTTGATGAGGTGGCCCACTGACTGGAGTTGCCCACTGACTGGTAGAACACGTTATCTTACTGGCTGGATACCTTCGTCAGCAACCAACACAATTCTCACTCTGTTCCCTTACACCTTGAGAAATAAATAGGTTATATCCTAACCGGGCCATAAGTGACGGGCTATGCCCTGGTATGAAAATCCGCGATACTATTACTATTGATCCTATACTTGTTAGGTCGGGTATCCTATGCCCTTAGCCTGTAAATTGATTCTTGTGACAGCCGATTTACCGCCCTGAGATAGAACAAACAGGTGAGCAACCTTCAATAACACCATCATTTATGCTCGTCGCCGAAGCTGCCTGGACATTCTCAATCTTACCAAATCGAGACATCTCTAAATCTTCCAGTATCAATTCTTGACTTCCATTCTCGTCAACTCTTTGAATGCTCTCCCGAATGCCGGACTTGTGGTCGGGCTCATCGTGAATGCGGAGATGACGCAAGTACCCTTCGCTATTCGTGGTGTAATTATATTGATTTCGAGAGACGCTTTGTTTCGTTGCACTCAAGCTTCCGAGGATGCCGGGAATCAATCGCTGAATTAATGTCTTAAATGCGGCTGTGCAGGAAATTAGGATAGCGAGATGAATCTCCACGGTTGACCAGTTCAGTGAGTCGACCTAAAATATTAGTTTAGGAGCATACACAAAGAGGAACTTTCTGAAGTGTAGCATACAGTAGACCCTGGTCACGTGTTAATGAGACGTTCGAATAAAATAACAAAGAAGTTTGCTTACATGTATTATCGCTGCGATCTATAGGCTATGTTAGGCGCCAAATGTGAGAGGGTAAATAAAGAGAGAAACATACAAGCCGGAGTGTGTAACATTAAAAGCAAAGTGTGCAAACGGAGAATACTCGCAATAACAACCCTAGGAGTAGTTAGCTCTACTGAAATATATCATCGGCGTCTTCTAGATACTCACACAAGCCCAAGAGCAAATACACCCACTAGGCCTAGCCGCTGTCTTTTTGGTACTATTGGACGTTACCATAGAGTTCATCGTAAAAGATGGATTTTCTTACACTTTAAGCCCCAGAGAAGGGGAATCGGAAGAACGAATATAACAATATCAAAGACAATATTTAAAGCGGGATTAGCTATCCAGAAAGCCTTGATATCAATACAATAGCCTGGTATAGCCTGATTCCAGAGTTTCTCAAAAGGTAAGCATAATGTCATGCATGCAACCGCAGTTGCTATTCCAAAGGAAGACACAAATACTATTGAGATGTATAACACAACACGATATGTTTTTGTAACGGCTAGCCGAAGGTAAAAAGCGAGGTAAGACAGCCTGGTAGACATCATGCAGAGGCTATTAAAAAGCTGCATATTAGTTAGCGACGCTCCTTGAAACATAGATGCTTAGAAATGATTTACCCCCGATAACAGTATGACTTTGGTGTATACTGGTACGTTTGCAGGTTCAAGATATTGAACATGGAGTCCCTGGCCATATCTTGTCGCTAGAATGAGGTTAGTAAGGAACTTGTAAGAGATATCGAGGTTAAATAACTAATAATAAAGGAGGACCCATGTGCTAGGGCCAGAAAGAGTGCAATTGTGATAAGGACTACAATGTCAGTGTTATCAATAGTATATTTTGTTTCTATAATGGTTACACACTATCGTCCGCTCCAATGAGCTTGCTAAGAAAAGTCCGAGTAAGAAGCCTTGTAGTGACAGCGATGACAGAAACTGTCATGAAAGCAATGTTCAGCCCAATAATCTGGCCCCTTCTGTCATCCATAGCTGTGGATCGATCTGCAAAAGTAACAGAGTACAATAAAGGGATATGGGGGCAATGTTCTAGTAGTTGTGCTTGAGGTTATATGCCTTTCTCTTCTATGCCGCAGGATGCGCGATTTATGGAACCCAAAAAGTCCTGCTGGTTGATCCCTATAGACTTCATGTCTGCGAATCAAGTCAAGGTAAAGCGTCTGGTGCCTCCAACACACCGTTACAGAACGCCACAGCTTGGATTCTCGGATTATCCCGCCGAATATGTGTCAGCATGGGATCCCGACCAAATACAAAAAAGGGGAAATCTAATGAGCGATTCATGTGCAAGTAAGCATTTCGCATAGCACAAGAGCATAGTGCTATAGAGTATTAGTAAATGCTCGCAAGCAAGCTATGCCTGCTGCTTAACTTACCTCTTTTGAAGGCATTTATACAGCAATTAAGCGCAGAGTCAATAATAAAAGTGCTGGAGCAAGTTTGCTGGAACTAACTGAAACCCACGCGACCTACCTCAGAAATCTGGGGTTAATAATTAAGGATCAAGGGTCCTGTGCGCCCACATTATCATCAGCAGAGAACAGTGCTTGCATTGTCAGCGAATCAACATTTCTTCTTCAGCGCCACTGTACACCCCCTCCCCCATGAGCGGGTTGCTAGCGCCATCTATGCGTACTCCATATTAACATTCAGTTCCCATATACACTTCTGTCCGTGTGGTGGCTTGCACTAGCTTTCCGTTCATGAGAGTAGTGTGTGTTCCCAAATACTGTACCCTGCGCTAGCGCCCGCATAATGCCCATTCGTGTTGGGATTGCAACTGTCCAATTATTATACAGAGCAAATGCTTTAGTTATCAATCGCAGTTTACTTAGGCAGCAGATCTAGTATATTTTACGTGATTCTTTGTGTTCCTAATACCACTTTGTTAAGGAGGTATACATTTAAGATGTAAGAAGGTTGTTGATTAGTATTTAAGGGCCACCCACTAACAATAGTCTCGTTATGTATATCATTTCACTCTCTAATATGGTGTGAAATCTTCAGAGTCATTGCTGCTCTAACCTTAGAAAGAAGCAGATTCCGAATATTTGGGTTAACACGAGGCCTCGGGCTTAGCAACCGATTCTCTTGTGATGGACCTCTAGAAATGTGGCTTAACAGTGGCTCAGCCTCTCGCTTCAAAATCTTTCACATGTTTGGCGTAATACGATAGTCCCATCGAAGCGGCCCCTCAGAAATTAGCGCGCCTCCTTGCTCCACCTCCCTGAGGTCTTGTTCCACAACAAGGAGATTTTTCTGAGGTCTCAACCTTCGCCTCCGCCCGAATGGAAACAAATCGGGATATGTACCGATCCTTTTACCCAATCGCGTTGCATGCAGAAAGCTAAAATAAAGTTTAGGGGCCAAATTGCTCTCGCTGTGGCGTCTTCATAGCCTCTTGGCAGTATTCTTATTGGTCTGCTTCGTGCTCCCGAAAGCCGTTTAACTTCGAAAGACGCTTAGCAATCGACGCGCTGAATCGTCTTCCGGCGCGATTGCAGGCCAAACTCAATAAAATTCCCCAAGTCTAGTGATTTTTTTGCCATATCTATGAACTTGATGCGCGAGGTGTTATGGAACAGCCTCCTGCCATCGTGATGGCTGGAGGAAGGCATGAGATGACACAGACCTTCTATATACCCTGATTGCTCAGATAGCTAGCGAGATACCTAATACATGATTTACATATACTGATGATTGCTCACATGTGCTCCGTAACACGAGGGTTTCCACCGCAGCTCGCTTCTATTAAAGATATAGCTAATTCTTTGCTTGCCTGAGCGCTACCGCGACGCAGTCGGCTTGAACTGGCCTGGCACCTTCTTTAAGCGCCAGTCAGAGCTCAAAGTCAAGTTCAATCAAAAGTACGACTATAGCAGAGCCAAGTGCAAGAACCCTGAGGTTATTCGAGGCTGGTATCGGCTCGGATCAAACATAAGGGCCAAGTACGGTATCCGGGACGAAAAAAACCTACGACTTTGACAAGTCGAGCTTCATAGTGGGTGTGGTATCGACGGGGCCATTTATCACTGTCTCTGACTGATGGGTACGGCTAACTACTATAGGCAACCGAGAGTGGACCGCGGGGATCCAAGGTATCAACGTAACAGGTAGGGCAATTCTATTGTTCCTCATCTTTGCTGACTGGTACTACCTTACAGCCTAGTACAAGGGGAATAATATACATAGCGATTAGGTTATAACTGTCTCTAAGAACAGCTAGACAACCAACATGCTCAGCATTTAGTGGTTGAAGCACTTTGATGAGCCCCAATTTGCTGAAATCCCAACACCTCTGCGAGGAGACGAATATTATTACTCTCTGCATGTTCCTGTACGCCTCGCAACTGCTGCATTCGCTAGATGTGGGTTGTTTCTCGTGGTTGAAGATGATGGATTGTGATATGAGCGAAACACTTGCAGAACCTTCTTCTGAAGAGTAGGTTACTATGCTACCTTCGTAGAGCGTGTCTAACGACGATTTCGCCTTGTCCGATCAGATTTATTTACCTTTATATGGGCGAGGTAGAGAAGCACTTCATGGTGCCCTCGAGAGCGGTAGCTATTACATCTGAATACTTCAACCCATGGGTCAATGGGAATACAGTGGAAGCCAAAACACGATATGCCAAGTTCCAGGATGTAAGAACTGACGGCCTTGTACGATTTCTAGAGTACGCATACCGCCGTGACTACGCTATTCCTCTCTACATTAAAGACAAAGGCGAGCTGCGGAAGAAATACCAATTCCTGTCCTAAAGGTCTCTGGCATTCCCACTTGAAATGCCCGTGTTTAGGTGGCACTGAAGGTAAACCACATTAGGAAACATCACGTAGGAATACTACAAATATAAGACATAGACAAAAAATCATAGCTTTACTCTCTTACTAAAGATTCGGGGCTTATAAACAACTCTAAAAACTTTGTTTATATTGTTTTGCTAGCGTGTCCTCATTACCTGCTATGCTAGTTGAGATATCGAACGTCAAAGTTGAGATGAAAAACTGTATCGCTAACCCTATCTCTAAGCCAGATATGGATGTGCGCCAGGTGGCGGAACATGTTACGGGGTGCGCCTCAGTAGTGCGTCTGGATGCCCATCCCAAGCATGCTCATTTTTACAAGTGCTTGAAATTTCTTCAGGTAACTTGCCAATCTAGGTATTCATAACAATGGGGGAAAAACTCATTACTCTTTGCAGAATCCGTGGTTAACTTTCAAGTTCTTACCAAACTTCTATAACAGGAAGTAAAGCTGTGCGGCAAACTACACCCACGTGTGCATATATTAGAGGACATATTTCTCGCGAATTTAAAGTACGAATTACTTATCCTCCCCTATAGCCTCCTAAATCTTGGCGTTTTAATACTAATATTGAAAGCGGCTAAATTCAGGCTAGAGGCAGTAGGATTCCTCCTAGCGCGTAGAGGCTGTTTAAATAAGAGACTCGCAACTATATTGTAAGTGCTAGCAAACATTAAGGCTAGAGTTATTCTAGCCTATTCTTTTGCGGCGATATAATTTTATCATGGTTAGGTTTAGGGGAACCTAGGCATATAATAAGGGTAAGCGAGTTAATCAACGATAAGGGAGAATATAAGATACATTAGAGTTAATTAACGTACGTGGGATGGAAGCACTTATCTGTAAATAGAGAGCTAACTGTGGCTAAACTTTATCTAATACATCTAACCTCACTAATCAGATTATGATACGGGTGAGATTCTGCGAGTGGATCTAGGAAGGAATATGCTCATTACACATCCAGGTCGGGATGTTATTGTAGGGAAGCAACTGCGCCAGAAACTAAGTAAAGTATTCTTGTGCTAGGGAGCCACAATGCAATGAGATTAACCGCAGCAGTAGAGTGAACTAGCAGGTTTCTTAACCAGAAATTTGTAACATGATATACTGTAGCATTAATAATAATGTTAAGTTATTATTATTATTATTATTATTATTTTCTACTATCTAAAAAACTTTAGAGTTATACTGTATTAGTAACGTGAGCGGCAAGCGAAACGCCTAGGTAAGCGAAACGCCTACCCTACCAAGCTTTACAACTTTGCACGTTAACAACTTAATCCTATAAAAAGCTACTACAGCTTATAGTAGCTTAAATTAATCCTCTACTTCTACTATATCTTTCTTACACGTACGCTTATTATATCCTGCCTCTCTATAAGTTTTATAGCGTTAGATACCCCTTATACTAGCACCTATTTAAGCCCTCTCTACACGTCTCTCTACCTTAAGTTAGGTATTAATATCCCTCTAAGTAATTAAGTCCTCTCTCTCCTCCTTTAATAGGGTCCCTCCCTACTAGATCTACTTTTTCTTACGCTTTTTCTGCTTAGAAGCAGCTCTATTTACCTACTTAAGACTAGCTACTTTAGCTTCTAGTAACGTGTATAAGTATACCTTTAATATTAATCCCTTTTTAACTTATAACACTATCTTAATAATAGAATTAAGAGAGGAACTCTTATAGTTATAAATCCTCTTTATAATTAGTGTTATTTAAGCCTCTATCTCTTAGGCGTTACTAGGTGTTTTAGGGTACCAGGGGGTGGGCCCTAGTAGAGGTAGTGTTAGCGTGCGAGGCTTTACTTTAAGCTTTAATAGTCCTACCTCTAGGCTGTATAGGACTAGGCTAGTTACTTAGAAGCTAGATAGAATATTCTGCTGTAAAAATAAGGTCTTAAATACCTCCTTAAAGGAAGATAGGAATGCTTTTTTATTAATATAAGTAATATAACTGTCTGCTAAGACCCTAATCTCTTGCTAGTATGCCTACTTTAATAGTGTAAAGCAGCCTATATTAAGCGGCTGCAGGATATAGGATAAATAGGAAGGTATATAGAGGGTAATTATCTTATTCTCCTTACATAGATCCTAGAAGGCAAGTAAATTATAGCTCTTATAGCTATTAATTACTAGTAGCTAGTAACTGCCTACTATCTAGGCTGCTGTATACTAGATAAAGTGCTGTAGCTAGGCTAGACTAAGTTTATTATTAGTCTAGCTATTCTTACTAAGGCCTATACGCTAGTCCTTAGATAGATTAGGCAACTAAGACTTATTATAGTTCTTAGCTTTAAAGATAATAAAGGGTAGAATTGTCTAGCCTATAGCGTTAATACTAGTAATTAACGTTACCTACTTACAGTTACTAGGTTATATTCCTAGTAGTCAAGTATATCTCTCAGACGCAGTTACTACCTTAACAGACCCTCCTACGCCTATAGTAAAGCGAGTCTTATTAAAGTTATAGGTATCTTTATCTAGGACACTATACTTAGCTTTAATATTACGTATAAGGTTAAACTAGGGGCTAATAATAGCTAGATTACTGTATAGGACTCTCTAGTAGTCGCGTAGCCTACTTAGCTAGGATTTAATCTTAGGCTTACAAGAGACGAAGTTTCTAGCCTATTTTTCTCCTACCTAGCTACTACTACGAGTAGCTAGCAGCTAATTTGCTATCTTACAGAGATAAGACAGTGTAGAGGCAAATCCTTACGCGTCTAGCTTCCTTATATATTAGATAATCGCGTCTTCCTCGTGCCTGTTAAGCTTTAACGAGTTAGGTTAGCTGTCGCCTTGTAAAAGCTTTCTAGCGCGTTAGTCGCGGAGAGTCCTTCTAAGAACGTTGTAGCCTACTGCAGCTCGTTAATTACTTAATATCGCGTCTTTTTTTATTACTTAGATAGCTAAGATAATTCTATCCTTATAAGGGAGTAATTTAATATTAAGTTGTTAAGATATTGTAGTTAAAGGTAGAAGGAGGTGTGGTCTTGGCAAGAGTAGGCGTTTCGCTTACCTGGGCGTTTCGCTTGCCGCTCACGTTAGTACTATAGAGTAATTATAAATTTTAATATATATATTTTTATAGTATTATTTTATACTTACTATAATATAAAAATAAGGAAATAAGTACTACACATCTTTTAATTCCTATGGCCGATATTCTTTTATACACTTGCCCTAAAACCGGTCTCTATATGTATTGCCCTACTTATACTGTAATACTTGTAATACCGCTGCCGAAGATAAGCAACTCGGCTAATAGGGGAGGGTGATGCTTAACAATAGTGCTTTCGCCAAACGCGTTATTAGGCAATGATCACGACGAAGTATATGATATATTCTCTCTGAGAGCATTACCAATCTGAAAGCCAAAATTTCGCAAGAGACTAGCCTGGTGCTTTCCACTCTGTCTAGATACGAGTTCCTCCTCTTTCCAAGTAAGTCACACCCGCCGGCGCATTTGTAGACCCTTGCCACGCCACCACAGTCTAGTTCTTGTCCAGTGCGGTGTAGGCTGACTGCACGTTTTGCAGCGACAATCCTTGGGTTTCTTTAGTATACACTTTTGTAAATTTTTCGTTCCTGCTCGCACCCCTTTAGGGTCTAAAAGACATATCAAATCCACGAGCAAGTGTTGCAAACGGCGCAGTCGCTGGTCAAGGAGAGGCTCGTGCTGCTTTCGAGCCAGGTAAAACTCCTCAATAGCAGCACAAACAGGCATAAACCAGCCCTTAAATGTCTGGTCCGTGTCCCATCTCTCTTTAAATGCTGCATAACCCATACAGAAGAATTCATTTTCATCTTTTTCCCGGACAGTCATAATCTCTCCAATTGCGAGTTGCTGCCCACGCCAGACCCGGAATGGTCTTCTGTCAGGTTCAACATCGAGCTGGTTGAACTCTGATCTTATTGAGAAGATGGTTGCAGTGAGGTTGCGGGTTTCTTCATCTGTTGGGCCTCCCATAAATTGCGCTTGCCGGCGATAAATATATGTCCATGTGAAAAACTGTCCAATCAGAAAAGACGTATAAATATATAAGTTCTCCTGATCAATAGCGTTGTTCGGGTCAATTAGGTTCAGGGTATCTCCACATGCTATACTATAAAGTCGAGATTGGAGTTCTTGCGCTTCCAAAAGTAAAGGGTCCCGATATTTCCTAACCAGCTTTGCCGATTCGGTGAGACGCCGCTTGCGGTCGTCGGCCCAGAGGTTGAACCCGCCAGTGAACAAAGCCGCTATGGCTGCGCCTGCGAAGGCCATTACTCGGAAATAAGAGATCAAGAAGTCAAGCAATCCCTCAAGTTTCGGAGCAACGAGAATTGCACAGAACTGAGCAGAACGATGTGAAATATATCCTACATTGTTCTCTACTGCATACACATTAGGTAATGTCATTACCACACCTTTGTTGGGATGCAGGGTATAACTCTAATGTATAATACTTGTGCTCGTGACCGTAGTTGAAGCTTCTTGTGAGAAGATTAATGCAGCATGGCGTCTAGACAAGTCGGCGGAGCTGTACCAGCAGCTGAAAACTATGTACAATACTGTAAACATTTCCACACTATCTCCGATTTCGGATTTTGTCTGCGGGGTTTCTGAAGAGATATAGTTTTACCCCTCAAATTTTGAATTCGGAGTAAAGGTTATGTAAGCTGGCTGTCACAAGCGATTTACATGTTTCTTGATTGGTCATGGAGCTGGGGAGGTGCTATCGAATCACAACGCTTTCTCTGGGTCTATCAAACTACATTGGTTGAAAACCCAACATGAGGCGTATTTCACGAGCACATAACGTGTTTTACCGGTTATCCGCGCACCCCACCAAAACTAATGCCTCTTAATGCTGAATTACTTAATAGCAGCGTAGTAAGTTCAAAATTTAATAAAGAGATAAGCTAGTACATTTATATCTACACTAAAGTCGAGTATATTCTTGAATATAATAGTTGCCACATGTTGGTGATACTGTTACGAGTCCACATTGGTAGGTGGGGGAACACAACTCTTTATGCCGACACACCAACCAAGCGGACATCATATAGCTAGAAGTCACGTGCAGTCCCCTAAGTCTCTAAGTCTCCTATAAGACTTAGTAGTTAGAGACATTAGAGACTAAGAGATAGCAATGTATATAACTTAAGATAATAGGCCCTTATAGCTAACGTGTTCTACAAGTCCTCAGCGCGCACTAGTTCTTCGCCTACTCTACTAAAACTAACGCACCTCTCTTTTCTTAGTAACAATAGCTACTTAGTAACACTCTCTAGAGACTCTAAAAGCAAGTAGATATTAAAGATCTAATTAAGTAGTTACAATACAACGTAACTACTATTACCTAGGTAGGCCTAAGAGTATTCTATAGAAAAGTAAGATTAAAAGTTAAATAACGTGTCACACAAGCGAGCGCCGCACCCCACCAAGTTTAAGCACCTCTCTTATCTTAACGTACAATAGCTTAACATTATACTCTTTAAATGCCTTTAAATAAAGCAGATATCTAGCTTACTATCTTAGCTATTTATGGGTATTAAATTAGTAGTAACTAGCCTACTGTAGTAATCTTCATCGTGTCTAAAAGAATAATCCCTCGCTAACGCGCTAGGACTACTACTTAACGCAATTACTAGCCTAACTTAAGGAAGCTTACTTAGCTAGAAGAGGAGGTAATAGTTAATTATATACTTAATCTAGATTAACGTAAGTTTCCGCCTATATATATAGCCATACGTAATATAGCTAATAAGCTGCTATTAAAGCGTAGTAGAGGTCTAGTTAGTATAAACTAGCTACCTATACCCTCTGTATGCTACCTTACTTATCTTATCTACTACAGCCTCTTAATATTAGCTGCTTCTCTCCTCTTAAGAAGGCGTATAGCTGCTAGATAGAGAGCTTAATTAAGGCTTATATTAACTATATTACTAAGCTTAAATTTCTACCTACCTTTAAAGTAGTATTTAATTAAGCTTTTACTATAGTTAATATACGCTTAGTATTTTAAGGGGCAGGCCTTATTCCTCTCTAGCTAGACGTTGTCTTATTAAGACTAGATATCTAGCTACGTACGCTATTACTAGTAGCTTAGTTAGGAGCTTAAGAAAGAGCTTAGCAAGGAGCTCTCTAGGAGCCTTAAATACTAAGGAACCTATATAAGTTTAAAGCTTAATTAACTCTAATTAGTAATTACGTTTAATAGTATAAGAGCTTGTTACTAGCCTTAATTATTAAGGCGCTTAATTAGTTTATAAAAGAGGCTATAGTAGGGGTATATAGAGCTAAGCTAATAGAGGGTAGGATTAATAGCTGTAAAGAATCTTAAAAGCTATTAGTAAGGATAACTAATAAGATTGCAAGGTTAGTTCTCTAGGATAGAGTGAGGGACTATATAGAAGGGGGTTTAATACTAAGATAGTAAGAGGGCGCTTCTGTAAAGAGTACTAAGGGTTAAAAATAATTAGTATTACTATTACTATACTGTAGAGTATAATATTAAGTTAAATATACTAAGCTATAGAGGCTTATTATAATAATCTATATATATAATGCGCTTATTACGCTCGCTGCGAGCGGTTACGTAACGTGTAAGAAGTAGAATACTAGCGCTTCCTAACTAGTTATTAGTTCTTAAGGCATCCCCCCTTAACTAGGATTCTAGATGCTAACAATATCCTCTTCCTCCTTTAGGATTTATCTTAAATTACGTAATGTTTAACTAGATTAGTTTTAAAGGCAGCGTACCTTATGTTTGTAGTAATATAAGACAAAATATTATCTAAGTCCTAGATTTATAATCTATGTCTTTATAATAAAATCCTCTATACTAAAACTATTACTAAATTTAAATATAATAAGTTTTTAAGGATAATACTATTTATTATATTATACTAGATTTAAATTTAAAATATACTAAATATACTTATTTAGGGAAGCTGTATATAAACATGTCTTAGGCTTCTTTAGACAAAATCTGTAAAGAGTATTAAAAGAAAGTAGATAATAATAAGAAATTATTAGTAACTATAATCGCATAGCTACTCTAGAATAAGGCGATTCTAAAGCAGGTAGAAGAAAGGGCGCAGAAGAAAGCGTTATATCTAGCGTTAGAGATACACGACGACAGAGAGTTAGAGTTCGCTAAGGAGGCTCCTTATCTAGCCGCTGAAGCCTTAGTTAGTTTTTCTCTAATAGTATAGTCTACTATAGGTACCTTAGACTAATTAGTAACTCTAGCAGAGCCTAGTTAGGTTCCTACTTTCTAAGTTTGTTACCTTTCTCTTCTTCTTAGCCTCTTCTCTTTCCTAATATTCTCTAACTTTTTATTAGCAGTTTCTTAGGTGTTCCTTTAGTTCCTACGTGCTTTCTAAGCTTAGGTATCCTTTCTATTTAACTAAGTAACTAAAGTTTAGTTCTAGGTTATTAACTCTTCTATTTTATTAGTACCCTAGGATTTTCTTAACTTTAAACTTGTTTTCCTCCTCTAAGTTATATTAAAATATTCTCTGTAATAGTGTTATAAGGTTAGCTAGTTCTAACTTAGAGATATAGAAGTAGGAGTAGATCTTTGCATCTAGTAGTAGCTTAAGTGTATAATTTATAGGTCTGTTTTATTCTTTAACTAAAAATAGTCTAACCTTAATATAATTAAGTCTCTTACTTAGTCGCTTATTACGTAAATTTTTTATAAGTAAGTATACTTTATCCCTCTTCTTTACCTAAGGTGCTATTTTTCTTTTCTTATTCTAGTAGGAAATACTATTATATTATGCTTTCTTAAGGTTTTCTTAGAGTTATTCGTGTATTTTCTTTATTTCTTTAGCTATTTTTATAGCTGCTTTAGCTTTTTTGCTAAGATATAATTTTAGAAAGAGATTAGGGTGTCTCCTATAGTTAGTAAAGAACAGCGTTTTTCTAGTTAATTCTAATAATTTATTATTATAGGCTAGTTATGCTATTAGTAATAATAAGACCTAATTATTTTATTATTAGTTACTATAAATTCTTAGGTAGGTCTTTATTATTCTGTTTATTCTTTCTGTCTATCTATCTGTTTATAGGTAATAGGCTGTTAACAACTTTCTCTTTGTCCCTATCGCAGCTATTAATGTAGACTAGAAGTTAGATATAAAGAGCTTATCTCTATTACTTATAATAGACTTAGGTATACTATAGTATTATATTAGTCTGTCTAGAATAATAAACGCTAGTTATTCTATGTTATAATTATTTCTAAACAGTATTATCTCTACTACTTTTATAAACCTATAGACTATATTAAAGATAGCATTATACTTAATTCCTATTATAGGATCTTTAGACAGTAGTAACCCTGTTATAAAGTCTATAGAAATGTCTTCCTAAGGTTTATTAGGTAGCTCTATAGCTTGCATTTCTCTATATAGTGCGTAGGTACTATATTTATTCTTATAATAGTCCGCGCATTTTTTAATAAACTATTTAATCTTAGCCTTTATATTCTTAAAGCTATAATATTACTATATAAGTTCTATTATTCTTTTAATTCTAGGGTAACTATATACTAGGTTATTATAGTATTATTAGATAATTACTTCTTATAATTCTTTAGGTACTTTAGACGTAATTATTATAGTATTATTTAATAACTTATTTAGTCTTAAGCTTCTATCTTAGTTTACTTAAAGGATAGTATTATTAATTATTACTTTTATTCCTATAATATCTAATCTGCGGCTAAGAGTATTAGCTTTACTGTTATCCTTTCTTAGCGTATACACAATCTTAAACTTATATTATCCTAATATTTTAGCCTACCTAACCTGTCTTTAGTTTAGATCTTTAGTAGCAGTAAAATCAACTAAGTTCTTATAATCTGTAAATATTATAAGATCTAAGTAGCTCTCTGCGTAGATCTGCTAGTAGTTAAAGTTGTTAATAATTACTATAAGCTCTTTATTATGCACGTTATAGCGTTCCTTAGGGTCTGTAAATTTCCTAGAGTAGTAGGTAATTAGGTGCTATTTCGTATTATATTCTTATTTTACTATTATACCTAGTATAAGGTCTAAGGTATCTATTTTAAACTATAAGAGTTCTCCTATTTAGAATATAATTAACACTAGTAGTATAATATAGGCTTCTTTAAGTATCTAGAATACTTTTCTTTATTTATTTCTTTATTCCTATTTTATCTTTTTCCTTATAAGTTTAGTAAGTAGGATAGATTTTTTAGAGAAGTCTTTAATAAATTATTAGTTAAAATTAATAAATTTTATAAATAACTATATATCTTAACTATTTTAGGTTTAGGCTATTCTTTTACTACTTTTATTTTTTCTTTACTTATCTTTACTCTATATATACTTACTATATATCCTAAGAATTTAACTTCTTCCTTATAGAACTTATATTTCTTAGGTTTAAGTAGTAAACTAAATCTTCCAAAGTAGGCAAGAACTATTTTAACGTGCTTAATATATTCCTGTAAATTATTAGAGTACACGAGGATATTATTAAGTTATGCGATAACAAATATATCTAGGTTGTAATGGGCTGCGCCCTTTAGGCCTCTTCGCCCATAACATAGGTATTCTCTTAACACGTTATTAATAAGTGCCTAGTATGTAGCTAGTACGTTAGTAAGACTAAAAGGTATTACTATATACTTGTAGTAGCTGTAGCGTGTTCTAAATGCAGTCTTTTATTCTTTGCCTTCTTTTATGTAAATAAGGCTATACGCTCCTCTTAAGTCTAATACTATAAAGACTTTTTGTTATGGGCGAAGAGGCCTAGCTAACGAGTGTGCATTTGTCCTATACTACAGAAGGAGAAAGATAGAGAAGAGGTTACAGGTATCCTTAGAGGATATATATATGTTCGTACAAGTAAAGAGGGATGTGCCCCTCTAGCTACTAACTTGTATAAGCTTATAAAAAAAGGGGGCAGAAGAGATTAAGGAGTTCGCTCCCCGTGCAATAGTAGCGAAGCCTCTCTTACTTAAAGGGCGCAGCCTATTATAATACTCTCCTCCTCCTTAAATAACTATATTACTTCTTTATACGTAGTTTAACTTTAACTTTATACTTATATAGGTAGTATTATATTATTATACTATAAAAGTAGAGATATTATATATACTTTTTCTTCTTTATTTATATATAATTTTCCTCTTTTACCTATTATTATTACCTAATAACGTAAAGTAGAGGAGAGGTTAGTTATTTGCTCGCCCGTGCGTATATAAAGAGCTTTTCCTCTAACTCTTTCTTCCTCTTTTACTACTTAGCTTTAACTTACTTGCGTACAAATTATCTTCCTATTATTACTAACATACCTCTTAAAGTAGCTCTCTTAGCTAGTTAGCCTAATTACAGTGTGTAGGGTCCTAGTAGTTATAGCAGTAGTGTAAACTATCTTACTTATATAACTACTAGCAACATTATGTCTACGCACGCAGCTTCTAGAGCTAACATTACTTAGGTTACTTACGCTTAGCTTACTTAAATAGCTCCTAACTAAACTTAACTTACTAGTATTATTATTCCTATTACTTAGGGTAATATATCTTTTCTCTCTACTAACTACGTAATCTAATATATCCTAGATACTCTAGTTATAGATAAGTTTTACTATCTCTTTATAACTACTTTTATACGTCGTATTTCTCTTTTCTTTTCTATATCTAATATTATTTAGCCTAAGCTAGTTTATATTACTAAATTCTTCTTTTATCTTATTAATTAGTCTCTGTATAATGCTTAGTAAAGCTATAGTCTTAATAATTTCTCTCCTGTTATTACTTATTATATAATTAACACTTATTAACTCCTTTCTAGTTATTAATCCTACCTTAAAGCCTACCTTATCTATAGCTATAGTTCTCTTAACGCTAACTTCTATTCTAATAACTATACTAAGGCTATATAACAGTGTTATATGTTTATAGCCTTTACTAGGTGTGTCTCTATTACTAGTAAGTAGAGTAGGGCTTACTCTAATTACGTATAGCGGGATTATAGTGCGTCTTATATAGCTAGGCGTGCTCTACCTCTCCTACCTTCTAACAGAGTCTCTGTTCCTTAGCGTAGTTAAGGTTAGAGTAAAGTCCTTACTAAGCTTAAGGAGGATAAACGTTTCTTAGATATCTTAGGTTAGAGGGCCTTATATAGGGTTAGTTAGCTTATACTAACTTATTTCTCTAACTTTTTAGTAGTTTCCTAGATAGTAGCTATATAGGCTGTATATAAGTCCTCTATTTCTTATAGGCTTCTATAGTAATAAGATTCTTTTCTAGCTCTTAAGTTAGGTTATAGTACCCCTCCTATTTTATATAGAACTTATTATATTAATTTTATAAGCGCTTATCTTAGATATTTTTAATTACCTATTTAAGGTAGTCTTCTTATAAGTTATTATCTTATATAATAACAGTAGTAGGGTTTAAGTTATTAGTTTATTATAATAGGAAGGGGTCTTTAGCAGCTAGTCTTAGCTTCTCTATATAGTACAATTTAGTTCTTTATAGTATATAAAGCTTAACCTAATAGGGGTCTTGTACGCAGGCGACTTAGTACTTCTTACTTTTCTAGTTAAGTTTCTTACTTCTGCGTGTAGTTTGTACGTGCCTAAGGTCTAACTATACCTAGTCTCTAACCTTATACTTAGGAGCTAGGCGACGTGTCTTATTCGCCTATACTTCCTATTATTATTAAGCGTGTGTTATAGCTAAGATAGCCTAGTTAGTAGCTTATTTTAGCGTTTATATAATACTTTCTACTTATTTACTAGGGGGTGTTACTCTATTAAGTAGGTTGCTGCTAGCTAATTTTTTAGGTAGCTCTAAGAAGGGCGGGTTTGGATAGCTGTATAGATAGAAGAAAGGAGTAACGCCTGTAGAGGAGTTTATATAAGTATTTAGTATTAGCTTAAGGATTAGGTATAGTGTTACTTAGTTATTCTAGTCGTAGTTATAAAAGATTTAACTAACTGCTTTAATATTACTATTCGCGCGTTCTGTAGTACCGTCTGTTTGTAGGTAGTAGGCTGTTAACAGGTTCCTCTGTACTCCTAAGAGTTTGCAGATTTTTCCCTATAGTTTGCTTATAAATTGCGTGCCCCTGTCTAATATAATAGACCTAGGGAGCCTGTAGTAGCAGAAGACTTCTTGTATAAATACTTAGGCTATATTATCTGCTTTAATTATCTTAAGTAGGATTAGTATTACGCCTTTACCTAGGCGGTCTTTAACTACTATTAAGTTAGTGCAGCTAGACAACAGTAGTAGACTAGTAATAAAGTTAACTATTAAGTCTTACTACGTACAACTAGGTACTAGTAACAGGCGTAGGTATCCGTGCTTACTGTCTCTCTACGGGGTGCTTTATCTATATAAGCTGCAATTCCGTATAAATTAGCGGACGTTTTCACTTATACCTGGCCAGTACTAGGTACTAGCTAGCGTGCAGTACGTTTCTTCTCTTCCTAGGTAACCTGTTTGCACAGCTAGATGTGCTTACTAGATAATTCCTGTACGAAGAGGTTTATTTTTAGGCACTTAGATCCTAGATCTCTATTAGAGCTTTCTCTCTAAGTTAATTATGCAATCTCCTAGTAATATAGTAAGTTTCTTTATTATGCTAGGTAGCGACCTAGCACCTAGCTTTATAGCGTTGTAGACTTCCTAATAGGTTAAGTTATCTTGTATAGCTTAGTCCTAGTGTTTAGTAATTAAGTCCTTAAAGATTAGAGCTTTTAGTAGGGACTTAGCTATAATTAAGCTGTTAAGGGTTAACGTAGGGGTTTATACAACCTCTATAACTGTTATATCTTACTATTAAGCTAGCACTAATATAATAAACTCTCTGCTTACTAGGTAGCTGTTGTCTGTTCCTTATAGTAGGTCCTAGTCCCTTCTAGATAGTGCGTCTACTTTAGTGTTCTCCTTGCCTAGATAGTACTATAGCTTTATATTATTAAACTATAATAGGTAAACTAACCATTATACGTGTTATTCTATTATCTTTTACTTCTTTATAAAGTACTCTAGGTTCTTATAGTTCGTAATTACTTTAAATTCTTATACGCTATAGAGTTCTACGTCCTATTTATTTAGGTATATAATAACTACTAGTAACTTCTTATTATAAATTAGGTAGTTACTCTTATATACTAGAAATTTCTTTAAGAGGTAAGCTACTATATAAAGGGTTTTCTACTTATTTTCTTATAATAGTACCCTGCCTATAGTAAAGCCTAAAGAGTTATATTCTACTATTATCTATTATTTAGGTAAGAAAGTAGTAAAGACTTTATCTACTAAGAATACATCCTTAAGAGCTTAGAAACTCTACTCTTATTCTATATCCTATAAGAATTTCTCTTCTTTTCTTATAGCTATATAAGAGGCTCTACTAGTTAGAAGAAGTTTAAGATAAAGCGTCTATAAAAGTTAGTAAACTCTAGAAATTTTTATACGCCTTTAACTAGTATTAGGGCCCCCTATTCTTAAATAGCTTAGACTTTCTTAAGGTCTATAGATATACTTTTCTATACTTCTAAGATAAAGCTAAAGTACTTTATACACTAAATATTAAACTTATATTTACTTAGTTCTAGGTGTAGTCCTACTTCTTATAAGTAATCTAATACTTTTTATACGTAGGCGTAGTACTAAGAGAAGGATCCTTTAGTAAAGATAAAGATATTATCTAAGTATATAGAGGTAAAGTTATCTAAAAAGTCTTATAAGGCCTAGTTAATATACCTCTAGAAGGTACTTAGTGCATTTACTAAGCTAAAGGGCGTTACTAGCTACTCGTACGATCTAAATCGTATTTAAAACGCAGTTATCTATTCTAATCTTTTACTTATCCTTATCTTATAGAATACTGTAGTAATGTCTAGCTTAGTATACTATATAGTTTATCTAATTTAGTTTAACGTCTTACGTATAAGAGGTAGTAGGTAACAGTCCTTCTTAGTTAGGGCGTTAAGAGCTCTGTAGTCTACACAGAATCGTAGTCCTCCTCCTAGCTTACGTACAAATAGTACAGGTAAGGCTGCTAGTAAGCTACTTACACGGATAAACCCTTTATCTAGGAGGTCTAATAGCGTCTTCCTTAGTACTAAGAGTTTATCTCTTAATATTACGTAGAGAGGTCCGTACAGTATCTCTAGCTTCTGTCTATCCTTC
Organism: Pseudopyrenochaeta lycopersici; assembly: GCA_003313425.1. Lineage (NCBI taxonomy): Eukaryota > Fungi > Ascomycota > Dothideomycetes > Pleosporales > Pseudopyrenochaetaceae > Pseudopyrenochaeta > Pseudopyrenochaeta lycopersici. Next base: position 245,012 of record NHZP01000071.1, read on the forward strand.
TCTTCTAACTCTATTACGTAGTCTTATTATAGGCCTTACTATAAGGGTAGCTTATTTCCTTCCTTAGGTAGGAACATCTTTAGATAAGGTCGTGCGTAAGCTAGTAAGGCGTTATATATTTCCTACAGTATTTTCTAGACCTTTAGGCGTAGTGCTTTCTTAATATCCCTTAAGCTTATAGTAAAGATTTAAGTCTTACTATAGCTTTATCTGTAGTGTCGTACGTAGTGTTAGAAAGCTACAGCTAATACTAGCGTACAGCTAAAGTCTAGGGTAGCGTATTCTGTACTACGTACAGTAACCTTATATACTTTTAAGTACAGAAGTTTCTTCTCTACGTTAATAACGCCTTTAATACTCTCTAACTAAGTCTTCTTAAAGATTATATTATATTAGTAAGTAGTTAAGGTAACGTACGCAGCTGCGTGCTGCTGTATTCCTCCTACGTCTAATAAAAATTTAGTAACGTATAATACTATACTCTTTTATTCGTTTACCCCTTTAATCTTAATAAGGAGGATCTTAATACGTAGTAAGTTTAAGTCTCTTACAAGTTTCTTACTTAATAAATAGTAGGTGTAGTAACTATTATTAATTATAGCAGTAGCTAGTTATATAGAATTAATAATAACATTTATAGATATAGGTTTTATAGTTACTAGCTATAGTAAAAGTAACCTTATTATATGTATAGGGTTTTAGACTTATACAGGCTCTAGCACACAACTTCGTGCTAGAGCTACTCTTTTCCTTTGTCCAAGGAGGATAGGGATTCTGTTACTTATTTAGTAGTTACAGATGCAATCTTTATAAGTTTTACAGGTTTATTAACCTATCTCGTATAATAGCCTTCTTAGCTGTTTAATAACTTTATTGTACACTAGGCTACTTAGTAGTTGTGTAGACTGTACCTTAAACAGGCGCTGTTCTCTTTTCTTTCTTCAACCTATTTACGTGTTCCCTAGAATTCTTTTCTAGGTTTCGCATAGAGCTAGTAAGCTCCTATAGAAGTTATCTAGTCTATCTTATTATTATCTTTTTAAGTTATTAGTTAGCTCTGTGTGTTATACGCGTCGCCTATATAGCTCTTACTTATAGTAATTCTCTCTATAGCTCTTAAATTTTCCTAGGTTACCCTAGTCTATTATATAAACTCTTTATACGTTTCTCTAAATAGTAGTTAATAACCTACTTAGGTCCTTAGCAGCTTACTATTTAAGCTGCTCTTAAGATAGTTAATCTTCTAAATATAGCTTACGTTGTCTAACCTAGCTTTAAGGAGCTTAAGGTTAAACGCTTAGACATAAGGGTTAAATTCTGTTCTTCCTTACTTAGTTATATAGAGGTATTTAAGGGCCTTCTCTCTAGCTGTAGGGTCCTTAAAGAAGTTATTAAGGTAGGACTATAGCTTAAGGAGGGATAGCGTTGCTAGCCTATTTATAAGGTTTATTATATATAGGCTAAGGGCGTTAAACGCTTAGCCTATCGTACGAGTGATAACGTAATTTACTCTGCTATTATCGTCCAGGTAGGCTACACAGTCTCTGTACAGCTTTGCTTAGACCTTTATTTTCTATTAAAGATATTACTTATGCGAGCCTTTCTTAAAGACTTCTATATTTAGCAGTCTTAGTTTCCTAATCTCTTATACGGGAGAGTCTTACTATTCTATTAAAAAGGGGGTAGAGACCGTGCGTACTGTCTGTGCACTGCTTAATTCAGCAACTAAGTTCTTTAGCTCCTAAACTTAGTTCTATAATAACTTATACAGCTAGCTCTGCTGTTAACTAGCTAACTTATTAAGGCTGTCTTGTAAGGAGTTAACTGTTGCTAATAGATCTTCTGCTAAGGGTTAGTTATTGCGTGGTTATTAGTAGTTGTGCTGATGCAACTGGTGTTGCTAAGGTGCGTGCTGGTGCAGCTAGTGTTACTGCTGTCCTAAGGCTCCTGTTATCTGCATCTAGTACTCTTATTGTTATAGCTCGTACGCTTATTAGTTTAAGGGCCCTTAGTGTCCGTCTATTATTTTTTTTAGGTTGTTAATCTTTCTCCTTATGTTATAGGCGAAGAGGCCTAGCTAACGAGTGTGCATTTGTCCTATACTACAGAAGGAGAAAGATAGAGAAGAGGTTACAGGTATCCTTAGAGGATATATATATGTTCGTACGAGTAAAGAGGGACGTGCCCCTCTAGCTACTAACTTATAAGAGCTTATAAGAAAAGGGAGCAGAGGAGATTAAGGAGTTCGCTCCCCGTGCGATAGTAACGAAGCCTCTCTTACTTAAAGGGCGCAGCCCATTACACTTTTATAAAGGCTAATTAGTCCTGTAGTTCTACTATATTTAGTAAAGAGTATTAATTCTTTATTATAATATTATTAAGTTTCTAGTAGTTAACGCATAGTCTTAACTTCCTATTCTTTTTTAGTATAAATAATATAGGGTATCCTGCTAGTAACTATAATTCTCTAATAAATCCTTTTTTTAAGTTTATTTTAATATATTCGCGTAGGGTTTTAAGTTCTTTTTCTAATAAACAGTAAATTAGGCTGAAAGTTAGTTACTTTCCTTGCTATAGGATTATCTCGTAATCCTAGAGTTAATATTTAGGCAGTGCTTTTATACTTGTCTCTTCCTAAAAGAGTAACTTATATTCTTTATACTTATTAGGGATTACTAGAGTTACGCTTTACTCCTTAACTCTAGCTTATTAGTCTAAGGGCCTCTTATTAGTACCTACTAAGTTAGACCCTTATATCTTAAGGTCGTCCTTATTTAAAGTAAGAATTCCTATTATTAGCTTCTTATTTACCTAGGCACTTAGCTGTAGCGTAGGCTTACTTGTAGTTACGTCTATTCTACAGTATCTAAATAAGAACTTTTTCTTTTTCTAATCTATCTCTAGACTATGTTCTCTTAACTATAGAAGTCTTAGTATTACGTCGTGTTATAATAGTCTAAAGATGTCTAGGTTAATCGTCTCCCTGTAGTTCTAGATAATAAGTTATATATTCTGTACCTTATAGGCAATTACGGACTCTAATAGTATTAGTTATCTATTAGCTACTGTTAGTAGATATATTACTAATTTTAGCGATAGGATAAGGCTAGCTTATTCTATCGCTTGCGCAGAAATATAGCTCTGTTATACTCTAGAATCTACTAGTATCTTTATCTAGCTTCTATTAAGCTTAATATTTAGTTTAAAGAGTCCTTATACGCCTATTACGTATAAGGTTTATAGTTCTTACTTATTAGTAGGCGCGACTCTAAAAAAGATTCCTCTTAGTACCTATTTAGTGTCTTAACGTCTTTATACTTAAGGTAGTTAGAGTTAAGATACGTTTGCTATTACTGCTAATTATACTCTCTATTAAAGACTAGCCGTATTGCTATAGTAGCTGCAGGGTTATTATTCCTTAGAAAATAGAGGATAGTCCTCTTATCCTACAGGTAGTTATCGCATTTAACTTTAGGATAAGTATACTATTAGTACTTATACTAGTAAAATAAATAAGGAAAGTATTCTTATTCTGTTTTACTTAAATAGTGTATTATGCATAGGTAAGTAGTATAGAAAGACTAGTAGACGACGCCGTGTCGCTTATTGCGTGGGTCTATTAGATACTCTAGTACTAGTTTCTGTAGTCCCTAGCGCATAGTGTGTAGGGTCTAAGCTGCTTTAGCGTGCTTATATATTTCTCAGGCTTCCTCCTCCGTAAGGTGCTAGAGAGGGTTAATATTCTCTTTATTATCCTCATAATGCATTTATTATTTAAGCTAAGTATAAATATCTTATTTCTTACTATCTGTAAGCATAATCTTACTATAGGAATTAACTTAAAGATACCCTTATTATACTAGGTTTTTAATCTCTAGTACGTAGAAAGTATCTTCTTATATTAGTAGTAGTATTATTTAGCGTTATAATACGTATTTAGGGGTCTTAACTACTAGGGGTTCTAGTACCTATGTTTATCTTACTTATTAAAGTTTCTATAGCGCGTCCCTAACGCTTATAGGTTACTATGCTTTCTTAGCTTTCTCTGCCTACTCTTATATTACCTTTGTATAGTATTTAGGGTAATAGTAGTATTCCCGCAATATGTCTTACATTACTTATTTAGCTAGAATAATTATACTTATTCCTTATATTATAGCTGCTTCCTATTCTACTAGGGTAAGCGCGTTAACGTACCGTGCTATGTACATGTATTATACGCGCAGTTAGCAGTTAAGTTCTACTATATCTTTTTCCGCCCCTATAGGCGTTAGTAGCCTTAGGGTTCCTAGTCAATGTTAGTTCTAGAAATTCTCCCTTTTTTATTCCTTAGTTAGGAGTACTATAGTATTATTAGGGTCTTCCTTAGTATCCTTATAGACTAGGGATAAGGGGCCGCTGCTCTCTTTCTCTTTGTTGCTATACTAGGTTCCTAGAATCCCTATCTTAGTAGGTTCCTAGAGAGGTGGCTGTAATATCTCTGTATTATAAGTCCCTTCCTCTTAGGTCATAATAACTTCCTATGTTTTATTATTTATTATTTTCTTCTTTTATAGCTAGCATATTAATCTAGTAGGTTACTTTATTCTTACTCTTATAATCTTTAGCTATATAACCTTTCTTATTACAGTTAAAGCAGATTATTTCTTTATTCTTCTTTCTACTCTTACCTAACTTTCCTTTATTAAGGTTATCTAGATATATTACCTTAGATCCCCTAGACGTGTAGTATCCTAGGACTCCTTATAGCTAGTATTAGTATTATAGGCGACTATTATTTAACTTATTATAATAATCCTTCTAGGGTTTTTTATCTTCTCTAGTTTATCTAAATTATTATCCTTTAAGTCGCATATAGAGCTTATAGAGCTTAACATCTAGTTAGATAGTTTTATTAATTAAGTCTTCTAGTGTTATAATATTTGTATTAGAGCGCATAAGCTTAGTTTAGACATCTGCTTTTAAGCCCTGTTTATATATTATTTTTAGGGTGTTGTTATTCTAGTTAGATTGCCTAGAGTACCCTAGAAACTTGTTAGCGTAGTTAGCAGCAGACTAAGTTTATCGCATGTTCTAAATTTTTCGTTCTGCGATAGTCGCCTTGTTTAGGAGCCTAAACGCCTAGCGCATAGATTTTTTAAACATGCTAGTTTCCTTAAACATAGTAATTAGTTCTTAGGGTTTCTTGTTGTTGCTTAAGTACTTAACTACATAGGGCTTTACCTATTTAGCAGCTTCGCCTCTTATATAGCTAGACATAAGTACTACTTAGTAGTTGTTGTCTATAGTAGTTGCATTAAACTTAAAGAGTAGGTTAAATTAAAGTAGCTATTCCTTAAGCTTAAACTAATCTCTATAGAAGAGGTCTGGTTTAGTAACAGCGTTGCCTAGCCTAGTAACATAGTAGGCCGCGTTCTCTATATAAGTGTTACTTATCTTAAGGGTATTTAAAGTATAAAGAATCTTAAAAGCTATTAGTAAGGATAAATAATAAGATTATAAGGTTAGTTCTCTAGGATAGAGTAAGAGACTATATAGAAGGGGGTTTAATACTAAGATAGTAAGAGGGCGCTTCTGTAAAGAGTACTAAAGGTTAAGAATAATTAGTATTACTATTACTATACTATAGAGTATAACATTAAGTTAAACACACTAAGCTATAGGGGCTTATTATAACAATCTATATACATAATGCGCTCGTCCTTAGCGGAGTGGGCGGTCACGTGACGTGTGAGAAGTGGAATACTGGCGCTTCCTGACTGGTCGTCAGTTCTTGAGGCGTCCCCCCTTGACTGGGATTCCAGATCCTAACAATAGCCTTATGAAGGCTAATAAGGTAGTAACTTAGTAAAAGCAGCGTAAGAGAATATAGATTTAGAAGGGAGGAGTCTTAATAAAGGGAGTTAGAGAGAATATAGCTACTTAATAAGAGGCTGATTGATAAATTAGGCGTAAAATACGTTAAAGTAGGAAGTAATTAGGCCTTAGTAGCTAGGCTCTATCGCGCTATAAAACGTGCAGAGAGACTAGGCATAACTCGCGCACGTGTAAAAATAATACTATAAGTGCTACTTAAGCTTACATATTAATATCTATAGAGTACTTGAATTTATAGTTAAGCTGTACGCTAGTAGAGGTGCTCAAACTTGGTAGGGTGCGGCGCTCGCTTGTGGGACACGATAATAGACTCTATAAAAAGAGAAGGTAAAGAAGAGAGTAGTATAAGCTATACGTACGTAGAATTAATAATAAAGAAGGATACTATATAAGTAAGTAGTAGTAAAAGAGAATACTATATAAATAAATAATAGTAAAAAGAGATATTATATAAATAATAAGAAAGTAGTATAAGCTATCTACTGATAGGAGTAATAAGAGAAAGTGGTATAAGCTATCTACTTATAGGAGTAATAAGAAAAAGAAGTATTGCGCAAATAATATATACTAATAAAAGATAATATAACAACGTTAATTTATTATAAAGACGTATAAGTAATTAGCTAAAATATTATATATATTTAACGCCTAGGTAAGTAAACTATAGATAGAAGAAAACCTAAATATATATTTATAAGGTATAAAAGAAAACGTTACTAGTATTTATACGTAGTATATAAGGTTAGTACGCGCGATATTAAGCTATTACGCGCTATTATATAATAATAAAAGCTTTAGGTTCTAAGGCTAAAGCTCTATACCTCTTATATAAGAACCCTCCTTAACGTGTTCTACCAGTCAGTGGGCAACACCAGTCAGTGGGCCACCTCATCAAAACAGGCGGATCTCAACGCACGATAATGCGACAACCACGCGGTAAGTTTACTAGTAAATATAGTAGTATTACTCTCTATCTTTGTTTACACGAAGTCCGATTGTGACCTTGAGTTCCGCATTTAGTGCAGGTTAGTGGTGCTCGTTGCCGAGGCCGAGAAGCCTCCTCCTCCACCCTCAAGTTTAAGGCTATTTCACTAGCTACAGCCAACGCGCGACCTGCCTTAACCCGTAAGGCACCTCCAGCTGCAATATATTATTGCTGTTTGTCCTTCCTACGTCGTAAACGCGTGTTTGAGGCACGAAGTTTGCTGTTTTCCTCTGTTAAGATTATAGCTGAGTTCATAGCTAGCTGACAGCCTTTGACGAGCTGAGCGAGGGCCCGGCTTGAGGGGCTCTGTGATTGACGTTGAAGGAGCTCACGTATGAGGCGGGCCTGTTGATCAAGTTGATCAGTAGTGTGAGGCGTTTCTGTTGTCCAAACAGCCTCAGCCGTGGCTGCTGTCTGTGGAGGAGACGGTGTACGGACAACTGTCAATGTTGATAGGACACGTTCAGGACAAAACGGGACTAAGCCTGTCGCCCGAAAGCCTCCAAGGATGTTTGAGGCTGAGAAAACAGTTGTACGTATACGTGGATATATATAGAGAAATTCGTCCTTATCAATAAACTGCACCCGTTGGCGCGCAAGCCTGTCTATCGCTTGTCCGTACGCTGTCTTGAGAGGCGAGAAGCAACCAACATCAAGAGGCTGTAGCTTGTGAGACGTATGAGGAGGCATGCAGAGGGTAATAATATTCCTCTCTGCGCAGTAAGTATCAAACGCAGGCGTTGCGTGGCTGCTGTGGCTATCTAGTATAAGAAGGCGATAGCTTCCAATTGTACGTGAGGCCGTAAGGACGTCGAAATGCTTCAACCAGGCAAGGCCAAGGTCGTCAGTTGTCCATCCGTTGTCGCTCACACTAATACTCCAGTCCCTAGGCAGCTCAAGCTCAGGACTATACCACGACGCCTGGTGGACCTTGCCCTTAAGGATAATAAAGGGAGGCAGTACAAAGCCTACAGCGCTCACACACTCGATTGTCGTCGTCCAGTCACGGTTGCCAGGCTGTACAACAGTTGCTCGTCCGATAGTATCAGAGCTAGTAACAACCTTTGACGTTGAGGCGATACCCATCATAAACCCAGTCTCATCAAAGTTATACGTGTCCTCGTCTAATACCCCGTACGTCTGAATCGTGTCTCTCACAAGCCTATACCAGCTGTTTATCTTTATAGGATCATCACATTTTGCGCGCTGTGAGTGGAATTTACGGTTCCACTTTGTTTGAAGCTCTGACTGAGCCCTAACAAAACGAGAGACCCAGTTTTTGCTAAGAGGAGGTGGAGGAGGCTGCTGGCCTCGTGCAGCGAGAAGAGCGTCTCCCATCTGACGTACGTCAATAATATGAGGCGGAAAGCCTCGTCGATCAAGCTCTAGTATCCATTAAACAAGGCTCTGTTCCTCAGTAGGCGTTAGCTTACGTTTCCGTGCGTTGGTGGTAGGTTGAGGCTAATAGCCTTTGAGGCGCCGTTGCAGCGTTGTTCGAGGGACACTAAACAGGTGCGCAGCCCTGCGCACACTTTTAATTTGTTGCAAATTAATTGCCTGAGACGCAAGAAGGACTCGGCCCTCCTTTTGAGCTACTAGAGGCTGTCGTTGCGTGGCCATTTGAGTTGTTGTGTGGGCAAGCGCGTTGGTGTTGATGAGGTGGCCCACTGACTGGTGTTGCCCACTGACTGGTGGAACACGTTAACTATACGTAGAAAGGTAGAGAATAGTTACTACGAATATAGATACCTACTATATGCACGATAACTTACCGCACGCTGCAGCTGCAGAGGAAGTTCAACCTACATTATGTTAGGATCTGAAATCCTAGTCAGAGGGGGAACACCCCAAGAGCTAACGACTAGTTAGGAAGCGCCAGTATCCTACTCTGCTACATGTCACGTAACCGCTCGCCCTACCAAGGATGAGCGCTTACTGTACTTGCGGCGAGCGCAATAAGCACGTTATATATATAGATTATTATAATAAACCCCTATAGCTTATTATATTTAACTTAATATTATACTTTAGAATATAGTAATAGTAATACTAATTATTCTTAACCCTTAGTACTCTTTATAGAAGCGCCCTCTTACTATCTTAGTATTAAAACTCCTGTCTATTAAGTCTCTTACTCTATCCCTAAGAACTAACCTTATAGTCTTATTAGTTATCCTTACTAATAGCTTTTAAGATCTTTACGTATTATCTCTTTTTTTTTTTTAGTTAAAGTACAATTTTTTTTCCTTATTAGTATATAAAATTTATTATTTTATTTCTTCTTAAGTCTTTCTTATAATTATTCTAGTATTTTTTATAAGTCTTTAGCTATTTTAACTACTACTTTTACTTTAATACTCAGAAAATTTCTTTTAAATAGGTTTAGGTATTTCTTATAATAAGTATAAAATAGTATTTTAATTATTACCTTAGACTTACTATTATTAAATATAATTTATACTATTAGTAGTCTAGTGTGCTTCACCCGGGATCTATTGGCTGTCCTTCTGTACTACTATAAGGCAGTTCCTTAAGTAGGTCCGTAACAGTATGGTAGAAAGCGTGGCAAACCTCTAGACCTTCAGAAACGCAAAGAGTACCATAGTGGAGCTGTTTTCTGGTCACTAAGGAAGGTCAAGGAGGCACGTGTTCGTTAGTCAGTAAGAGAGCCCCTCTGAGGAGAAGGAGCTACAACTCCAAAAGAGTGAGGCAGCTAAGCTGTACAACGCCAAGATACTTCAGGAGAAGCGTGTGGAAAGGGCCCGAGGCGAGAGTCAGGGAGAAGGAGAAGGCTAAGCAAGTAGATAATCGAGTCTAGAAGTAGAGAGTCCTCGCCTGTAAGGTACCTCACATTTATTTTACATTATTGATGATCAGTATAGTAGTTAGAGCACTCATTTTCCAGTAGATTCTCTAAAATTACGCTTATTCTGAACCTTCTTTCTTATCAAGCACTCTCGAACTGTCAGGTTTCAAGAGGCTCTTTAACCCACCATCTTCCTAGCTAAAACCTCTTCTCTCCAGCCCCAAAACGCAGCCAATACAGCACCAGGCCCAAGCCCTACCGTAGCTAGCACAAGATCTCTACCAAAAGACAACCAAGATTTCTCTATCTGCCTCCCAGAGTTCTTCAGGTCTCTAAAGTGCAGGATTGCCCAATACAGTCCGGCTCCAAACGCGCAAATCTGATCGTATCTCAAAAATCGTGCTGAAGCTGTTATGATTGATTTTGGTGCTTGGACAGTGTCCTTCTTCAGTCCAGAAAAGAAGATATCAAGCATCGGATAGGGAGTGAAGGCCCAGAGGTAGATGTACGCACTGCCGGCAATAATCCCAGTCGATATGTATGCAGCTCGTAGGTAAGGTAAGTCAGCATGGACTTTATTGATTCTGTCTTCAGCTGTGGTATCCTTAACACAGAGACTGAAGAAGCTGTGCGACAGGGATATCCAGAAAGGGAATAGTTGCCAGATTCCAGCAGCGTATTGGCGTACAAAAGGGTCGGGTGCAAAAAGCATAGTAGCTGAAGGGATGACAAAGCCGGCAGTAAGAGCAGGAATGAGGGTCTTGACATATGCCATGTTGACTAAGCGGTGGTCTGCAGATCGATATTTCTTGAGTGGAGTTTGAACGTAATGCAAGAAGTAGTAAACTGGCAAAATGATGCCTACTCCTTTAAGTTGATACAGAATACCAAATACCAAAGGACTGAAAGACCTGTTAGTGCTGTGATCTCTTGGAGTTTATGCTCGGCAGATGGTGACTTTACAGTATGGAGGCAGCTGTAAATGCGTTACCTCTGCGGATGCTTTCGATGATCATAATGGCCTGCAAGGGCAATAGATCAGCCAGGAAAGCAATCGCTTGATATCTTGAAAGAGGATTCAGCCCAAGAATACTGGGTATAAAGAATGCGACCAGAGCTTTAATAAGTTTGTCGATACCGAAGTTGAAGATTTGAGTAGGCATTTGAATAATATTCCCCTTTTCCACAAAGATGTTAGTTTTCGAGGTTTCCCGCAATAAAGGTAAAATGCTGTCAACCGAACTCCCTAGCGTTTTCGTCCCAGCGTAGCAAATAAGAAGCAGCGGCAGAGCTCGGACGACTCTTCGCCATATAGTTTCATTTGAGACTACTTCGGGTAATGTCCAAGGCATAGTCCCACAAAGTGAGCGTTGTGGTAAAGGCAGGTAGTCGAGCTTGGGTGCATCGGCCATCAAGCTGGATAGTCGATCTAGCAGCTGTGGTTAGTACCTGACTTCGATCCAGATATCCATTCGCGCGATCATACCTGCAATCATCTCCAAAACTCGTGGAGCTAGATAAAACAACCTGAACTTCCACTTAGGCGATGATAAAGCCTCCGTTCGAGTCAACTCATTAGACATTTGGACAATCATGTTTGCCCGTTTTTGCCTAATGGAAAAGTATTCTTTTAAGTTTTTCTCAACCTCAGCGATTGTTGGGCCGTTCTCACCGCTGTCCTCGAGCATCTTGACAAGCTGATTAGCGAGAACTGCGGCACTCTCAATTGCCATATTTCCGCCTTGACCCATCTGATGGCACGGTTAGTATTTCAGTAGCAAAGGCTGCCTAGATACCCACATTCGGTGTCATCTTGTGAATGGAATCACCAAGGCAGACAAATCTTCCATAAGTCCAGACCTCGTTTTGAGATTCTTCTAATGGAACGAACGAACTGGTTCTGGATCTGGCCCACAACTCTTTCAGCGTCACATTGCAGCCTACCTTTAGCTTGGCAAAACGTTGGATGTGGCTATCAACCTGGGCTTTGGTATATCGGGGCATGTCCTTTTCGGAGTATACCTTATCTATCCGAGAGAAAAGTGCCCAGTATAGACTCAGGTCATTTCCAACGAATACAAGAGACGAATGATCTTTATCGTATGATCGATGGACCTCGCCAGCGACAAATTCTGGAATTGGATCTGATATGGCGAAGACGCAATCATATTCGGCGGTAATACCTGAAATCAGTGTCAGTTAGTTGGGGTAGCTCACATAGCGGTTGTCAGCACATGGATGGATTTAACTCTGTCAGCTAAAGCAGCCCGATCAATTGAAGACTTACTTGATTTGTCATTTTCAACTAATCCAGGCGGCCCAGTCTGCTCAGCATGCTTTCTCATTTCTTCACGAACACGGCTATGAATTCCATCCGCCCCGACCACTATATCACCAACATACTCGGTGCCATCACCGCACTTGACAACAATTGAGTCTTCTACCTGAGTAACAGTGGTAACTCGCTTTTTCAGATGTATCTTGGTCTTGTCCTTCAACTGATCGAAGAGACTTTGCAGAAATTTTTGGCGTGTCATGACGGTAAAAGGATACCCGAGGCTTCATGTATCAGTAAGCTAAATGACTGTCATATGGTGAATACTCACCGAGCTTCAACTAGCTTGCCACCATCATTCTGGAGAATGCGTTCTCCGGATCCTTTCCAGTTAGTTGCGCGATGGAGTGGGGTCCTTATATCTCCTAATGGCTCATACACGCCCAGCTGGTCCAAAATTCTCGATCCGTTTGCCATCATAATGATAGAAGCACCTAATTGAGGCGCAATCAAATCTCGCCCTTCAAGGATAATATAGTCGATGTTTGCCTTCTCAAGAGCGTGTGCTAAGGATAATCCGGCAACGGATCCCCCAACAATAACCACCTTGAAACTAGATTTGCCTTGGATAGCCATTACTAAATCAAAATCTCGTTATTCGTTGGTGGCCTGGAAAAAATGAGTGCAAGACAGCCATAGGAGCCTGTGGTAAATTCTTATATACATATATTTTTAAAATAGCTGCCAAGCCCTATCAAAAGTGTGCAGACTAGAAGCTTACTCGTACTTCTCGGCCGTAAGATATTTGCACAAATAAGATATGCGCCCGTTCCTTGTAAGCAACGGGGTTCTGTATCCGACTATAGAGGCGGATATGTGCAGTGAATCGACATGTGACAAAGCGTCCAAATTCTGATCGGTCATCCACTACGGCGAATGCAAGGAAACTTCTACGAAGCAAACGCCGTTATGCTCACTAATGCTATAGCCTTGGGACTATCAGATTTCACTGTGGTAGGAGCCAAAGGAACGGAAGCGGGTCGCAAAACTTCTACGTACCTCTCACTGCAAGACGGAAAGTCTGGCCTTGCCATAGAGCGACGCCAAATGCTCGAAAGTCCCCACAAACTTCATGAGTTAGCGCGGCAGAGTGTCATCAACACCGAGGGGGAGGGGTGCGCCTTGAGACCTCTTGCCGTACGGACGTATGTAGCGACAAGGATGAAGAGGCTAAGCAGGTATCCGATTGCGGCAGGAACCGTCATCTTTGCCGAAAACCGAAGCGGTAGGCTTCGCTACACCTCGGCTCAGAACGGGAAAACAGTCTTCTTCGTCCGTCGAAAGGGGCAAGCATTTCATACTGCTGATGTGACGCGCGGATGCCTGAAACGTGGGCAGAAAACGGGGTTTGAATGGGTTAGGGAGTACGAGGCGGTGTTGTTACCTGATATGGGGGGTGTTATTTCAAAGTTTGCATTCCATCCCCTGCTAGCGTGATTATACATACTCATTTTCAGGGGCACTTTTGCTGCCAAGAAGTGACTGCGGGACCGAGGTTCACCCCGTAACGAAACACTCTAACGTGTCCTACAAGCGAGCGCCGCGCACAAGCGAGCGCCGCACCCCACCAAGTTTGAGCACCTCTCTTATCTTAACGTACAATAGCTTAACACTACGCTCTTTAAATACCTTTAAATAAAGTAGATATCTAGCTTACTATCTTAGCTATTTATACGTATTAAATTAGTAGTAACTAGCCTGCTATAGTAATCTTTAACATGTCTAAAAGAATAATTTATTACTAACGCGCTAGGACTACTACTTAACGAAATTACTAGCCTAACTTAAGGAAGCTTACTTAGCTAGAAGAGGAGGTGATAGTTAATTATATACTTAATCTAGATTAACATAGATTTCTGCCTATATACGCAGCTTTCTGTAATATAGCTAATTGTTAGGATCTGGAATCCTGGACAGGGAGGGGGAGCCTCAGGTACTGACAGCCAGTCAGGAAGCGCCAGCGTTCCACTCTGTCACGTGTCACGTGACCGCTCGCTCGCGGCGAGCGCGACGAGCGCGTTATGTATATAGATCACTACAATAAACCCTTATAGCTTATTATGTTCAACTTAATATTATACTCTATAGTATAGTAATAGTAATACTAATTATTCTTAACCCTTAGTACTCTTTACAGAAGCGCCCTCTTACTATCTTAGTATTAAACCCCCTTCTATCTAGTCCCTTACTCTATCCTAGAGAACTAACCTTGTAATCTTATTAGTTATCCTTACTAATAGCTTTTAAGATCTTTTACACTTTAAACACCTTTAAGATAAGTAACACTAAGATAGAGACTACTAACTATTATGCTACAAGGCTAGGCAACGCTGTTGCTAAACCAGACCTCTTCTATAGAGATTAGTTTAAGCTTGAAGACTGGCTACTCTAGTTTAACCTGTTCTTTAAGTTCAACGCGACTACTATAGACGACGACGACTAAGCAGTACTTATAACAAGCTATATAAGAGGTAAAGCTGCTAAATAGGTAAAGCCTTACCTAGTTAAGAACTTAGCTGAAGGAACTAAACTAGAAGAGCTAATTAAAATGTTTAAAGACACAGGAGAATTTAAGACACGCATACGATAAGCATTTAGGTTACTAAATAAGACTACTATTACAGAGCGTAAAATTTAGAATATACAATAAACCTAGTCTACAGCTAATTATACTAATAAGTTCTTAGGGTACGCTAGACAAACTAACTAGAATAATAACACCCTAAAAACTATATATAAATAAGGCTTAAAAGCAGATATTTAAACTAAACTAATGCGCTCTAGTATAAGCATTACTACGCTAGACAACCTAATTAATAAAACTATCTAACTAGATATAGAGCTCTACGAGCTCTGTGTACGACTTAGAAGATAACTACTAGGATAAATAAAAGAAGATAAGAAACCTTAGAAGGATTATTACAATAAACTAAATAACAGTCGCCTATAATACTAGTACTAGCTATAAGGAGTGCCTAGATAGTATATGTTAGGGGGCCCTAAGGTAATGTATCTAGATAATCTTAATAAGGAGAAGTTAGGTAAAGGCGGGAAGAAAAAAGAAATAACCTGCTTTAACTGTAATAAGAAAGGCTATATAGCTAAAGACTGTAGAAGTAAGAATAAGGTAACCCCTTAGATTAATATAATAGTAGTAAAGGAAGAACATAGCGACAACAAAATATAGGAAGTCGTTACAACCTAAGAGGAAGAAGCCTAAGATATAAAGTTATTACAGCTACCTCTCTTAGAACTTACTAAGAAAGGGATTCTAGGAACCTAGTATAGCGACGAGGAAGAGGAGAGCAGCAGCTCTCTATCTCTAGTCTATAAAGATGCTAAGGAAAACCTTAATAATACTATAGTGCTCTTAACTAAGGATTAGAAAAAGGAAAACTTCTAGAAATAACATTAACTAGGAACTCTAAGGCTATTAACGCCTACAGAAGCAGGAAAAGATATTACAGAACTTAACTGCTAACTATACGCGCAACACATATATAAAGCATAATACATTAACGCGTTAACCTAAGAAGAATAGGAAGCAGCTATAAAATAAGGAATAAGTATAATTATTCTAGCTAAATAAGCGATGTAAGACATGTTACGGGAACACTACTATTATCCTAAATATTATATAAAGGTAATATAAGAATAGGTAGAAAAAGCTAAGGAAGCATAGTAACCCGTAAGCGTCAGGGACGTACTATAGAAACTTTAATAAGCTAGGTAAATATAGGCACTAGAACCTTTAGTAGTAAAAACCCCTAAATACGCATTACAACGCTAAATAATACTACTATTAACACGGGAAGACGCTTTCTATATACTAAATACTAAGAACCTAGTGTAATAAGGGTATCTTTAAGTTAACTGCTACGGCGAAATCGTGCTTATAGATAGTAAGAAGTAAGATATTTATACGCAGCTTAAATAATAAATGTATTAGGAGGATAATAAAGAGAATGTTAACCCTCTCTAGCATCTTATAGAAGAAGAAGCCTAAGAAATATATAAGCACGCTGAGGCGGCTTAGACCTTATATACTATGCGTAAAGGACTATAGAAACTAGTACTAGACTACTTAATAGATCTACGTAACAAGCAACATAGTGTTGTCTACTAGTCCTTTTGTACCACAGACCTGTGCGCGACCTATTATTTAAGTAAAACAGAACAGGGATACTTCCCTTACTCATTTTACTAATGTAAGTACTAATAGTATAATTATCCTAAAGTTAAGTGCGATAACTACCTATAGGATAAGAGGACTGTCCTCTACTTCCTAGGGAATAACCACCTTGCGGCTACTATAGCGATGCAGCTAGTCTTTAACAGAGAGTGTAATTAACAATAATAGCAAACGTGCCTTAACTCTAACTGCCTTAAGCACAAAGACGTTAAGGCACTAAACAGGTATTAAGAGGAGCCTTTTTTAGAGTCGCGCCTACTAATAGGCAAAAACCGCGAACTCTATGCGTAACAGGCATATAAGGACTCCTTAAGCTAAATATTAAGCTTAACAGAAGCTAGATAAAGGTACTAGTAGATTCTGGAGCATAACAGAGCTATATTTCTGCGCAAGCGATATAATAAGCTAGCCTTGTCCAGTCGTTAAAATTAGTACTATATCTATTAACAGTTACTAATAGATAACTAATACTATTAGAGTCCGTGATCACACACGAAGTACAGAGCGTGTAACTTATTATCTAGAACTATAGGGAAACGATTAACCTAGACGTCTTTAGACTATTATAATATGATATAATACTAGGACTCTTATAGTTAAGAGAATATAGTCTAGATATAGATTAGAAAAGGAAGAAGTTCTCGTTTAAATACTGTGGAACAGACGCAACTACGAGTAAGCCTACGCTGCAGCTAAGTGCCTAGGTAGATAAGAAGATAATAATTAGGATCCTTACTTTAAACAAGGACGGCCTTAAGACACGAGGGTCTGACTCAGCAGGTACTAATAAGAGGCTCTTAGACTAATAAGCTAGAGTTAAGGAGTAAAGCGTAGCTCTAGTAATCCCTAATAAGTATAAAGAATACAAGTTACTCTTTTAGGAAGAGACAACTATAAAAGCACTGCCTAAGCATTAACCTTAGGATTATAAGATTATCTTATAGGAAGGAAAGTAACTAACTTTCGGCCTAATTTATAGTTTATTAGAAAAAGAACTTAAGACCCTGCGCGAATATATTAAGACAAACTTAAAAAAGGGATTTATTAGGGAATTACAGTCGCTAGTAGGATACCCTATACTATTTATACTAAAAAAGAATAGGAAGCTAAGATTATACGTTAACTACTAGAAACTTAATAATATTATAGTAAAGAATTAATACTCTTTACTAAATATAGCAGAATTATAGGATTAACTAGCTTTTACGAAAGTCTTTATAGTATTAGACTTAAGAGGAGCGTATAACCTTATTTATATAAAGAAAGGTAAAGAATAGAAGACTACGTTTAGATTACGCTACAGCTACTACAAGTATATAGTAATGCCTTTTAGTCTTACTAATGCACTAGCGACATGCTAGGCACTTATTAATAATATGTTAAGGGAATACCTAGATATATTTATTATCGCATACCTTAATAACATCCTCGTGTACTCTAATAATCTACAGGAACATATTAAGCACGTTAAAATAGTTCTTACCTACCTAGGAAGATTTAGTTTACTGCTTAAACCTAAAAAATGCGAGTTCTATAAGAAGGAAGTTAAATTCTTAGGATATATAGTAGGTGCATACAGAGTAATAATAAGTAAAGAAAAAATAAGAGTAGTAAAAGAATAGCCTAAACCTAAAATAGTTAAAGATATACAGTTATTTATAGGATTTGTTAACTTTAACTAACAGTTTATTAAGGATTTCTCTAGGAAATCTATCTTACTTACTAAACTTATAAGAAAAGATATAAAATAGGAATAGGGAAACAAATAAAGAAAAGTATTCTAGATACTTAAAGAAGCCTGCATTACACTACTAGTACTAATTATATTCTGAATAGGAGAACCCCTATAGTTTAAAACAGATACCTCAGACCTTGCACTAGGTGCAACAGTAAAATAAGAACGCGATAGAAAATAGCACCTAATCCTGTACTACTTAAGAAAATTTATAGACGCTGAGGAACGCTATAACGTGTATAATAAAGAGCTTATAGTAGTCGTTAATACCCTTAACTACTAGCAAATCTACGCAGAAAGTTACTTAGATCTTATAATATTTACAGATTATAAGAACTTAGTTTATTTTACTACTACTAAGACCTTAAACTGTAGATAGGTTAGATAGGCTAAAATGCTAGGATAATATAAGTTTAGGATCATGTATATGCTAGGAAAGGATAACAGCAGAGCTAATGCTCTTAGCCGCAGATTAGACATCGCAGGAATAAAAGTAATAGTTAGTAATACTATCCTTTAAGTTAACTAGGATAGAAGCTTAGGACCTAATAAGTTATTAAATAATACTATAATAATTACGTCTAAAGTACCTAAAGAATTATAAGAGGCAATTATCTAATAATACTACGACGACCTAGTACATAGTTACCTAGGAATTAAGAGAATAATAGAACTTATATAACGACACTATAACTTTAAGAATAGAAAGACTAAGATTAAATAGTTTATTAAGAAATGCGCGGACTGTCACAAGAATAAACACAGTACTCACGCACTATACGGAGAAATGCAAGCTATGGAGCTACCTAATAAACCTTAGGCAGACATTTCTATAGACTTTATAATAGGGTTACTACTATCTAAAGATCCCGCGACAGGAATTAAGTATAACGCTATCTTTAATATTGTCTATAGGTTTACAAAAGCAGCGGAAATAATACTGTTTAGGAACGACTATAACACAGAATAACTAGCGTTTGTTATCTTAGACAGACTAATATAATATTATAGCATACCTAAGTCTATTATAAGTAATAGAGATAAGCTCTTTACATCTAACTTCTGGTCCACATTAATGGCCGCGATAGGAATAAAAAGAAAGTTGTTAACAGCCTATTACCCACAAACAGACGGATAAATAGAAAGAACAAACAGAATAATAAAAACCTATCTAAGGATCTACAGTAATTAACAGTAAAATAATTAGGTTTTACTATTACTAATAGAATAACTAGCCTATAATAACAAATTGTTAGAATTAACTAGAAAGATACTGTTCTTTGCTAACCACGGGAGGCACCCTAATCTCTTTATGAAATCATATCCTAGCAGAAAAACTAAAGCAGCTATAAGAACAGCTAAAGAAATAAAGAAAATATATAAATAACTCTAAGAAAACCTTAAGAAAGCATAACGCAACAGTATTTCCTACTAAAATAAGAAAAGAAAAATAGCACCTCAGCTAAAGAAGGGGGATAAAGCATACTTGTTTATAAAAAATCTACGCAACAAATAACTAAGTAAGGAACTTAATTACGTTAAGGTTAGACTATTTTTAGTTAAAAAACGAAATAGACCTGTGAACTATACACTTAAGCTACTACTAGATGTAAAGATCTACCCCCGCTTCTATATCTCTAAGTTGGAACTAGCTGACCCTGCTATACTATTACAGAAAACATTCTAGTACAAACCTAAAGAAGAAAACGAGTTTAAAGTTAAGAAAATCTAGAGGTACTAATAGAATGGAAGAGTTAATAACCTGGAACTAAGCTTCAGTTACCTAGTTAAATAGAAAGGATACCTAAGCGTAGAAAGTACGTGGGAACTGCTGGAAAATCTAAGAAACTGCTAAGAGAATATTAGAGAATATTAGGAAAGGGAGGAAAAGAAAAAGAAGAAATAAACCTAGAAGGTGGAAGCCTGCCTAGGCTCCGCCAGAGTTACTAGTTAATCCAGGGCGCCTATAGTAGACTATACTATTAGAGAGAAACTAACTAAGGCATTAACGGCTGGACAAGAAGCTTCCTTAGCAAACTCTAACTCTCTGTTGTTATGCATCTCTAACGCAAGACATAACGCCTTCTTCTGCGCCCTTTCCTCCGCCTACTTTAAAATCGCCTTATTCTAAAGTAACTGCGCAATTATAGTTACTAGCAACTTCTCGTTATTATCTACCTTCTTCTAGTACTCGTTACGAGTTTTATCTAAAGAAGCCTAAGATATATTCACACACAGTTTCCCTAAACAAGTGCATTTAGTATATTTTAAGTTTAAATTTAGTATTATGTAATAAATAATATTGTCCCTAAAATACTTATCGTAAGAGAATTTAGTAATAGTTTTAGCACAGAGGATTTTATTATAAAAACGCAGATTATAAATCTAAGACTTAGACAACATTTTGTCTTACATTACTACAGACGCGGGGTACGCCGCCTTTAAGCTAATCTAGCTACACATCACGTGATTTGAGACGAATCCTAAAGAAGGAGAGGGATAGTGTTAGGATCTGGAATCCTGGACAGGGAGGGGGAGCCTTAGGTACTAACAGCCAGTCAGGAAGCGCTAGTGTTCTACTCTGTCACGTGTCACGTAACCGCTCGCTCTGCTAAGGACGAGCGCTCGCAGCGCTCGCGGCGAGCGCGACGAGCGCGTTATGTATATAGATTACTATAATAAACCCTTATAGCTTATTATATTTAACTTAATATTATACTCTATAGTATAGTAATAGTAATACTAATTATTCTTAACCCTTAGTACTCTTTACAGAAGCGCCCTCTTACTGTCTTAGTATTAAACCCTCTTCTATCTAGTCCCTCACTCTATCCCAGAGAACCAACCTTGCTATCTCATTAGTTATCCTCACCGATAGCTTTTAAGATCTTTCACACTAATAAGCTGCTATTAACGCGTAGTAGAGGTTAGGTTAGTATAAATTAGCTATCTAACTTTATTAAGCGTATAGACAGTCTAATAACGCGTTTTATCTAAGTATATAATAGGCAGAGAGCTCTATAAAAGGATCTAAAGTTAGTTAATAGCTAGTTTAACTAAGCAGAGGAGATAAAGGTAAAGTATAGTATACTAGATAAAGATATATTTAACTTTAATAAAGCTAGCTTTATAATAGATAAGATAATAACTTAGCTAGTTATAACTAGGTTAGAGAGGAGAAGGTAGCTAAAGGCTATCTTAGTTAGCTAGATAACTAATTAGCTTAGAGTAGTATAGCTAAAGCACTTTAATACTTATATAAAGATAAGAGTAGTAGGCGCGCGTTAGCTGCTTATTCTTAATAGCTATAAGAGCTATTACTCTCTTAAATTTTAAGAGATCTATAGAGAGAGCAACATCTATACCCTCTAAATACTACTTTACTTATCCTATCTGCTGCAGCTTCTTAACGTTAGCTGCTTCTCTTCTCTTAAGAAGGCGTACAGCCGCTAGATAGAGAGCTTAATTAAGGCTTATATTAACTATATTACTAAGCTTAAATTTCTGCCTGCCTTTAAAGTAGTATTTAATTAAGCTTTTACTATAGTTAATATACGCTTAGTATTTTAAGGAGCAGGCCTTATTCCTCTCTAGCTAGACGTTGTCTTGTTAAGGCTAGATGTCTAGCTGCGTACGCTATTACTACTAGCTCAGTTAGGAGCTTAGGAAGGAGCTCAGCTAGGAGCTCTGTAACGTATAGTTTCAGGTAATAGTACTTGCTTCACACCACAGATAATAGTAAAGGGATAGTTCTATATTACTATAGCTCAGATATAGAAGAGAATAATACTTATTATCCCTACTCTGCGCAGTTAGCGCAGGTTTTAAGTAAGTCTTTTACGTTACGCGCTAGACTATAAAAAGGCCTAGCATAATAATACTATAATACTAAGATTCAGATTTATAATACTTTATTATAGAGCTTTCCCTTCTAGGTAGTGTCTTAATAGTATTAATAGCCTTAATAAAAACTTAAAACTATATAAGAAAATAAGAAAAGAGTGTCTATATATATATGTTTTAATTACGCGTCCTTAACGCGTCTTATACGCGTTATTATTATATATTATAAGCGCCTTATATTTACGTACTTACCTCTAGTAAAGTTAAAGTAATTAAGACTTTTATTTATTAGTAATAAAGTAAAGACTTACTTTATAATAGTAGAGTTTTTCAGTATTATTATAATATTGCGCGGCTCTTTTACTCTATTATAATAATACTATTAAAATTACATACGTAACGTATATAACTCGCTTAATACTATAGTCTATTACTCTAACCTAAAATATATTAAGAAGTTATACCTTTATAGCACTAGGCCTTTTATATAGGCTATAACTAATAAGCGTGTAAACTAAGACGTAGTAACTAAGACCTACCTACGCTGCGCGCAGAGTATTACTATGTTAGGATCTGAAATCCTAGTCAAGGGGGAAGCACCTCAGGAACTAGCGACTAGTCGAGAAGCGCCAGTGTTCTACTCTGTCACACTGTTACGAACAGGAAGTGGGAAGGCGGCGGTTATGAGGATGTGGGAGGAGGCACGGACGACCGACGAGGAGACCGAGCCTCTGAACCAACCGATGACGCCAGGGTCACGTAATCCTACGAAACCCACGCCAAGACGGACTATGTCCTATAGGACGGAGACAAACCTAGAGATCCCAGAGGGGGCCTTATAGGAATCCTATAAGATAATTATGTATATAGACTCGCATAATGTAGCCCTATAGTATACCGAGGTTTCCCCCGTGACGCACCACCCCGCGTAACGCACCATCCGAGCATGCAACACCAACTTTTCAATGCCACGTAACTCAACCAATATGGGGAAAATTGAGGATGCGCTTGCAGAAATCAACTCCTTAGGGCCTGTGGATAATATTCCTTATAGGGAAATAGCTAGAAAGCATAGTGTTGTGCACACAACGCTGATAAGGCGCAGTTAAGGCACATCCACCTCGCGCGAGGTCAAAGCTCAAAACCAACAAAATCTCCATCCACACCAGGAAAAGGAGCTCATCCTATACATCATCCAGCTCACTAAGCGAGGCGTACCACCTACCAGGGCTTTAATTCGAAACTTTGCATCTCAAATAGCTAAAAAGGACATTAGAAAGCACTAGGTTGATCGCTTCGTTAAGCAGCATAACGTCCATCTCACCTCTCAATATGCAGTTAGTATAGATAACAACCGCCACAAGGCTAATTCCTTAGCAAAGTATAGCCTCTATTTTAAGCTTTTAGATAATAAGATTAAGCAATATAAGATAGAAGCTCAGCATACGTATAATATGGACGAAAAGGGGTTCCTTTTAGGAGTAATAGGCAGGTCAAAGAGGATATTCAGTAAGACCTTATATGAGCAGGGCAACTATAGATCCTTCATCTAGGGTAGTAACAGAGAGTGGATTACCTTAATAGTCTGCATCTGCGCGGATGGATCATCCCTAGAGCCTGCTCTGATATTTCAGTCAGCCTCATCCTCAATCCAGGACAGCTGGCTGCAAGAGTTTAATCCTAAGGATAATCAAGCTCGCTTTACCTTATCTCCCTCAGGATAGACAAACAACGATATAGGCCTAGCATAGCTAAAACAGGTGTTTGATCGCAACACCAAGGCAAAAGCTCGATCCTACTATCAATTACTTATCCTTAATGGCCATAGATCTCATGTTTCTATGGATTTTATTAACTATTGCGACCAAAACAAGATCCTCCTAGCTATCTATCCTCCTCACTCAACCTATAGCTTACAGCCACTTAACGTAGGCATGTTCAAGCATCTCTCATCAGCGTACTCACAGGAGATCTCACAGTTCATGGAGAGAAGCCAGGGGCTAGTTTCTATCAGCAAAAGAGACTTCTATCCTTTCTTCAAAGCAGCCTAGGTAGCCTCATTTAAAAAGGAGACTATCCTTAAGGCCTTTAAGGCAACTAGCCTATCGCCCTTTAATCCTCCACTAAACACTAATTTTTTAATTTTTAGATATCCTTTACAGAGGACTAAAAATACCAGCAACTAATCCAGCTTACTACGGCCACTCTAGGAGTACCTCTAACGTCCGCCTAGGTCCCCCACGCAACACTTAAGGGAGTCTAATAGGATAGCAGAGCCTCCCCCTTCCTAATACACAGGGTCCCTAGACCCTAAGTCCCCTCAGCAGCTAGACACCCGCGCCTTAAGACAGCCTTAGAAGGACGTGCACCACCAAGCACCCTTACTAAGCAGCCAGAACCCTAGTAGGGGCGCCCCTAAACCTTAAGTTTCTAACACTATCTAACGCTATATTACTAAGACTTAACAGATTACCTAGCTATAGAACACTATTACTACTGCCTTTGCAGTAGCTGTAGATTAACACGCTTAGGGCTATACTAACTGTTAAGAATCTAGGATTACGGAGGAGCTGCAACAGAGAGTTATCTACGCCCTAACCTCCCTCTCCCTAAGCAACTCTCCTAGTAGCTCCCGCTAGAGCAGCGATGCTAGCTATAGTAACTCTAGGAGCCTAGACTTAGGACGCCGCTCTTAGGCAGACGTAGCTAGAAACCCCTAAATATTAGATAAGAGTATTAGCTAACCCCTAATCCCTACTAGGCCACGGCCTGCCCTACTAGCTAAGCTAAAAGAAGACAACTAAATCTTTATTACTATCTCTAACCTAGTAATACAACTGTAATAACCCTTACTATTTATAGTAAGGTAGGCAATCTATAAGAGTATAGGAGGAATCGCCCTTAAAGACGTACCTACTGCGTTACCTATTAATATAGGCTAGGCTATTACCCTAGCTAACTAGAATATTTAGGAGGAACTTCTAACTCTAGAAAACTAGGAACTTCTAATACAGGCCCTAGGCAGAGACGCAGTCAGAATCCTAGAGCGCTAGATTAACTATGTAGTACAAGGAGTACCTAGCTCTTTCTAGACTCTTAATAGCACTAATTTACCTACTACTATCTAGCTAGTAGAAGAAGAGGTATACTTATAAATAGGTAAGCAGCCTACTCAGGTATGCCGCTAGGGAATGCCCCCCTCTCCTAAACTAAACCCTTTCGGGAAGTCATTGCCTCTTCCAGCCAAACCCCCTCGCATCTTATGCGACCTCTCTACGCGCACACATGTTACGCGTCAACGCGCTTTTGCTTGCTAACTTATTACGAACATCCTTCTCCCCAACTACTACAGCTTACTGATTAGCTCTATCTTACTGCGTACTCCTTGTACTTCTTACTAGCCGTAGAGCTGCTATAACGGCTTAACTCGGATTAAGAGAGCTCCTTAAGCAGCTTAATCTCCACGTCAACGAGCCTGAGCCAGTTATTATCTGTCGCCTGTGTAAATTTACTCTGCATAGCACTAGTAAGTCTATCGCTGATTATGTGGTTAAAAAACACAACTATTCTAGGTATATAACGAAGCAGCTACGCGAACTTCTTAAACTGTACAACATCCTAGGCCTAAGAGAGCTCCGCCTGCGACTAGACTACTCTCCGCCTTATCCCTATCTTACTAATTACCTTAGAAATACGTGTAAGCATTATAGCTATAAGACGACGAGCATTAACCTTATAGGTCGCTATTTATCTGCTAAGCACGGCGTAAAGCGCAAGTCCTTGATATAGCTCCATGATCATGTTAGCTGAGGCCTGATGCTCTAAAGCTAGGACTATAATAGGGCGTACGGTTATTAGATTGTGAAACAGGATTGTACATCTGCTACTCGCAGTTCTGTCGTCGACAGCAGCTTGCAACAGACCTCTGCACCGCGCCTGCAGCGCCTTAAACAGCTACATCTTAAAGAACTTAAACGCATAAATCGTCGTCGAACGAATATAACTAATAACCTTGGCGGTTGCGACATAGCTTTGAACACGAACTAGATGCGACGCACTGGATAGGCGGAAACCTTTGCTGGTGCAGAGCGCAGGCTCCTTGTGCAGCTCGCGCAGATCCCTGTTGTTACGGTGCAGAATCTGCACCTTAGACTCTACGGAGGCGTAGACCTATACAGCTGCAAGGAAGATAAGTATAGACTAAGCCTTCTAGTCGCAGCGCTAGACTAAGTCTTTGATTAATATGAAGACACAGTCCGCTATACTGATGTTTTAATCTAGTGTCTGCTTTATAGTTTATACCCTGATCGCACGTATAAGGCGCCTTTTAAGTTAGTTAGTCGTAAGGTAACTACCTAAAGATATAGAAGGATCTTTAAGATAGTTTTCTGTTTCTGTGTACGCTTCTAGAGGCTGGACAAGTGCGCACGATAAAACCTTCTACGTAGGTCTCTTACTAAAGAGTAAGATGAGTTGCTGCACTAACTGTGGTTTGACTAGGCATGGTCCCTTATGCCCGAGATAAAGACGAAGGAGGTAGAGCCGCGCGCATACTAATTAAAATTAGGCCCTCTAAACTTAGAAACCTGGGAATTAATTTTAGAAGATAAGAGCGACGAGTCTGCCTCTGTTATTACAGACGATAGTAAGGAAGAGTTTGAATTAGCAGAAAGTCTACTAATAACTATATCAGAATTTAAGGAGCCTTCTAAAAGTTATAGTTTCTTAAAAAGGAATAGTAGAGAAGCTCTTTCTTGGGCTAAGTATATAAAGCGCCGCTAGTCTACTAGTATAGCCTACGCTGTAAGTGCTCTAGATTTAAGAAGGGATTATGAAACTCCTTAACCTTTTAAAAAAAAGGAGGCGACATAGAGTAGCCTACTAGAAGATATGCTCTTCTGCTTTATATATTTTCTATTAATAGAGGAATATAAGGATAGCACGCTGTCCTCTACCCTTCTGATATACTCCAGCGGTGTTCTTAGCTTAACTTAAGGTGGCTCTACATTCGAACGCGCGGGGAATTATACGTTAAAATTATCTGCTATAATCTATTACGTTTGAATAATTATCCTTAAAGCTACTCTTCCTTAGTTTGCTTATGTTAGCCTAGGTTAGAGCGTTAGACTACGCTATAGACAAGTAGAGCTCCTTAATTAGGCCTGTAGAAAAAATTTATACCTAAGATCGCTAACACTAATAAATAAGCTTCTTAGCCTACACAATTACAGGAGGGTAAGCAGTTACTTAGAAGGGCTCTTATTCCGCGTAACTTAGAGCTAAGACAGCTAGGTTATCTCTTAGGAAAAACATAGCCTTTCTATAGCAAAGTTCTGTTAGATCAGCTACAACTCTATTTAGGACACTTTAGCAGTATATAGTAAACTTATGTATAGTTAGAGTCCGCCAATCAATCTAGGTAGTATTCGTGACTATCTTACTAATACTTCTGCTAGCTATTCCTTCGTGACTGACAGTGCGAATAGCCTCTTAGAATTATACCTAGAGCTATCTTACAGGGCTTCCTTAGCGACGGTTAATAGACTGCTAGCTAATGATAACTGGGACGACTAAGCAGTCCGCTAGTACCTAGAGCTATACAGTTAAATAACTAAGCTAATAATATTATTACTGTATTTGCTAGGAGGACAGGCTCTAAGGGGAACAGAACTGTCAGCGCTTGAGCACTGTAATAGATCTTCAACATCTTATAGTGTATGTGTATATTCACGTAAGATAGCGCTAATCTTTAGGCACGCTAAGTCCTAGCGCTTAACTAATTATAAGTTCTACGTAGTAAGATTTATACTAGATAAAGTTAGTCAGCTTCTCTACTATTATCTTGTGTTCATTTAGCTATTTGTATGCATGCTCTATTAAGAGTTCTACGCAGGGGACATTAATAGCACGCTTCTCTTTTTATTACTAACTGTTCTAAAAGAGCTATTAAAGACGTCAGTGCTTACAAAGGTACTTAAGCGTTAAACTACGAGCACTGTAGGTTTCTAATTAAGCGTTAGGACATATTAATAGCTAGTAATTACAGTAACTAATAAACATATTTAACACATATTAGAACCTTTTAACAGGCATAATAACTGAAGCACAAAGGCAGATCTAAATATAGTATATGCATGGCAGAGTAGGCACAGACTACTGCAAAGAGGTATGTTATATAGAATTAACGGTGCATTCCTGGATACGCTTCAACCTGCGCTGCTTAATATTTATAAATAGGCATTAAATAAGTAGCATAAGTTTCTGCAGCTAGAACCAGCAGCTTATAACGCCTGTATTAAGATAATTAAAGGTTAAAAGCGTAAGGTAGCGTCTTCTTCTAGCGATAGTTCTCCAAAACAGCGTTATACTACTTAGCGAACGGGCATAGATTCATCCCCACTAAATAAGTAAGCCCTCCTTAAGCCTATGCCACATAAGATCAGCTAAGGCCTGTAGGCGAAGGAAGTTAAAGTTACCTTTTACAAAAGTACACTAAAACAAGCATAGCTAGGTTATATACCTATCTTTAGTCGCCTAAGTTACTTTAAGCGCGACAGAGTAATTAAGGAGAGGAAAAAGATTTTAGCCTATATTACGAGCGAAGAAGCAGAACTTAACAGATACTTTAATTCCTGCTACTAGCTGCATAGTATAGATAAAGAGTTTATACGCTAGAGAAACGTTAGCTGCTAGCTTTGTTACGCAGACAGTAGGAAGATAGAGCCTGATTACCTACTTAAGCACTATAACTATTACTGTAGCTCCGCAAGAGCTTAATAAATTTTTAATTAGCTTTAAGCGCTTAAGCTTCCACAGCGCTTAAGGGGTGCTAGCTAGTGCGATTTATGCTCTATAACTGAATTTGTGTGTGCAGATATTATTACAGGCGTCTGGCTAGGTAACGCCAAGTACGAGGCCGAAAGAAGTTATTAGAGAGAGCAGGCGGAGAAGTTACTTAACAGGGATAGGAAATGCTAAATAAAGCTGGTAGTAAAGAGGACTATTACTGCACTTTATACTTATAATGAACATATCCTAGGAGCCTTTTTAATAGAAAGACTTAGTGAGGAGAACAGAGTAGATATTATGGCGAAGAATTAGGTAGAGTTCTGGTTCTGGCAACGCGTCTCTCTGGGTAGCAGTACAGTCTTAAGGCTTCTTTTCGTGTTTAAAATACTTATAAGTACTTTCAACTTTAGATGATCCTAGCTATTAGCAACAAAGAGCCCTAATTTAAGCGTAATCTCCCTACTACTATGTAGTTACGGCTGGGACAACGACGATAAAGTATAAGGCTAGCATAACACGTTAAAGTAGTAGATAGGAAAATGTGGATTCTGTGCTAGACGCGGGCTTAAAGATACTAAGATCAATTACAGTTTAAGCAACTGTAGGCGCGGGGGATTAACACAGCAGTTAATCTGTATGGGCGAAGCTATCTTTCTTAAAGGTTTTAAAGCAAAAGGTGGTTGTGCGAGGTGCGCTGTGCCTTAAGAAATTTGTAACAGGTAGGCAAAATTAAGCGACAGAGTCTAGAGAGAGTAACCTCTAGAACGTTATTAATACGGGCGCTTAGTATACAATACAGTTATTAGGCTATACTAATGTACTAATACAAGGTACGCCTTTAACTTATTAATAATGATAGAAGAGGAGGGTAAGGAGGAGTACTGTGACCTGGATAATGTTAACGTGACCATGTAGCTATATAGGAAGTTAGTTGTTGCTAACGTTAAAGGTACTAAGATGCTGCGACAGCTTTAGGTATGGACGCAAATGCTATAAAAGGCACGCTTAGAGTACTAAGATTTTAGAGTACTTTTAGAGTTATTATAATAACACTAGATCTCTACTAAGTAGCTAGAGTACAATAATGCTGCAGCATATCAGCCCTAGTTCTTCTAATAAGTACCCTTAAAAATGTACTGTTACAAGAAGGAGCGAAGACATTAATTAAAATATACAGTTACTTACATTACGCGATGTTATTATAATTCTATTACTACTCGTATAGAATACGCATCCTTAACTTTTAGACAGGTAGACAAAGGCTTAGAACTACTTAATAATGCTTTCTTAAAGACTTTGGCGTCTTAGTCTATAAGCAGCATGGTACTGCAGTCGTTAATCTTAACACGTATCCCCTGCAGTATTATACTATGTACCTAAACTGTACCTTTAGGGTTATATTAGGTTGCCCCTAGGGGCAAGAATTAAGTTAGCCTCTAGAGGCAAGACCCTAGGGGGGTTAACAAGCGTAGGAAGTAATGCCTGCCCCTAGGGGCAAGATGCCTGTGCAAACAACGTAGCTTTACGAACTTTAAAACTTTATATAGCCTTCCTACCTACTACTCTATAGCGTGCCTATTCTATAAGAAGCTATTTTCCTAGGCTCTATTATATAAAAACCGCTCCTATAAAACGCAAAGGCGATAAAACAGCTGTTAAGGGAAGGAAGAAGTAACGAGTAGAGGTGAAAGATGTAGACTCCGTTCACGAGCAGGCTGAGCTATATCAACTGGCTACTGCTAGGTTTCCAATCAATGTGCTTACTTCAGAGTAGACGACTGGCACCAACCGGTCCATCAACGAACACTACAAGCGCCGCCTCTGCCAGACATTCAGAGAAGTAGGCGTCCTTCGCAGAAATAAAAGCCGCTGACTGCAGGTTGCTTACACAAAAGCGCAAGTGCACCAGATGCTTGACTATCTTAGGCTGAGAGAAAGCGGAGTTCTGAGCGATCGTAGTAGCTAGCGAACTAAGGGAGGAGATAATGCGGATTAGCCATCGTTCAAAGACTAGAGTAGCGTTGTTGGATAGAGGGCAGAACCTATAGCGTGCAACTATTAAGTAGAGGCCTTAAAGGAATATTTACATAGTTCTTAGTCTGCGCATAGGGGGCGGTAGTAGATTAGTAACATCTACGACAAAGGTTCCATCCCTTAAGCCGCAGCAGCTAAGACGAGCTAACCCTAACAGCAGACGCAAAAAAAAAGCTTATAGGTAGCTGTTATTAAGAGCTAAGTTTTTAGGACGGGCTCTTAAGTGGCCGGGACCACGTCTAACCAAAAAACCTTGCCTAAATGCGAGATACTGTCGTTATTCCGCTACTAACTGTTAAAGTCTATAGGCAGGATATTTAAGTAGAAGCGTCTGCGAACTAATACAGTCTTTGGGTCTAGTCTTGAGCGAAGACTATATAAGGAAGATTATCTACAATATGCTTGTAAGACTACGCTGTGTAATTTAAATAGCTACTAACACGGTAAGAGCTGTAAAAAGCTAGATAAGAGGTGTGCTATGTAGTAACTCGCCGTAGTTCTTATTCTCGTTCTTATTCTCGCTGTCAAAGTTTACAGTAATATTCATAGCCAGCCTCGTTAACTTAGGCCTAGCCTCCTA
Source organism: Pseudopyrenochaeta lycopersici (assembly GCA_003313425.1). NCBI lineage: Eukaryota > Fungi > Ascomycota > Dothideomycetes > Pleosporales > Pseudopyrenochaetaceae > Pseudopyrenochaeta > Pseudopyrenochaeta lycopersici. The sequence continues at coordinate 276,188 of NHZP01000071.1, forward strand.
AGTTTTGCGCGCTTTCTCAGACCTAGTCCTAGTAGGTCTCTTGCTTTTTGATCGTTCCAGGCTTCTTTTTACCTCCTGTTTACTTAGTGCATTATACACGTTCCCTGCAACGGTGTGTAGGCTAGCCTACGGCTCCACAAACAACGCTGCTGGGTCCTTAGGTTAGCTATCTGTTATGTTTAGAAGAAGCTGTGTAGAGCTATCTAGTAGAGGCAGGTTACTAGTTAGTAATTCTATAGTATAAGGTGCCTGCGAGGAGAGCTTTTTTGGGTTAATAAGCTCGTATACTATCTTGCCCGCGAGAAACGTAAGCTAATAGGAGGACACTAGACCTGACTGCATAGAGTAAAGAGACAGAGAGGATGTATTACATCTGGCCTTATCAACTAGAAGGAGCGTGTAGGAGCTAGGAAGCCTCTGCTCTGTGCCTATCCTTACAGCTATAGTAGGATCTATAGTAGCTGCGGGGCCTACGTGTTAGGGTTATGTTACTATGCACAGCGTAGATAGCAACTTACGCTCTACAGGGATGCTAACACCGCTACTAGCAACTGCTGTGTTAAATTCTATAGTAAGATTATCTATAGCTATGCCTCTTACAGACTGTAAAAGGCTAGCTATTAGAACTGTACGATAAGTAAAGTGCATTTTTAGTAGGCAGGCGTAAGAGGAGATAGATAGATAAATAGGAGGACAGGACGTTTAGGCTGGGTAGGTAAGAATAGACGAAAGAAAAGAGAAAGGGGCACAGCGAATCCAAAGATAAAGGAAATGCAGCAGAGACAGATGCCGAAAGAGCGTTAGTTTTTTATAGCTGTTACCTTGCTGCCGTATATTACATACAGACTTAGTGTAAAGCGCAGTACAAGGTAAAGATAGCATACCTAACACTAGCGTTTCTCTACGTCCCTGCTGCATTATGTAAAGACCTTAGTTGTTAATAAAACAGTATAGCGAGAATAGCTAAACGTCCAAGTAACTAGCATGTTAGTAAATCCCGACTGTTAGGCCTGTGTTAGGGAAGTGAGAACCAGCGGTTGAAACAGTTCGCTAAGGGAGGTGCAGTAGAGACGCATAGACTGTTAGAGGTTAGAGTAAATGCACGAGCTGCGCTAAGATACTTATAGCAGCTTCTAGAAGGCTTTGAAACACTACACAGACTAGACAGGTATTTCTTAGCTGCTAATCCTGTTACCTAATACAGCTGCTTCGTTTATGCCCCCTTCTGTTCAGTGTAGTAATTAATTAGCGCAATTGTGTTAAGTTCGGCCGCGTTATGCTAAATAGGCCGTGCACTAGAGGTGCTAGGGAAGTACTGTTCATGCTAAGGCAATGCGGGTCTAGTTATTATTGTTGTCTATGTTGCGACGTCCCTGCCAAGAACAAACCCTACGAGTTTCTTTAAGAGCCTCCCTTATTATACAATTATTTTTGCTAACAAATAGATAGGTTTAAAGGGCTATCGTTTATGCGTCTGGCTTAGTAGCTAACATGTTGAAACGATGTAAGCAGCTTAGCATGTTAGGGGCACGATTTTCGTCCTTATAGGAGGTATCTTAAAAGGATATAAAATAAGCATCTTTTACCCTAATTAGAACTTATATTATTAGCATCTCTCTATTTCATTTCTAGACACGCATCTTCTGTAAATAATTTTACTTAGCGCTCTTTTCCCTAACTTTAAGACTACTAATCCTTAATAAAGCCCCTTTTACTATGTAAGCATTAACAGTCGCGGCTATTTTAGTGTTTACTGCAGGCATAACTGCTAATGCTGCACCTGTTATCCTCTTAGAAGGTCTCTCTGATAGCCTTCTGTCTGGGCTTCTAACTACGGTTGGCCTTAATATACCTGTAGGTGTTAATAATCTGTAGGTCCTACACAGCGAATAATATACTAGGTTACTAATAGTATTAGGAGCTAGATAATCTGAGACTAGAGTTCTGAGGAGGCCCAGGCGGTTACAAAGAGAGAGCTACAGCGAGGCTGGGGCCGCGGTAGACGTAGCTAGGCGGGTCGTGTTAGCGGTGTTGTTAAGGGTGTAACTAAGGGGATTGGCGGCGCAGTAGACGTAATTTTCATTAGGCAGACGATCTAGAACCAGACATCTCAAGAGGCGCAGCTAGTGGCGAAGAGAGAGCCACAGCGAGGCTGGGGCCGCGGTGGACGTGGCTGGGCGGGTTGTGTTGGCGGTGTTGTTAAGGGTGTAACTGAAGGTATTAGTAGGGTGGCAGATGGAATCTTTATTGGACAGATAATCTAAGACCAGACGTCTAAGGAATCGCAGCTAGTAGCGAAGAGAGAGCCACAGCAAGGCTGAGGACGTAGTAGACGCAGGTGAGCTGGTCGTATTAGCGACGTTGTTGAGGGCGTAACTAAAGGTATTAGCGGTACAGCAGATGCTATTTTCATTGGGCAGACGATCTAAGACTAGACCTCTTAGGAATCGCAGCTAGTTGCGAAGAGGGAGCCGCAGCGAGGCCGGGGACGTAGTAGACGCGGGCGAGGTAGTTGTGTTAGCAGTGTTGTGGAGGGCGTAAGTAAGGGGATTAGCGGCGCAGCAGACGCAATTTTTATCGGACAGACAATCCAAGACCAGACCTCTTAGGAGGCGCAGCTAGTAGCTAAGAGGGAGCTGTAGCGAGGCTAGGGACGTAGTAGACGCGGGCGAGGTAGTTATGTTAGTGGGGTGGTTAAGGGTGTAAGTAAGGGTATTAGCGGGGTGGCAGATGGAATCTTTATCGGACAGACGATACAAGACCAAAGCTCTAAGGAGGCGCAACTAGTGGCGAAGAGGGAGGCACAGCGAGGCCAGGAAGGTGGTAGACTTAGGCAGGCAGGGATTTGCTAAGTGGGGGTTGAGTCAGCGTGTAATGGCGACTCAGCTAGACCAGATTTAGAGTTTGGTGCAGATTTAGACTTTACTGGTGCAGATTTCTAAGATAGATTATTAGTAGTTTCTATAAGCAAGTAAAGTACAAAATATAGATTGTTAATAAGCAAGTTAATTTATTTAGGGTTGTAATAAGCTACTATAGATAAGGGAGTAATAAAAAGCAGTATATAAAGTATAAAAAAGAATTGTAAAAAGAAGGGTAAGGGATTGTATTAGAGGTAAGTAGTAATAGTATTATTATTTAGGGGGTTAGAGAGTAGGTTTAGAGTTAATTAAGAATAAGGTAGAGTTAAGTAAAAGGTATAGAAGTGTTAGATAAAATACTAAAATACGCTTTACAGAATTAATAATTACGATAAATTAATTGTGTGTTGATTATAATTATATTCCTTATTAAGTTCTGTCTCCTACTTTCTTCTATATGTCCTCTACTTCTAAAGGTTCTGTCAATTAGTAATAGTTATTAGTCCTTCCTATACTGTACTTCTAAGGTTCTCCTTATATTTAATAAGAAGAGTAAGTTATTTTAGAGTTTAATAAGAGTAGGTTAAAAAGTGTTAAGATATAATAGAGAGTAGATTAGTAGCAGTAAGAGATTAATTAAAATTAAGATTAAGAGTATTCTTATTAGATATAAATGTGTAAGTTTAAGGAGGCTAGATAGTAGCATAAGTATTAAGTAGAACTAGTTAGTAGAAGGGCATATAAAAGAGTTTTAATAGAGAAGACATAATAAAGCAACTAGGGTAATAATAATAAATTTAGGGTTAGTTTAGGTAAATAGTTATTTTATATAACAAGGGGATAAGTTATTAATTAGAATAATATAGTAATTTAATTTAGTAATAGTAGAAGGATAAGCATAGAGGTATTTAGTATTATAAGAGAAGAGTTATATATATTAGTAGAAGAAGAAGAAGTAATAGGTTATAAATTAGGTAATAGAGGTTAGGTTAGAGTTCTATAGAAGATTAGAAGATTAGAAGATAAAGAAGAGTTATAAGTAGATTTTAAAAGTGTAGGTAAAGTAAGTAATAGTAGTAAAGTATTTAGGTTAAAGGTTAGAGTAAGTTAAGTAGGGGTAAAAGAGGGGCAAACAACTAAAGTAGGGGTAAATAAGAAGGAAAGTAGTAAAGTAGGGGTAAATAAGGAGTAAACAACTAGAGTAGGGGTAAAAAAGGAGTTAGTAACTAGAGTAGTAGTAAACTTATAAGAAGGTGTAACCGTAACAAGGGGCGGTCTAAGCAGCAGGCTAAGTAGCAGCAATACAAGCGGCGATAGGAGCAGCAGGAGCGCGAGGCAGCAGTGCACAGTCTGTGGCAGTGTCCGCAGCTAGGGCAGGAGGGTTTCTAAGAGATAGATAAGCTGCGGAGCAGAGTAAGGTATAAAAAGGAGGTTCAAACGTGCTGGAAGTGTGGGATAATAGAGTATCTCTGCGGCAGAAAGCAAGGTAGCAAGCAGAGCAGTAAGCAGAGCAGCAAGCAGAGTAGTAGGCAGGCAGATTGCGCATAGCCGAACGTAGCGATAGCAGTACTATATAGGCTACGAGCAGGAGCAGAGGCAAAAGCAAGGCTAGAGGTAGGTAGAGGAATTTAAGATAGTAGGCTTTGGGAGGTAGGATATCAAGGGCAGGTAGATAGTAAGGAGGAGCTAGGTAGATAGATAGGAGAGGTATATCAAGATAGGCAGATTTTTAAGCATATTATTAGTAAAGGAGTAGCTAGTATTATATATAGTATCTTAGAAGAGGAAAGAAGAAAATAGATATATTTTATATAGTATTTATAAAAGAATAGTTAACTAGTTTAAATAAGAAAAAAGAAGAAGAGAGTAAAGTAATTTAATATAAGATGTTAGAAGGAGAGTAGAGAATAGCTAGCTACGTTAAATAAGAAAAAGAAGAAAGAGAGTAAAGTAATTTAATGTAAGACATTAGAAAGAGGGTAAAGAATAGCTAGCTACTTTAAATAATATATAAAATAGCTATAATTAGGTTAATTTAAGAAAAGTTAAGTTTATATATAAGTCTTAGTAGAAAATACTATATAAATAACAATAGTAAGAAGCTATAGTATATAAAATTATTCTAGAAATATAGTAGTATAACTTTTATAGTAGTATAATAAGAAGTTATTAAAATATAAAAGTTAAAAGATAAAAAGAAAAGAAGAATAAAAATATTAGAGTTAATAATTAATAATCTTATAGTAAAGAATAGTTTTTAAAGTAAAGTAGATAAAATAGTAGGAAAGAAGAAAGTAGTAGGTAAAGTAGCAGTAAGTAAAGTAAAGTAGAAGATAAAATAGTAGTATGTAAGATAGTAGTATGTAAGATAGTAGAAAGTAAGATAGTAGAAAATAAGATAGTAAGTAAAAGTATAGCTAAAGTAGTAGTAAGTAAAAGAGTAGATAATATAGTAGTAGGTAATATAGTAGATAAAGAAGTAGATAAGAAAGTAGTAAGTTAAGTAGTAGGTAAAGTAGTTAATAAGTAAGTAGATAAAATAAAAAGTAGATAAAGTAGTAGTAAAAGAAGTAAAAGTAAATAATAGGTTAGTGGTATTAATAGGAAAAAAGAAGAGGAAGGTAAAAGAATTAAAATATAGTATAAAGAAGAGTAAATAATAAGTAAGTATAATTAAAAGAAAGAGGTTAAAAAGAGTAAAGTAATAAAAGATAAGTTAAAAAGCGTAAAGTAATAAAATAGAAACAAAAGAAAGTAAAGTAATAAAATAGAGGTTAAAGAAGAATAGATAGTAAGTAGTATTAATTAGAAAAAAAAGATAGTATAATAATATAAAAGAGTATAGTAAATAGAGATATTATAAGTAATAGAGTAGATAGTATAGTAGAAGTAATATTATAAAAGTTCCGAATTTAAAAAGAATAAAATAGTAGGAATAGTTTTAAAGTTAATAAGAATAATTAAAGTAAGTAGTAAGTAGTTAAAGACTAAGTAGTAAATAGTTTTATAAAAAAAACGAAAGTAAAGTAATATAATATAGGAGAGAAGAATAGTAAGTTATAAGTAATAGAGTAGGTAGTATAGTAGAAGTAGTAAAATTAAGATATAGAATTTAAGAAAATAGGATAGTAGAGATAGGTTTAAAAGTTATTGAGAAATATTATTTAACGTTAGTGTGAGCGGTCTCTAGTAAGCT
>NHZP01000072.1:0-194931 GCA_003313425.1 Pseudopyrenochaeta lycopersici
TCTACAAACGACGGGGCAACGCCAGCTTCCCTCTCGCTGGCCGCTCAACTCGCCTCCGCGCCGTCCACCGAGCAGGCGAAATATTATATCCAGACTGCCCTCATCAATAAGCTTTCTCGTAGCTTAATGACGGATCCGTCTGAGCTGGATGCTATTCGCTCGATGAGCGCGTATGGAACCGACTCGCTGGTCGCCGTCGAGAGATGAAGAACTGGATCCAGCGCGAGACCAAGGTGACAGTCAGTGTATTTGACATCTTGCAGGCGACGAGTATTGAAAGTTTAGTTGAGAGAATTGCTGAACGGGTTGGTGGCCAGAGCGAGCGAGAGCGAGGGCGAGCAGTAAAAGGAAAGTCAAAAATTGCAGAGGATGAAAAGGGATATGAAATTGCAACAACGAAGTGAGTGAAAGACCACATAATCTGACAATAAATCTAGGAAAGAATGAATGACTTTCTACTTTGCTTATTCTGGAGGATGAAGCGTTCTAGCGTTGGAGCTTCTGGTGTTTATACCCTGTATTTCCTTTCGATGTCTGAATAGTATTTTCTATGTAATCAAGTTTACGAAAAAAACGAAGTTAATGTCAATCGCAGGAGGGGTATCATATGCCATATTCCCAAAACGCCGTGAATGCAAATATGTCTTCGTCAATCGCTCGTTGTTCATCGTCCTTGTAAAGCCTGAGGATGGAAGTCAGTCAGAGTCGTACTCAACTAGCGCGGATATCAATGCTGGCTTTTTCGTTGGTATATCCCCTGCCGCTGCCTCTTCTGGCGGAAGCGCTTTGGTTGAGGGTGTTTCAAGCTCTTTATTCGGTTGGTCCTCCCTCTTTCACTTTAAAATTCCAAAACTGGGTTTCGGCATCGGGGGCCCTGGCTTCGCAAAAAAAGGATCCATTACAACTTTTATGTTGCCAACCAGTGTTTTTTGTAGATTCTGTCGGCTCTTCTCTGCTGCGATTTCCGACTTCAGCTCCTTCGACTTCGGAGCAGTCTTGACAACCTCCTCGGTCTTCTTCTCGGCGAAGAGTGGCTTCCAGGATACATCCTCTAGCGCTCGATCGATGGCATTGCTCGTGCCAAGCTCGATCAGACCCGCACGCATTCGATCCGCGTCTGTCTCAACAATAGGGCAGTTCGAGAGGTTAGAAAATTATGGAAAGATCACTTCAAGCCACCTATAGAGCAGCGGCTTTACTCAAGATTCGCTAGAAACGCCATACGAGCGATGGAAGCGTGAGAGGTATTTAAATATAGATGTTGGTAGTACAATAGGTGATGACTTTGAGCGTTTTATCATAGTATGTTTGCTGAATGTTCTTTACAGTTAAGCTAATTAATTCTACAGGCTACTCCTGTCTCTATTGGTGAACAGTCTCCGCTTGAATATTGGCTTGAGCCAACGCAGCAGAAGACGTATCCTGAACTCAGTTTATTGGCCATCAACATACCATCTATACCGCGATGTCCGCAGAGGTGGAGCGTATATTTAGTAGTTCTCGGCGTACGGTCTCATGGGATCGAACGAGGCTTTCAATCAAGACGCTAGAGATGCTGGAGTGCTTGAAGCATTGGGTCACGACTGGGCTTTCTTATGAGACTTTTCTGACAGATGAAGCGGTTCAGAGGGCTATAGAGTCTACGGAACAGGAGTTTGCGTGACTAGAGGATAAATTAGAGGGCAACAAGCCATAATACTACTGCTACACCGTACGTCATACATCACCGCTTCGAATTATTGAATCAAACTGAATCTGAGCCCTGATTCAATGAATCATCCTGAAGCAGAGCCTACTTCAGGATCAGTCCGGTTCAATGCATCTGTCAGATGTAAGGCCCGATAGGGTGTTAGATGTCACGTGTGGATCTCCAAGTTGCGAGATCCTAGATGGTAGCACAAACTCTCGGGTGTAACCACTTGGCGGAGAGACACACAAAAAGGCAGAAAATAGAGAACACACAATCAATCACGTTCATCATTAAAATTCATCAAAGATCAAGCCAAATAGTCCTTGAATCTGACAGCATCACTAACCACTGCCCTCATCGCCCATCTTAACAAAGGCCGTTCGAGAAGATGGCTAATCCGGTTGTTGCAAGGGATTTGCAAATAGACAAAGGAGCGCGTAAACTTCCTGAACTGAGGCAGCTGATGTGCAAACGGTGCGCCACACCGCAGAGCTGTTAATGCTTAGTCGACGATGAGAAATAAGTTGGCGTCTTCGCAGGCTACGCATGTACTCTCCCACTCGTATGGTGTGAGCACATAGCCGCTTGCTTGCTAAACTATCTCTACAAGTACAGCAATGATCCCTCTCTTCGCGAATTTCTAAAGCTTTTTCGTGAGTTAAGCTCTGTCTTGCATAAGGTCGAGAGACAGTAGCCCTGCTGGAGCCCCACATCGTGAAATTTTATTGTTAGAACCTTCCAACGCCTGCGGAGGGTTAGTTGATTTCTAGCTGTGCTCAGGGAAGGCCATAAATACTAGTGGGCCATAGTATCCACCAAACTGCCCTTGGAGTGCAGCAATCTGCGGAGTTTCCTCGAGGATATCCAAATGGATATCCAAACAAGGGAGTTTGATTTGGCTGGGTATATATGGATATCCATTTTAGCTAACATGATGTCCAATTTGGCTATCCAAATTTAGAACTCTGATGGACAGTGACTTTCATCTGCTTGAATTAAACTCGTTTTACTATTTTGCCTGGAACTCTGCATATTCGTTCCCTCACGCGTTCTCAAGTGCAGTTACAGTACATCTATATGCATGGTGTCGTGGCAAATCGGAAGCTGGAGCCTTCCGTATAGGAGACCAATTGTCTGTCGATACAGATCCATCCCAACCGTACCGTGCCAACTTGGCCATGTTCTTCATAGGTCATGTAGCCGTAGTCCTCTTGTCAGCAGCGGCCGAAACTCTTTCTGTCTCCTGAAAAGTCCCAAATCCGGCCTTGCGTTTGTGCTGATCGAGTAATTGTGCTATGGCGTCCAAAAACTCCATCTTTTCGTTCTCCAGGACAATTATCCTTTCCCTGACTTGAGAGAGCTCTTGTTCTGCTTCAGAGAGCCTTCCGCTCATCTCAGACACGAAGTTTGCGGGGAGGATTCTGTAATTGGGGTCCTCCAGGCTATTCAGCGACCTGGCAGGTAGAGCAGGGAGCAGGAGGACTTACTGTACGCCTGGGAACTTTGCTTCCTACCCTCTGATGCTCGTCCTCCGAGTCATCCTCGATTGGAGACTTTGCACGTTTCATACCCCTAGGGTCCTTAAACATGCGGCTGTACGACGGGGAGGCGGAGGCATTGCTCTTTGGTTTGGCCGGCTTTGCGATTGCCTATATCCAAAAAATGTGAGGCTGCAGCTAACTGGAGTAATGGTCGCCACGTACCCGCCATGCTGCCATGGTACCTTCTGAATCACTTTCCCGGACTGTAGATGTGTCCTGGTAGGGTCAGCGTGCTCTGTATTGTCCATGAACACGTACACTCGCGTTGTCAGTGTCGTCCACAACCGTCGGTACGCCGCTCTTTGGAGGTTGCGAAGCGTGCATCCTTGAGTAGTTCAAAAAAGTTGCTGAGAGGAAATGAGGATGCTGAGAGGTACGGGACTCCTTTTATAGCTTCTCTGCCACCCTGTCACCAAACCCAGTCCATGATAGGCTTCGGCGGCTTGGACGCTACGTAGTCCTGGTTCTTAGCGCCTCAGCGTTCGGGCATGCCTTCTCATGTCATTGAGACTGGGTCAGGCTAATGATCACGGTGTGACATGCCTGTCTCAGGCCGCGAATAGGCGCGGCAGAAGGCCTGGGCATGCCTTGCCAGGGTTGTGGGCACAGAGTCAGGGATGGTGGTGTCGGCCTTGCACATAGCAATTCTGGGTTCTCCCTGCTTCTTTGGTTACTCATCAGTGGCGTCCCCACGGCATCAGTCGTCAGACATCGCCATGTCCGGTGGCGGAGCATCAAGCCACCCGTTGCCGCTGTTGAATGGACCGATACCTCGCGGGATGTCACTCACACTAGAGTGGTGAGAGCGACCTTGAATACCTATTGCCATTCAAGTCAAAATAATATCTTTGAGAAACAGGCCTGTAGAGCGTCCACGTCTTCCAGATCTTCGTCAAACTCAAAGAGCAGATGCCCGCCAGGCGTATCGAATACAACAAGGATACCACACACATGGCCATACCCACCATAGCTCGGTCTCACATATCGATCCACACCGCTAGGGCATCTTGATCATGGCAGTGCATCGATGCCACTGCTTCATGCATGCGGTGTCCCAAAGGCCCATGAAGTGGGATGCTGGCGCACGGCGGCCTGTGCTGGCAGATATATAGAATGACAGATTTCTCTTCAAGGTGCCTTACTTACCTACTATCTCACCATGGGATACCTGCTTCTTGTCGGCTTCCTCGCTTGTTCTCTGTGCGGACTGCTCTTGAGTATATTTCTCGGCTGGCTTGATGCTAGAGCGCCCAACTCAGACCATACTCCGCGAACAGAGAGCTACCTGGAGCGGCCGTTGGCCTTCATCTTTGGAGTTGTACAAATAGTGGCATTTGGTGCTTCTATTGTCTCTGCAGCGATGGCACTCCTGACGGAACAGAAGGTTCGTTGCTTGGATGCAGTGCATTTCAGTACGCTCCAGCTTTACTCTGGAATCAATGTAAGATCGTTTTCCTCAAAACGTAAGCCTATTTGCCAACAGTACATACAGCTTGCCCGCATCATACGTCGCGTGAACTTTCAACCTCCCTCCTGGGCTACTCCCCTCATATACTGTATCTCCATGTCATTTGCTCTGTTTGACTTTGCAGCATGGATGAAGTAAGTAGCCATCTCAACTTGTTGCTGCAAGTTCGCTCATGTGGATCAGGAATGATGAAATGCTTCCAAACTACACGTTTCATCTGCATCTTGCCATTCCGCCATTACTTTCTGCGGTGGTATCGTGCTCGCGGTTACACCTGCATAAAAGCTCAGGAGGTCGCAATCCATCTCTCATACGTTTCCTGATCGGAGTCATCTCTTCAAGCACGCTCGTGGTACTATGTCAGCTGAGTGGAGCGCTTGTCCTATTGGTTATGGACAGGAGAGCCACAATCACACACCGCTACGGCATACTCCTTGTAAGTTGCAATCCTGCGATCTTGGTGTATCTAATATGGACAGGCTTGTACATCTGCTCAACACCTCGGTTCGTTTATCTGTTGTTTTGGGAGCATCAAGCGAGGCTTCCGGAGGATTCGGGAATGGTTGTGTACGTCTCACCCGTACAGGGAGAATAGGGGCGAGGCATCTGGACGGAGCAGCCTGTCTGGCTTCATGTAAGGGTTGTCCGGGGCTATTCCTACTCGTGCAAGCGATTGATAGCAGTTCGCAAAACCATTTCTCTCTGGACCATCAAGCAAGGGTTTGAAGTAGTAAAAGCGAGGTTCGGCCATGCGGACGAGCCATTGAATAATGGCTGACCAATGACGACTCGGTTGGATGAAGCACAGCATATGTAACGTCCGTCTCGAGACTGCAGGGACAGATAAGTTACATCGTCTTGCAATCTTCTCAACTCAATGTATTCCACCCATTCGTTGTTCATCATAGTCATATCCTTCACTATTTCAAGGTACTTCGCGTGTGAGTCGACCTTCAGCTTGACAATTAGCGTAGGTCCTCGCAGCTTCCTCTGTGGAGCGTCGTAATCAACACCTCGGGCTCAGCCCCGCCCCCTTGGATTTTCTGTGTTCTCCTTTTGCAGACAGTCGGAAAATACCGCTCCTCTTATCGGCATTCTTGGTGCAGATCCCAGAGTATTCGCCAATGGGATGTCGATACCACTCTGAGCTGGATGGGGGCGGTGCAGCGTCGTATGGGCATAATGCTCCATCAACGAAGTGGGTACGTCCCTCATGGCCTTACTCACGGTATACAGTTGCGGAAGCTCATGATGTCGCTCCTCAAGGAATTCTGCATAACTGGAGCTTGTAAACATTTGTCGTAGATCAGTCAACTTCTGACTCGAAGCTTGCTAATCATAGGTTTAACACTACCCTGCTCACTGAATTCAACTAGTAGTGACTTGGAGGTAATGAAACATGACCGATGGTCTGCATGGGTCTGCATGAGTTTGCCTGGGTCAGCCATATTGTCTCTGTGATAGCGCCCGCCGCCGGCATCCCCGATGCACTTATTGAGTGGCACAGCCGATCAACCTAGTGCAAAGAATCCGCTTTACTGCAAAGTTTGTTGAAGCATGCCTGGAAACCATGGATCTTCGCTCCTTATCTGCTTTTGTATATATCTCCGTTCAGAGCCGCCATGCGGATTAAGGTGGCAGGCACCATCCAGAGACGCCGTACTCAGCTAGGCACTGGCCGACGCAGCGCAGAGTCTGACTGTCTCAAGAGCTCTCCACGTGCCCACACCATAAAACCGTCGGTGTTTTGGTGTTCCTCTACATGGGATTTGCGTAGCCTGCTGTGCCGCTGCGTCTTCTGTACAAGACTCGTTAGCTGCAGCACATCCCCAACTTAGGCATCCGCATCGTTGCTGTACGAGGCAGACTCGAGGCCCCTGTGAGACTACTAACCAACTGGAAGTTGACAAATTTGCGGCAAAGGAGGTGCCCACAACAGAGGTTTCGCGAACCTAGCGAGATATCCTTGGCCCCTCCAACTGACGAGCACACTGCCACTTCCACTATGCAGGATTACTGTCAGAAACATGGCTATAGAGTATGACTGGCGTGCCATGGATGGTTGGTCACGTCACTTCCATTATGTGGGAGGGTAGCATGCATTGGTCAACTGGCAGAGACGCCGTTTCAGCGTCCTGAACGGGATATCGGGCGGCATTGCCTTGCAACAAGCTCTACTAGAAACCCGCCGGGAGGCGCAGCAGACTATCTTGCATCGATGGTACGATGGATTCTATACTTTCATGCTGCCTGCTGCTCAAAGGTGGCTATGGCTGTGGGCGGTCTCCGTCGTGGCGCGGATGGAGACATCCGAAGCTTCAACTCAGTCTTTATAAACACTCCTGCTCTTCTCGTTGACAAATTCGTATCCTCCCCATCTCTTCCTATATTGTCGCCCTTTGTGGGAACAACTTCTATCCACATGGCAAGAGTCCTGTATATCCCCTCCTCATCGGACTCGAACTCAGACTCTGACCCTGAGTTGAGGGTCCCTCCCATCACAGAGTTGGCGCCTCGGACGTTCAAAAGAAGGCGGCTAGGCATGAACTATTCTCCAATATAAGCCTATTGTAACTTACTGTGATTGCAGAAGCCAGTTCCGTGCACCCATCTCCCTTGTCCTGCTCTGGATGTGACGAGATGCTCGAAGCGGATGGCAGATTATACTTTCTTCCTTTCTGCAGTTGTGTGGGTGTCCTCTGGCGAATTCAGCTGATATGGAAAAGCTCATGGGCTGACCTCTCAAGCTATATTGCGGTCGATGTGTCGTTCAGTCAGTGCTAGATGGACTCCTCCATCTCAAGAGTGCACTTGGCCGTGCTGCCTTCGATCTTGTGTACGCTTCAGTGAACGATAGGACGAAACCCCCTACGTCCTCGGTGAATCTGTTCAAGTGCAAGAGAGAAGACCACTCTCAATTCCCTGGCGCTGTAGAGTGCTACGGAACAGTGTGCACCATCTGCACCCTGGGAGACATGTCGGCCCATCGAGGTGTGTACCTGCCTTGTGGTAAGCGACAGCAATATCCGCACGGTAGCTATGCTTACACTATTAGGTCATCCATTTTGCACGGCCCACATCACAGAATGGTTTGAGAAGACGAGGAAGAGAGTATGTCCGACGTGCAGATCAGATGTTCCCGAGGAGACCGCACACTTCAAGCGGGATGGCACATATGCGCTCGGTTGGCCACGCAGCTTTTAGTGATAGACTTTGTTTGCACACGCTAGGAGAAGACTGTATAGAAGAACGAAGGGCATAAGTCAAGGAACTTTTTCTCCCATCTGACCGTCGCAAGTCGTAGAGCCATCTGGGCCAGATTCCGTGCTTGTTTTTCAATCCTGCTCTCTGAAGTCAGGCGAGTGCACAGTGAACACTCATGCGACAAGATGTGGTTTAAGAAATCAACGCTCTTGCGGTGGTGAGTCTGCTAGGCGGAGCTCTTATCCCCGGAGTCAATGCCGAAAAGCGGCGTGTGGACATTGGTAGGATGCTGTTGCCAGTGGGCATCCCCCTTCTGTGGTGATTCTCCCTATTTCATCCACATTATCATCTAATGTAAGCAGGGTGGCGCTAGTATTGCGTCTCAAGAGCGGGTGCGCTGATGTGTGTATGTACGATGTAGGCTTGCAAGTAGTCGGGTTTATCACGTGGGTGCGGAGCAGTCATGTGCAGTGTCGCAGACCACTACACCGTGTTTGCTCCAAGCGGTTGTTCAACAAGAAGTTCAAGGAAATTTACTATATGTACTCAGGTCGAGCAGGGGAACAGCTACATATCAGGACTACCTCAGTGATGACAGTCAGCAGGGGGACCATCTTATGGACGGTTAAATAAGGCTTCATGCCGCGTATTGCAGAGACGCAGAGCGGGTCGGTGGATATGGAGCGGCAAGACCACGCGTAGGAGTGGTCTGTTGCCTTTGTGACAACCTATTCCACTACAGGAGCCGCGTATGATGCTAACATCAAGAGCAGGTCAAAGGGTGTGAGGTGACAAGCCTCGCGCCTACATCTGGAAAGCCTTGTGCTTTCCATCGTGACCGCAGTTCACCGTACCACCGATGATCGTGAAAGACCCATGCCGTATCTTCACTGCAGGGTGCACGACAAAGCAGATACCTAAAACCATGCATATTTTTTAGACATCGCTCCATTATGCCATTGCAAGCAGCGCTCGAACTATAAAATCGGAGATTCCAAAAGATATGCTCGAAAGCGGCACCGATGCCAAAGCTGCGTCTGCCAAAAGCTTTGGGCGGTCTGACGGGATATATCAATAGTGGCCAGATGCCACGAGTATGATGAAAATTGTGTATGTGTTCTTCTACAGCTTTGGTGGGCAGGCCGATGTCCTGCAATACCAGGGCATGTGGTTGATCTGTGAGTTCGGTGCTGTTCTTCTGGCCACGTGAGCGTCGTTTGTTGCGGGCAGAATGGTCAGTGGTACAATGGTCATGGCGAAACAGGTAATCCATAATGTGAATGATATCGGCCCGCGGCTCACAAGCATATCGCAATTCATGCCAGACAGAGCGTGCATGCTGTACGAAGCTGTTGCCGTCCGACGATCGAGGATTGGAGGTGCGGTCTGCTGTTAGTGTACAACTACCGGTAATCGCAATGCCGGAGGACGAGTCAAATATGATACTTTCCACAAAGTCTGTCGATGAGTCCACAACCGACGTTCTGAGCATTGACGGGGTCTTGCTCTTCTTGCTGCATATTGCGCATTGCTCCAGAAACAGAAGATACGGGCCAGTAAGTGATCTTCACGTATTCGCTGGCTGGAATTAGTGCTATCTCGAATAATGTCGTCAAAGCAAGGCTGTTCATAGCCCCAGCACTGCCAGCGAGCAAGTCTGAGGTGTCACGATCATCGATTGTTGCCATCACGTACTGCCCGTTGCTCAGGATTGTCTCCAGCGATAACACGGTGCAGTCAAAGGTGCCAAACTTGAAAGACGAAGACTCGGTCGTTGTTGCGGCAAATGCATCTGCTACAGACACTGCCCTCGAAGCAGCGACGACTGCCGGAACAAGCCCGCGCGCAAGTGTCGCTCGAACGAGCGTTTCCATAGTGACATTAGGCTCGACCCAGGCGGTAGACGTGTCCAAGTCAATCTGTATGATCTTGTTGAGGCCTGGGATGTCACTAGGAGCGTTGTAAGGTGCTTTCTGGGCGGAACGGTTGCCGGTCTGATGTCCACTAGTATCCTCTATAGTTTTGCGTATAACCGTCACAACTCTTCGATGCTCCTCCCATGGAGTAGGATCATATCCGAAAGTTGTTGCCAGCATTTTAGAGCGAAATAAGCGACAAAAGTCTGGGAAGGCGAATGCAGGGAGCCTATGGCTTAGGCTGAGTGTTTTTGGCCCTTATAGCAGGTTCACCGGCACCACGATGTGACACGAAATACCAAAGCTCTGCAGTCGTGAGTAACAACAAGCGATGGCATATCAGAAATAACATCAGAAGGTGTCAGCAGATTCAAGTGATTGTTAAGGGAGCAAATGATGATTTGCAGCTGATTTTGACCTTCCTGGTCAGCTCGTCTAGCATTCTAAAGGACCTTGTAAGCACTTGACAGATGACGAAAGTAGTGACTGTGAAAGACGCTCTCCCTAGGCTTGCTGTCAGCATTGCGGGCAAAAAGAAGGGATCTTTGATGAATCTTGTCGTAGCCCAGCCATTCAATCAACCAGCTTACTTGTACACGAAGGTATATGACTTTGACTATGCGATAGAAGCACAGAATCATCAGCTCAGAAGGTCAGAAATTACACTCCCTCGAGTCTTACGGCATTTGCCGGGCAGCGACGCATCTTGGTCAGCAATCCTTATAGAGATGAATAGATATGTTCGAGCAGCTGACAGCGCTTCGATGGAAGACACTCATGAAACTGTTGCTGCACGCAATGAAACACCAGCTTTCTACCCCTCAACAACGGCATCATCACTTCAGCGCGCAGGCGGATGTGCTCTGATACTGTACTTACGATTCGTTGTCACCATCCTAGCATCGAGAAGCAAGGTTGGTAGTTTCGCGATCCAAAAGACTGGCTAGTTTCAGCCACATTTATGTTGACAGGTCTAGAAAGTACGGTGATATCTGATCGGGGAGACCGAGAATATTGGATTGACTGTCGCCCAGTCCGAAGAGCTGAAGTAGAGACTAGGCTGCGCTTCGAAGAAAGAGTGAGATTACAGTGCGTAGCGAATGCGGCTTCACCTTTGCAGGCAGCAACACCAACTGGAGCCGATCAGCCAAATAAGGGTCCGGAGGTATTGTTGATCGCTGACCAATAACATCGTTTGGTTAATGCTGACGGTTAGCGCTTAACCACGTACGGAGGGTGGGGCTAAGCGCACTTGCTAGCAGATTGGCGTGAAACGGTGTTGCGGCTTTTTGCAAGGGTGAAGCCGCATTCGCTAGCGACTGTACTCAAAATAGAGATAATTCCAGTCTATTAAGAATTGCATCACATGCGCCACATTATTAGAGTACTCATATCAATAATTTAAACAAGTCTACGAGATCATCTATGAGTTTACAGAAACAACAAAGTGATCCACCCGTTCGCTACAATCTCTCCCATATAAACATCCCTGCGCGGTGTGGCCGCGTGTGCGAGGAAGGTCTCTTCACCACTGACTTTAGCATTGGCGGGCTCGCTTGGCCCTAGGAGAGCGGCAATTCTTTCCCTGTAGACCTTGATTCCATGCACTCTCCACGTCATGACTGCGTCTTCGTCCAGCTCATTGTTGTCGATCCTCCTGATGCTTATCTGTGACGCCGCAGTGGGGTCTACTCGCAGGGAAAAAATGGTGCCCGAATTTACAAATAGCCTGTTCGCCAGCTTAGCTATGACGCCTGGGACTGGCTCGACCTCGCAATCACACCATGACTCTCGCGTGGGATACGAACGAGGCCGACTGTGACTCAGCCATCCGCACTTCTTTGCTACATATTGTGCATCAGCCTTGGTGATGGGATCACCATCGTTGATCAGAGACAGAAACAACGAGCGCCTAGAGCTGGAGCCTTCACGATCATGCTCTTGAAGCGGAGCAATCGATATAGGCGGCGCCCCGAATACGATGCAGTGAACAGACTCGAATCTTGCTACCACTTGGGCTAGCGACGAGACTTTTGTTGTTCTGACGTGTGCATACAGAAGGCTTGCGATGGCAGCTCCTGCTGAATGGCCTGTGAACAACAGCGTCACTCCGTTCTCGACAGCACTCAAGGAGAGCGCCAGCGGATCGATCAGCAATCTGACGGTCTCTAAGAATCCAGAGTGGCATAGGTTCCGCTTCTCGCCCTGCCCCTGATCAGCACTCGAGCGAACTGCCGTTGATATGACTACGAACCAGAATATCCTCAGGCTCAGCTGCACTATTCTTCAGATTCACCATCCAGTCTTTGAGGCCTCGTGTACCAGACACAGCCACAACAGTGACTTGCCCATGCGGGCCCGCATTCCGCTGGCTGATTTTGATTCTCTCAGGTGCAGCGCACGGCTGCGTGGTAGAGGCTACAACGTCACTGTAAGCTTCTTCCGAGCAGGTCGCTGCCAGATGTATCAGAGGCCAAGCGGCAGATGATCTGGATGATGTATCAGATGGGCGGAACTAATATGAGCGGAATTGGGTTGACAAACAACTCGTCCTCAGTGGCAGCAAGTTGGCCTTGCTTTGACCGCTGAAAGAAAGCATGAGTGTCAGTGGCTTGACTTTGGCGAGACCGTCTTTTGGCTTGTCTCTCATTCATCCTGATGCGTAGCTTTCGATATGCTCGAGCATGTGGAAAGAAGTTTACCCCTCGCATCGTTCAGGTGGGATACTAAAGAATGTTTAAGTGTGACTCTGCAGCACATTTATAACCAAGCTTTGTGTCTGTTATGCAACGGAATGTCTAAACATTGAAAGGCCATGTTATTGTCCTAAGCGGCCATTGATAAGAACTCTTATGCAGGATAGCCATCGACTGCCACCAGGACATTCTATCTTGTTTCTCAACCTTTTCAAACCCAAAAAGATTGCGTTGCTTGACATGCTGAGCGAGCCAGACTGGCACGAACAAGCTGGATCAGCACATGCCATCCTTACACTCATACCAAAACACCTGACATAGTGGGTCAGTGCGACAGTCGCGCCTTCGGGCATTTAGATTTTACGTATGGACTGCTAGTGCCTAAGATGAAGAGCGTCTCAGCAGGTAGTCAACTGAGCCACAGGCATCACGACAGGTAGCGCCCTGAGTCGTCTATGTACCCGTGACGTCTACATCCTGGAGGGAAAAATGGTTCTCCGCTGATTCTTAGAGGTGAATGTGCTGGGTAGGACTTCAGACCGCAACATGATGCGTCGAGGTTATGTTGCTTCATACCAGGGTCTTATAAGTTACAATGCAACATTCGATCAGTACTTAGTGGTGAGCTTGGCTCTCTCATCTTGCGCATTGTAATTCATTCTTCATTTTTCTCTAATGATAACGGAAAGCAGCAAGGCACTGGAGGTAGTGCGCGCTTCTGACGACTTTGCTGCGCTTCGAATTCGACTCGATTAGTCCGCTCCACTCGGCGGTCTACACCATCGTGCGCTGTAAAGTTCACCTAACAACTCAAAAGCTTGATGCACTCCAAAATGCGCTTCACAGATGATGTAAGGTGTGTGATTCTGGTTTTTCATATACAACATTTTATATCTTCCACTCTACATTGCTGAGCCAATCCAGGCAAATCCTGGTTACATATCATTCAGACTGCATCTATACCATTTGAGTCTAGCACGTAAAGACTTCTTTGAAGTGATCTGGTGGTGATTGAAGACCTTGCCTGACCTGCTCAACGTATAGCCTACTCGCGGTTGGAAGCACAATGTGCGGAACGTCTTAAGCCAATATCGTCGCCAAGTTGCTGCTCGCTATGATTTATGTCGCCTTCCGAGTATATGAGACTCATCCCTTTGCAATGTGGCTCATGAATTTTTCAATGGCGGTTGTGGTGTTGCTATGTTGTTTCTGCCAGGTTTCATCAATGACCGCTAATACATTGGTGAGGTTTTCGAGACTCGAATAACACTCTTCCAACATCTGTTTCAATGCAGCAGCGTTCGTCGAATCGTGCAAGGGCAAAAGCTTGCTATCCTTCGTCAATGAAGTTCCGCTTTGGTCTGGAGCGCCCACGACAATCTGGCCGGTATTATTTTTCGGATTGGCCGAACCACGTCGAGTGTCCTTGGTCACTAGCACTTGAGATGACCCGCTGTCACCATCCCTAGATTTTCCCCCTTCATTTCGACGTTGCTTGTCTTTCTTGGCCTGGGACTTTTCCAGCTTTGTAGGTGTATCTAGCTTGACCGAGGTCGGTGGAGCTGGACACGGACTTTCCAGGGCACTTTCCCTTCCTTTCACGTTTTCCGCAGATTTCCCTTTTGTGGCCTTCATTCCAGCAGTGAGTCCGATAGTCGTACTAAGTTTTGGGGCAGAAAGGAAGTATAATCTTACTATATATACATGCTTCACTCGGCATCTTGTTCATCTTGATATGCCTAGCGGTGCACGATGCCACTTCACTGCTCTCGCCGCAGTTGAATGATGCATGACTGTTGAGCATAAAAATCCGTATGACGGAGGGACGCAGCAAGACATCATTCCGCCCATCATCTTCTCATGTTCTCTCTTGTAAGCGTGCTGTTGCATTGCAAGCAAGGCAACGTAAATCTGTTAGATCATTGCTTAACCGTCATCCATCATGGGCCCATTAGCTCGCATGTCGAGTATAAGACACGACGTATAAATCCTCCATGTATGTAGAGACTCCCAATAATCTGCCAAGGTTCAGCTTCAGTACGATGCTGACTCGAATTGCTCCACTCGCGTTGGCGTTCGCCATACTTTCGAACTCTGTGGCGCATTTGATGCTTGAAAATCCCATACCATTCGGCAAACCTACGCTGAACAACTCTCCTTTGGACGGTGCTGGGTTGGACTTCCCCTGCAAACTGCGAGAAGGCGTGTACGATCTGACTCAAATGAACAACTGGACAGCTGGTGAGGCGCAAACCATCCGCTTTCTAGGGTCTGCGGTCCACGGTGGAGGGTCTTGCCAGTTCTCTGTGACAAAGGATCTGCACCCTACAAAAGCCAGCCGGTGGAAGGTAGTTCATAGTGTGATCGGGGGATGTCCCGCAAGTGTGGGCGGTAATCTTCCTGGAGGTCCCACCAGCCACGGGGCGGCCACATTCGACGTCGTGATGCCGAAAGGCATGCCGAGTGGTAGATATACGTTTGCTTGGACCTGGTTCAACAGACAAGGAAACCGTGAGATGTACATGAACTGCGCCCCAATTTCCGTCAGCGGCGGTGGCAACGACACTGCCTTCTTCGAGTCTTTGCCCAACATGTTTGTCGCCAATTTGCCGAGCACAGCTTGCTCTACCCTAGAAGACTTCGATCTTGCATTCCCCGAACCGGGAGACTCAGTAGTCACTGGCAGCCAGGCCAAGATCGCCACGACGCTTGTTGGACCTGGGTGTGCTTCTATGACTACACTAGGTGCCGGTTCTAGAGCCACCCACTCTGTTAAGGGCTCTGCACATAGCTTGCCCAACCGAAGCGGCGTGAAGACGACTTTGTATCCGCAGACAGCGACGTCTGGAATGCCAACAGGGGCCCAGTCCATGATAGATGCCGAGGAAGTCTTCTTGTTCGGAAAGACGTCCACTATCGAGTCTCAGATCCTTGTCGCCGCAGGCCACATCGATGTTGGCACCTGAGATGGCAATGCCGACCTCGACTCTACCAGTAGCTACTTCTGGTCCTTGCATTCCTTGCGACCCCAAGGATGACATTGTCTGCATCGATCAAAGCCATTATGGGCTCTGTAATCTAGGCTGTGCACTCTCTCAACCTCTGGCTTCTGGGACTGTTTGCTTGGACGGACGAATTTTCAGACGTGGTGCGCGACTGCTACCTCATCATGGCTCGCCAGCCGAGTAGCAAGTCCAATAGGTCTTCGCACTTTCACGCTCCTTCTCAAGTAGAGCTTCTTGGATCCTGCTGCTGGAAGCATTGTGAGCTTGAGCCTATGCTAGCTTCTATAGCTATAGCTAAATTTGCTATCCTTGTGTTGTCGCAAGCAGGAGCACAAAGAAAGGCTTCCACATGGCGGAGTCTATCTAGCTCATAATCTTGTCAGCGATGACAAGGCTCTCCTCCTGAATTCAGACTTTTGATGGGTAACGTACTAGCTTGCTGAAGTTTGAGAGATAATCACGTCTTGGCTGACTCTAGTACCCATGCCCGCCCACTCTCGTAGCTTAAACAGGTTGGGCTAACGTTAGTGCAGTTCTTCTGGTTCTGGTATCACATTGTTCTCTAGTAAATTAGCAAGTATTTCAAGCTGGCGGCTCGCCCGACCCCGTGTTCATTATCATGTGAGGGAAATGGATAAATTATATTGGTATATTTTTCCCACCAATTTTGCTGCAAGTTGCTATCATCAGCCAAGACGGTGTCAGGTCAGCAGTATGGCGGACAATAACAAGGTATCGTGTTATCGAGTAGTAGAAACTACATCGGCCGCGTGGAGATGAATGAGCATTTGGCCCTTGCTCATGTCGGCCGACCAGCTGTAGATCCCATATCGCTGGCTGAACGCAAATCTCTCTTGATGATACGTCCGAGCACATATATGCATTTCAGCAGACGGGTGACCCGTCTCAGACGCCTGGCGGACTTGAAACTCGTAGACTCAGCATCGAGGGATGGGGCAGGCCCAAGGAGAGGTGGCTTCCTATCCTGGTGGTACTGCAAAACCGGAGGTGAGGAGGGAGAACATTCGTCTTCCGCTTCGTCAATAACAATTTGGGGCACAGTGCCGGGTTCGAGCTCGATTGCCATCTTGGAAAAAGTCGTCGGATCGGCCTCTAGGATTGGGGTCGATTCCGTCAGGGATTTTCCTTATGTTTTTGTCTTTCGAGGGTATTGTAGCATACGAGACTGGCTGTGGTAGGATCTCAAGCAACGCGCCGACCAACGCACAACAACAGACTAAACTGAAAACTTATACATACAAAGTTGAGGAACGAATCGCTGATTCGCGTGAACACGACTGCTACGAGAATGCATTATGCTTTCACCCAGCATTACTTGGGGTAGTGCCGAAATTCACTCTAGGGCGCCAGTGAATGTAGCTTCCCCCTGAGCAGGCCCCGCCCTAATGCTTGAAGCGCTCAGAACGCTTACACACGGCTGACGCACATGATCATGCTTCCTTTCTGTCTCCCAACAGCGTAATCAAAGGCTCTTTTCAGGGTGACCTGTGTGATAGACCTAGAAAGAATAGAATCGATACTATATGAAGGTCGAATGGGTAGATCGACACGACATCGATGTTGAATCGTCAATGTTTTGAGGCAGGAGGCCGGAACATATATTTGCAAGTGGCGCGTCATGCTGCTCCTCTTACCACGAAACATTCCATCCTAGGGCAGTATTAGAGTAGGTATTAAGATAAATTCTTAACTTAATGTTAATCCAAGTGCCAGTGATTAGGCCAGCAAAGCAAAGTTGATATAACAATTAGCGGTGGTGATCTCTACGGTATCGCGGCTGACAGAAGCGCAGCGTGAATACAGCTAATACAGCGCCCCTACACAGTTTACGCGGAAATCTGTAAGTGCCAGTGAATAGGCTAGTGGATAAAAACTATGCGAGTAGTGCTGGCCCTGCTGGGACGGTTGAAGATTTGTCTGTAGAGGGGGAAATTTAGTAAAAAAGTGTACGCAACGGATGAAAAGTAGCGACTTTATAGCGCGACAGCAAGGTCTACAGAGATCATAACAGAGATCCAGTGTTACCAATGGGTAATCAGACTGGACTGGAATGATTGAAGGGACTGATTAAGGTAGCAGTCTAGGGCCTTGAGCAGAGCTAGTCTAGTACGAGTTAAGATAGTTCATATACGGCTTAACCAGTTATTATTATAACGAGTTGCCTAGGAATGGTTCGCTCGGAGCCTACATTTGTAGTAAAACAGTATTCCTTACTACGGCTCCACTATTAAGCTCTTATATCCCTACAATAGTTATAAAAGGTCTTATCTAAGCCGAAACGCTGTTACGATCCTGCCCTGCACCCTGCAGCGAACCGTGGGCCAACCTGGTTCGGTCGCACTTAATCATAAACCCCATGTTAAAGATCGCATTCGGTGTTCTTCGAATAGGTACTCTGCGGCCTCACAGAGTGCAATTCCAGGTGGAGAATACTGAAGTGCTTCCTCATATACCTAATTTCTATCGCATTTTCAAATACCTAATGCGCTCAGAACGCCGCAAATCGCAATGCCGTCATGTCATAGAAGCTGCTTTTGTTGACGAAATCTTGGCTTGGTGTATCCTTTCAATTTCAGCGAGCGACTCCAAAGGCAAGAATAGATCAGGTACGTACGGGCTTCTTTTGTAGACTCTGCACATCTTCACTGGCTGTTAGGACAATAGGATGATCGTGAAGCGAAGACTCACAGCCTGCGTGCACTTGAGATGGAGTATCTGGAGTGGAGAGGCTTTGATATGCCCTGAGGCTCTCCACGCGAGTGCAGCCCTACACAACACCGTCTTTGCGCAAGTACGCGGCAGACGCCCTTGCGGATTGCGTGCTCGTGTATCGCTTGACGAACCGAGTGCAGTGTCCTTCGATGCCGATGCTGTTCTACATTAGTCTTCGTGGAGCGCATCTTGGGGCGATGGGTTCGCAGGCTTTACGCTTGACGCCTTGCCTTGGTCTTCTCAGGTTCGAAAATAGCGGCATAACTGTATGCAGTCGCTTCTCCGTTCAGTCCCTTCAAAGAATCGAACGTTTGTGTAGGCTTGCGTGTTTACTAGGGTTAGGGCTCGTGCGCATTTATAAGTATCTCGAGTAAGACGTACGCGTCAGCGGATATCCTTTCTTTATTCCGCACATACGCCGGACTCAGCGGCAACGACTCCCTTCGCTATGTAAGCGCTGAGGAGTAGCCACTTTTTTCAGCGTTTGTCGATTGCCTGGTTGACAACTCTGCAAATAGCAGCTTCGTGAGACCAATAATATTAGCATTTCTGGCTGCTTACTTATGTGATGCTTTGTGCGGAGAAGTTGCATCTTATCGATGACGTCGTGTTGTTCTCAACGGCGCGATCGGCCGGTCACCGTTGTCAATTCTACAAATCTGCCCTCCATTGTGGCCCTGTATTACGCATTCATTCAGTATGCATGCTGAGGAAGAGCTACTTAGCTAAGCGCGCGATTGGGCTACGCACAGAGGCGCGAGGGACTATGGCGGCGGAGCATTCCTCCTATTCCTTACGGCGGTTAACAGCGTACACTGATTTGCACTGGCATACGGCAAAGATACATGTTTCTCGCTTTGAAAGCCCCCGGTCATGCTGATATGGGCTTTACCTAGTATATATCTAGTGCCAAGCAGCAAAGCCTATCGCCAAACCGATTCGCCAATGGAACCTTGGGCTACCATAAAACCAATAAAGCAAAGTCATCTGCGAAGCAAGAAAACCGGAAACTGCAACTGCATCTCAGTGTATATACTTGCTCAAATTGCTCGTCGTGACAATGAGTGATGTTTATAGCATAATGCAGGTGTCAGAATTTAATGAATCTTTTGGTCTTGATCATGGATGAGAATTAATTGTATTTTCGTTGGTTCTGTTTTCTCTCCTTTTTTAAACACAGACCTGATACATCGATGATACATAGGTGATACCGTCCACGATGCAGTATTCGTATACTTCAGTTTTTTTTTTATGCCTCTTATCTGACAGCAGGACAGTGCAATCAAACTATCAAAATACGGACGTTGACTGTCAATATATTTTGCCATACAGCATATACCCATGCCCCAAGGATTCTTAGAGAGTCAGGTGTTAACGCCATGCACTAGTGAATAAACATATGCTGATTGTAGCTGCTGTCAACTCAGTATTCTTAGTCGAATTGTTTACAGTAAAGACTAGGAATTCGGACCTCAAATCTTGAGCTGTCAGCAATAAAATAATCTGGGCTCGAAGAACTGAGTTTGATCTGAATGATGGCCTATTTTTCCTGGTTTCTTTCCTGTCTTGACCTGATTCTTACTTGGGTGGTTAGCGCTAACACTCACAGAAGCAAATTTGATTTGGCTGCTGACTTCTCTGCTTAGAACAAGTAACCTAGTACACACAGCTCCTTGAAAGATAGTGTCGTCCTATTGTATACATTTATATTTTGAAGTAGCCTATGCTGCAGAGACCTACTACTGTAATAACCTAACATCTTTGTATTCGTCTTTCAGAGCGCTTCGCAACACTCCATTATGCGCCTATACAACCTTGTCGTCATCGCCCCAGTGATTACCATAGTCCAAGCCGTATGTTACAAATTGACGACCGGCATGTATGGTCAGAACATGGATGGCGCAGACGCAGTGGTCGACAAGCTCTGTGACTATGACTTAGCTGGCTACTTCACTGAAGGCCAGACCAAATACCGTTGTTTTCAGCTGCCCAAGAACAAGGTCGAACTCTGGGTTGGTTGGGAAGGCCGTGGCGGCCTAACACTGAACAGTAAGGACTGCAAAATGCGTCTTAAAAACGAAATGAATGGGTGCGCTCTTGGTGGTGAAAATTTTGTAGCTGACTGGTACTTCCGGTAAGCACTCTTGCCCCTTGTCACACTTAGCAGAACCTTCAGACGGTTTTCTAGCCCTAACGTAATAGTGTCGATCCTAATTGGGGAGGATGCTAGATAGAGAAGAGTTGACATCATGGCTAGAAGCAACGGTAGGGGTTCTTAGGCAATAGGTAGATGAGATCGAAGAATTAGATATAGATGAATGTGAACTCCTCGTTCTTCTAGGTTATTTACTCTAATACAGTGAGCCTCATGCTTGGGCGGTAGCTAGACTAGGGCCTAAATATAGTTCCTTGTTACTTACTGAAATGCTTGTACATCTTCACTATTTCCTAGTGAGAGTTGATTGGAAATCCACCATTGTGGAAAAGCAACGTTGTGGAATACCAGTGCACAACCCCACAATAAGCCGTAGAACAAGGATAAGAAAGGGCAACGAAAAATGAGCAGAAGAGTAAGCAATCCTCCGTGGTGGGGGTCATGGCGTTGGGTTCCCAACTGTAGCGTTCGCTTTTGCTTGTGCTTGTTCTTTACCAGATTAGGACCAATCAATCATTCACTTCCTAAGACAATATTTATGAGCACTTCCATCTGCCAAACATGATCTCCATCATAATTACGTCCCAACATGCCCGGATGTCATGGATTTGTTCAAGAGCAATCCAAACCAATAACCCATCCAATTGCCAGTCGACGGGCAACCTGGTCATCCGAAGCGTTGAACGAGATGCTGCAGCCAGGAACTGGTTCTCGAAGCCGAAAACCCAGGCCAGCGTCAACCAAAAAAGCTTTAAGCGACAATTCTTCCGCGCTAGACGTGAATCTTATCGATGCATGTGGACTACGTAAAGGCGTGCAGAGTGTTCATTGCTAGCCTGACATTACTTATCTTACATCCTGTAAGCAGCTGTCAGTAGTCGCACGCTGCCGTTCTGTTCTGGGTGCCAATGCTGACCCTAAGCAAATGTCCTCAACTGGATGACTTTGCCAGTCGATCAAAATTCTGCGCATGTGCGCCCAGATCCCGGCTGGATGAGTGCAGATTCTTTCCAGCCTCTGCCCGTTGTTGCCTTCGAGACAACGTGAACAACTCGCAACGTTCATGGGAGAAAAGTTTCATCGCGACTGACACCTCGCTATCGCTGCGGATAGTAAAGGGAGAGTACCAATTCGCAAGAAAACAAGGAGAGAATCGGCCAGCTTTTCTTAGATGATTAATTTCCTCTTCAGCGATAGATTTCAAGTTGAATTTGATTTTCAGGAATGATATTGACTTAGAAAAGGATGCGTACATGGTCACCTACAGGCCAGGAGAAGGGGAAGGAGTCCCAATACTGAATGCGGCGCAATACCGTCGTCGCGCCAAGCTCACAGGACATCTGACGCTCTTGTCAAAACTTGGGGGGTGTAAGAGTTGTAGTATTATCAAGGTGGGATCTAAGACTAAGTAGTGGCGCTAGTTAGTCATGTGCATCGGTCACATGACCACTGCGTTCATCGCCCATCTTGACAGCTCTCTCAGCTGATCAAAATGTGACCTCAATACATACATGCGGATCTAATGTTCGATGCTCAAGACGAGATCTTTCAAGCCTTAAATATCATACTCGGTCACATCCCAGAATTTGCAGTCGATTAAGTTACTCAAATGTGGAGACTTCGAAATATGAGATCTACGAGAAGTCGTTGGCGATCTTGCTCCACAAAAGCCCAAGGGTGGACGAAAGCGTCAAGGCTTCGTTGCGTATCTCAGGGGTCCTTCCTCGTACTTGATGCAGCACACTTCTGAGCCATTCATTCAACTTAAAGCGGTAAATATCGTTCATTCAAAGCGCTTCCCTTATGCTGCTGTAGGGGTATCACACGCCGATTCTTGTCATGGGGAATTTGAACGCAGTCGTGTTGGACTACCAAATCTGGTACATGCCAAGCAAATCCATAAACACAGCTGATACAAGCCGGCCTCTGAGAATTGCGGGGTGACTTAATGAGCGTGGAAACGTACTTGTTCCTGCTGGATAAGCAAAGGTGACTGATGAGCAATCATGACATGCAAGCTAGATGTCCTGAAAATTTGGCTCAATGCTTGGAGACGTCATCATGATCTCTTCCCCATGACTGATCAGCTCTCCAACCCATTCGCGAGCTGTTGCTAAGTATTTTAGGCCGTCGCATCCTTGTGCATGTTCAATTGCAGGTTTCCAATCGCGGGAGCTCCGTCCAGTTCAAGGCTAGAGTCACGACAGGGCGCCAAACTGCCTGCTCAGAAACGCAAGTGAATCTCCTTCTCATCAATAGAGATAGACACAGGTAAAGACCATCAGGTCTGGATGATACTACTGTCGTCAATGTTGACCAAGAATCGATATCGGGCATGCGTTGCGGAAGCAGTAGGCTTTCTTGCTTTGGCGGTTATGGCTGATGCGCACATGTAAGTACTCGTCCATAGATCACTTTGGTGGCAGCTACCCATCTTCCATGATAGTGCAACAGCAATGCGAAGATTGTATTGACTGACAAAGACACTCCCAGGTCGCTCTGGTATCCCGGGCCTTTGGGTGGCGTCAAGGAAGCAAATGCATTTTCTACTCGGCCAGATCCACAACTAAACTTTCCCCTGGGATGTTGCGATATTGACGGCGGTCCTACGCTACTGGATCCAGGTCTCTGCCGCGGCCATCTCGATCTCTTCGATCAGGAAGAGCCACAGGTGGTTTGGACAGCTGGTCAGGAGGCTTACTTCCAGTTATCTGACTACACCTACTCCTCGTATGCACAGGGCTCCACCCATGATGGTGGCAGCTGCCAAGTAGGATTTTCGGTAGATCGAGGGTTAACATGGAAAGCTGCAGCCTCGTTCTTCGGCTACTGCCCGCGTCGTGGAGGCGACGGGTCCCCAGAATTCCAGACCTTCGACTTTGGGGTTCCGCTTGGGGTTCCAGAAGGGAACGCCTTATTTGTGTGGGTTTGGCTTAATCGGGAGCACGAGTCCTACGTGAATTGTGCCGAGGTTCGCATCGGCTCCGGACAGAACAACAAAACATCTACATTAAGACCGTTAAAGGCAAGCCAAACCCCAACAACGCTTGATAGCTCAGAGGTCTCTCAAACACCGTTACAGCCAAGGAAAAACTTTGGCACAAACAAGCAGCCTCTGCAAAGGCGTTTGAGCGACGTATGCAAATGGGACTCGGCACCGATCATGGAAACGAGTTATTTCACAGTCGATGCTAAGTGTATGCCGGGTGCTAAGCTTTCGAACCCGAGAAGCGGCGACTTCGAGTATGGTTGGGACGTGTCCTGTGGGGTGATTCACGGGGATAATGCTTACACTATTCGGATGATCGAATGCGATGCGACTATCGAGCAGACTCGGTGAGGTAGTCTAGTACATGTCAATACTGAGCACTAGCCCATTGCATGAAATCTCACATTCATTGGATTTGTTTATCGGTTGCTATATGTCCTAACGTCCCTCCCTGCGTGGCGGAAAACTGTTGGTTTGGGACACACACACCTCTCTGCCTACTAGGCTACATCTCTTTGCCTACCAGGCTACATCACTCCTTCCCATTCTCCAACAAAAACCCTGCGTGGAGGAAAACCCTGCGTGGCGGAAACCCAACATCACTTTCCATCACAATAAATTCCACAGTCATCAAGAGCCTTAGGAACTCTCGGAATAACTACTGTAGGTTCTTACTTTTATGTCCCCTTCGTGTCTTCAAGAAACAATCTCTGCTCAACCTGTAATAGTACAATTCACTACAGGAACATCTGCCAGCCTCACTTCGGACAGTCTCGGATTAGGTGAGAACCTTTTGTATCTGATCTAGACTTCCAGAAGCCGTAGATAGGCTTCAGTAGAGCATCAGCCGAGCTAGGTGTCCTGTTACCTAGGCTAGTTGCGCCTAAGTAGTAGTGTAATGCTTGCGCAGGCAGGGCTGACGAAAGTAGTGAAATGTCGTACCGCGGGCTTAGCAGGATTTTTCTGCACGGGATGTCAGGCTCAGGCTCTAATGAACAAATTCCGAGATTATCTGGCCCTGTTAATCATTATTGACGTTGTTGTGATGACGAGTGCTGGCGGGTTTCCGCCACACCGGGTTTTTGTTGAGAATAGGAAGAAGTCATAACGATTCTGCCTGCAAGCTAGGGACCTATATATACAGATTGATAGCTAAGGGTGTGTTTTGGGAATGGGCTCATCACATCACATCACCGTTTGTGATGAGCCGTCACATCACGTGACCTGGCATCCAACTAGGTGTGTCATAAACTAACAGTTTTCCGCCACACAAGGATGGACGTTACCTCTGAGGCATGGAGACTTTGCGCGGTGGGGCTGTTGTTTCGCGAATGGTTCTTACCCGAGGTATATATGCACACTTCTTGGCATCATGACCTCACGCTCGTTGGGGGGGCAACAACGCGCAGGGGCCCGTGCGCTAAGAGCTTAGGCAGCCAAACACAGCGTGCTCCCGCATACGACACTCTCGACTTCCTCCCAGTGCAGCTGTCAGAGCAACCATTTCTACTACGCAAGCATCTGGTGTGAGCATTGTCGTCTACGCTCATGCAGTAGGCATATTTGTGTGTTCATTTTCCGCCACGGAAGAACTCCATAGACGGACCCACTACAGCGGGCTGGTGATCGAAGATCTTATCGTCACGACATGGCGGGGTCGCCAGATTATAAGGTTCTGTATCTGGAGGAACAACGCAGGCGTGAAGAAGAACAACGCAGGCGTGAAGAAGAACAACGCAGACGCGAAGAGGAACAACGCAGGCGTGAAGAAGAACAACGTAGGCGTGAAGCAGCGGAGAGCGCCCAGAAAAAAGCGGAGGCAGCATGGGAGAAGGAACAACGCAGGCGCGAAGAGGTGGAGCAAACCCAGGAAAGGGCCGGAGAGAAGACGCGCAAGACAGCCCTTCCCGAGTTCCTCGACGCCTGCCACGACCACCTTCACTCGGGCCTCACCGTCCAGACCGACGCGACCCTGTCGACCCGAGGAGACCCCGCCAATGCAAACAACAAGCTTCGACCGGAAAGGCTGGCCCTGTGGACGGACTTCCCAGCACAGCAGGCGACGATCTGGAACGATCTGATGGAGTCTGGCTTCGCGTCCGAGCGACACTTCACATCGCTGCACACGCTGGAGGAGACGGGCGAGGCCGTGCGGCGGCGGATGATGAGCTCGGAGCTGGACCTGAACGTTTTCCAGCGGCACACCGTCGAGGACCAGGTATCTTTGATCATCCAGCGCCTGCACGGCGACCGACGACTGCGGCAGAAGTTTGGGCTCCAGGGCTCGGTGAACTTTGAGAACCACGCCAACACGCTCAGCCCGGGGGAGCAGCTGGAGGAGGGCATGGAGCAGCTGACGGTGTCGGGGACTGGGCGACGGCGGTCACCGCGCCTACAGGCTAAAGCGAAAGGGACAGGGCCGTTGGGCTCGACAGACACGGCAGAAGCGGAGGACGCTGGTCGCAAAAGCACAGCAGGCTCGTCGCGTCCTCGGGCCGACCAGTTCTGCGTATACAACACCGGCGCAGCTCGGAGCGCACAGAATCGCATCGCGGCCTTCATTCTAGAGTACAAGGCGCCGCACAAGCTCCCGCTTGGCTACATCTACGAGGGGCTAGGCGAGATGGAACTCGAGGAGGTGGTGCAGTGCCACGAAGGCGAGACGTTGAGAGACCGCTTTCGCCGGCTGGTCGCTGCGGTCATCACCCAGGCGTTCTCCTACATGGTCAGGATCGGAGTGGAGTATGGGTGCGTATGCACGGGCGAAGCGTACATCTTCCTGCGGGTGGGAGACGATCCCAGGACGGTGCACTACTTCCTCTCGGTGCCAAAGGGCGACGTGGGAGAGACGACGGGGTGGACACCCGGCTCGGAGGGGGCGAACCGCTTGCACCTGACGGCAGTTGGACAGATGTTGGCCTTCACTCTCCAGGCGCTGAAGACACTGCCCCGGCGCCAGCGATGGCGGGCTGAGGCGGCGTCGCAACTGCACAGCTGGGAGGTGGTGTACGACGAGCTGCTGGAGGCGATCCCCGAAGGCACCACGCAGTCGTCGGAGTACCAGCCTCCGGTGGACGACAGCTTCCTCCGCATGTCGCCTGTGCAGCTCCGGGGCAGGGGAGTGAAGCACAGCTCGCCTAGCTGCTGGCGAGCAGAGAAGCGGCGCCAGACCAGCGACGAGGAACCGGAGCCAGATCCGGACACGCCGAGCCGACAGCAGCCCTTGTCACAGAAGACTGCCGGTAGCTCGTCAAGCGGGCGCGGGCGCGGGCGCAGGCGTGGCCAGGGAACACAGGATGGGCAATACTGCACGCAGGACTGCCTGCGCGGGCTTGCCGAAGGCGGTATGCTCGACAGATTCTGTCCTAACGCCAGAGAGCACGGAGAGAGATACCATCAGATCGACCGAACAACATTCCTTGCTCTCATGCGTCAACAGCTTGCGGATGACCTAGACACGGATTGCGATCCCGTGAGCATGCCTGGAGCGTGTGGGGTGCTCTTTCGCATCCGTCTGCGATCGCACGGATACACTGTGGCGGCGAAGTCCACGCCCGCCTACTTCGTCCATCGCCTGCGACGGGAGGCGTCCATCTACGAGCGGCTTCGGCCCATCCAGGGCGTTCACGTGCCGGTGCACTTGGGGAACATCGATCTGCAGACCCCGTATTTCTACGAAGGAATCGTCGAGCTCGTACACATGATGTTTCTCAGCTTCGGAGGTAAGCCGATCGGCCAGCATCTTACGGCGGAGAACAAGGCATTAGTCATCGAGCAGGTGAAACGGTCGGCCGGCGCGATTCACGGGTTGCGGGTGCTGCACAAGGACCTGATGCCTCGCAACATACTATGGAGTGAGGAAACTAAGCACGTCATGGTGATCGACTTCGAGAGAGCAGAGGTCGAGCAACGGACCGTGCTAGGTGTCATCTCGGCCAATCGAAAAAGGAAGAGGCCGACAGGAAGCTCGGCCAAGCAAGGACAGGCCAAGTCTTCTGTATGCACACAGGAGATACGGCGGGCGATGTTTGAGTTGAACGGCATGGCCCAGTCGATTCGATGTAGGTGACGCTAAGCTCACGACTCGTCTGCACCTGGTAACAGATGGCGTTTACCACAAGTGGGCACTTGATGTCGCCAATGACGGCTTCCTTTAGCGGAGAGGGCATTGGTGCCATCAAGTATTCAAGCAGTGGGGGACCGTGACGGAAATGACCTACTAAACGCCTTGAATGTCGGTCTAAGAGATGGCCTCAAGTACAACCTTCGAGGAGACCTGGTCGAGCTTTTTGAAGATTGCTTTCAACAGCTGCATAAGGCTAGATTATCGAAGTTTCCAAGATTGATGTACTGGCCTCTACCGTATGCGCGAGCTCCATCAAGAGTTTTCGATTGGTATCAGCGAAGGTGTTGGACTATCCAGTGCGCTGCATCAGTTCGTGTTCAGAGTCATGTCGAGACTGTTGGTGCTGATGGCTATCGCTTTTTTACTGATCGGTCATGCGTTTGAGTCCATCACGGTGCGATTGCTCAAGGCGAAGGAGTCGCGACACTGAGCCTTGTGGCAGGCTATTGTCGAGCGAACTAGTAGCTGCGGCCGAGTGATCCGGCCCCACAATCTAGTAGCCATATGCTCCGTTTCGATTCCAGCTTTGAAGAGCCAGTCCCTTCGACTCCATGGTCGCGAGGCCACGTTGACGACTTCCACTTTACACCGTGGCTCTTGGACAGATGGCAGGCTAGCAGTTCGCCGCTAGTAGTTCTGAATCCGTAATGCTTGCATGCAAAGCCGATGTGCTTGGAGAGATACGGATGCAAAGGCGATTCGTCTAATCGGAGCGCAACTCTTTCGGTGAGACCTTTAGAGCAGAGTCAATGGTATACGCGCTAAGTGGCGAGAAAGCAGTTGATGATTTGTGAATTTGTCTTGATGAACACAAAACTATAATGCCCTAGTCTGAGGATGTACACCATCGCGTCTTATTTGCTCTACCAGCCTCATTCCCGTGTCTGCTGGCCGCCCTACAGCATATGATACCGCATGAAAGGGGGCCAGGTTTTTCTCCTTGCATAGCGTGAATTCACCATTGATCTCTTTCGCTCACTGCACACTTTAATTCGCTTGAGTAAACTCAAAGCAGAGCGATTTTTGTCGTCTATGAACTTTTCAACCCCAACGCAGTACAGTCGCTTGCACTTGCACCTTCCGGTTTTTGCACGCCGCTCAATTTTCATCCCACGCTTACCCTTGGTTGGCTTAGATCGCTGACTGCTGACAAACGCTAAAGCTTTTAGGAAAGGCTGTTATTAGGCGAGACAGGGCTGGCGTGGGATGAAAGATTTGTTACTTGCAAGAACCGGAAACTGGAAGTGCAAGCGACTGTACAATAAGGATGACTTCTTGATGAACCAAGCACCTGGTTTCAGAAAAAGAGCCCACTCACAAATTGGCTTGGCTTCCCCAACACCACCAATAGCCTCACCAAAACGATGAAGGATGGCCACTTTAAGCAGTTTTTCGAGTAGTTTAAGGATGTGCTCAAATTTGAAGCTGTAAATTTGTACTGGATAGCTATCTAGAGCAGCTTTTTAAGCGTTTTTCCTCACCACCCAGTCATCTGACCATCTAATGCAATGCAATCTCTCAGCCTTTGAGGCATACTATCAACCTGAGTATTTATGAATTTTTGAGTAAATTTCTCCCATCCCTCAATAGCTAGTTCACGAGTTTCAAACTCATCCCAATGCGGAAATCTTGACATGAACTGCTTAGGAGGTCGCCAGCAATTCTCAATAGGGGCTAGATCTGGCGAGCTGGGGCAGTTGAAGTAGTGCTCAAGCTTATTCTTCTGCTTCCAAGTCTTGACAATATTCCCTTTCTTTGACTGCCCTCCTCCATGGCCGCTATCATTGTCCTCTTCTAGAACGAAGTCATCTCCCCTCTCTAGTCAGGGCTTAACAACCGGCTCAAGGATTTGGTCTCTATACACGTGGTGAGACATCTTGCCATTCTTATTCTGAGTATTAAAGAAGTGAAGCTTGCTCTTGAAATTATAACCTATAGCAGCCCAGCTATGCTGCCTCTCATTCTTCTTCTCATCAGTTCTATTAAGAGTATGCTGGATGCAGTCTGAACATAGCCTCTCTCTAGGCGTCCTGATGATATGAACCTTGCCCTCAGCACTTACAGACCAGTGTACCTCGTCTGAGAATCTGACTCTCCTCCAGTCCTGAGGCTGAGGGTAGCGACTGAGCATAACCTCGCTCCATTCTTTTCTCTTTGGCGCAAGTCTGCTAGAGATCCAGCCTTTACAGCAAGCAATACACTTGTGATAGTCCATTGAACCTATGTGATCTTTGAGGCAATGGCCATTGCAGTTCAGATCGAGCTCTTCACAAATTTGCTGCCATGTCATGACTCTCGCTGGCCATCCAAGGTCTTGAAGAAACCTGTCCACTTTCTCAAGCTCCTTGGGCGAGAGAGCTAGTGGCCGACCTCTTTTCTCAGGTACAGCAGCATCATTATGATGACGGCGATCAAATTCTAAGTTATCCTCTCTTAAGATTGCCCATCCTTGCTCTTTGCTGACGCTGTAGTACTTGAATAGATTTGAATGGAAGAATGAGAGCTTATTATAGTCTGCCTACTCAGCAGCACCCTTTAGCCTTGCTTTTTTTGGGGTCTTAAAGTCGGGAATACTATTCCTTGACATGCTGAAAAAGATCTGCGCAATACATCTGCGTGTTGTGGTGGTGGTGGTTGAGATAATCGAGGTTGAAATCAGAGAGTTTGGTGATCGGCATCGATTTTGGTGGGTGCTCGCTTACTGAGTGGGCTCTTTTTCTGAAACCAGGTGCCAAGTTTGAGTCTGGGGTTGACGTTCTTTGAAGCTCGCTTATAGCGTGGCTCGTGCTACGCTTTGTCATGCACGTAACACTTCGGAATATTGTGGAGGTGAGGGTTTTAGCATCATCATTAGCATCAGATGAGATATTGTGCCGAAGTAGCTAGCATCTAGCCACAACCAGCATTCATCCTACGCTGCTCATTGCTTTGAGACGCTTTGTTCCTCAGTATCATCAGTTGCTTGGCAATTCTGCATCGGCGGTAAGCGCTTTGGGCCAGCGGTACCTGTAAGCGGTACCTTGTTGCGCCGGGTCGTCGCTTCGGATGCGCCACCAATCTAAACGCTACTGCAGTCATCGCTTTCAAGTTCCCAGTCCCGTGCGCATCAGTGATCGGCTGCATGGAGTGCTGACGTGCGCGCCGACACATCATCCTGTAGAGCGGAATACGTACATTGGCTAGAGCAAGCATAAGAACAATTTTAGCATTCGAATAAGCATATTCCAAGCTACGGACTTCCACCTGGCGGAAAACCAGGGTGATGGATATCCACGCACGGCTCCAGGATGATGCGTTGGCGCACAAGTCAGCACGCCGTGCAGCAGATCCGTTGCGCACAGACGGGGGACATAAAGTGATGACTGCAGTTACGTCTTCGATGCTCACGCGCCGTAGGGGCTGTTGCGTATGGCACTAGGTAGCTACAGTACCAAAGTGCCGCAGAGCAAAAGGTACGTGGAGTAACGCTCGGACCACGTTGTGTTCCTAATCGTCACGCAAAGTGAGGATGCCTCAGAACCTTCCTCTGAGGCTAGGAAGTCATCATCAGCCCTATGCGCGCTGCGGGACGCAACTTCATCCAGGGTCGCCATGTCGATTGGTGCCTCCAGCGGAAGCGAATCGCCTATCCTAGCTAAAGCGAGATGATCCCGCACGTTCCATCGGCTAGTGAGATTTGCCCCCAAAGGTTTTGAGATTTGTCCCCAAAATGAGATTTGTCCCCAATGCTAGCCATAACTCTACTAGCGCCAAAAAAAATTACAAAACGCCATGTAGCGACACTTCGACGTCTTCAGTGGCTCAAACCATCAACTATGTCTCATTGAATCTATCCTCTATTGACGTCGTTTTCTCTTGCGCGGGCTGAGATCTTTCTAAGCCGTCGCTGCTGCAGCACGCTTAGGACGCTGTCTTGGTACATTCTGAAGCTCGAGCAGAGAATTTTGCGCATCCACTTGCGCGAATCTCTCTGCGTAGAAAGCCTCTATGTCTCCAAAGTGATAGTTCCATGCCATTGTGGGGGTACAGGAAGCAAACAGCCCTTGTGTAGCGAGCGCCATATTCCGTGCTTCAGCCAACTCTGTAGAGTCAACTTCCTGCCCCGTCTCTGCCAGGAAGTTAATCGCTGAGATCATGTCATTGCACTCATATAGAACGGGCTGAGACCATCGACGTTCGATGTCGGCTAGGAACTCTTCCAACGACGGAGGTTGCCAAGCAGGAGGTGGACCCATAGTGACAGACACAGCAACAGCTACAGGCGGAGACGAACGGAGGAATGGGGGAGGAGGTATAGGAGCAGGTTCAGGGATCGATACAGATACACAGGTAGTCATAGGATTCACATTTGGCACAGATGTAGGAATTGACATGGTAACAGAGGTGTTTACTTGTCGCAGGGCTTCAGCGAGTGTTTGACCCTGAGGTTGAAGGTGAGGTTGGAAGTGAGGAACAGAAGGGAGCACGCGTCGTTCGAAAGCTGATGGATCTCGTCGAGTTGATGCCTCGTTCCTCCTCAGCCCACCTCTTGTTTGAGCGGTGAGAGGCTCTAGAACAGACTGATATGGCCTTGGAGACAGGCAGATTGATGGTCCTTGTTCACGTTGATACCGCCAGTGGTCATCGTAGAGGTGATTCAGTCGTAACGTTGAACCAGATCTCCTCACGTCTTGCAGCGTATGGCGACACGGAAGGCCATTTGTTTTCTCGAATAGGCCCGAACAAGTATGTTAGCCGCAACGCTCTCTCTGCTCCTTCTGGAGCTGCAGATCGTGTTGCCTAATGCGCTCGATCGCTGGTGGCGTCAGGACGTTATGGATGCCAGGAGGCAGGAATGGCATTGCCTCTAGCTTATGCCCGAACTTGACGCTATGTTTGGAGGAAGCAAGTTCCTTTCTGTACTTGTTGTATTGACTCCTAACCATTTGCTCAATCCTCCCTACAACGCGCAGCAAGTCGCCTCTCGAAGTCATGAGGTAGTCCTTCAGGACCTTGTGCATTCCTTCAACGGGCGAACTTGTGATGGTGTTATATTGTCGGTGGTGAGAAGTCCAAGCAGCTGCCCACTCGGTGCGTGTAAAGTATTGGTTGTCTTGCAGGTATCTGCAGAGTTCCTGCTGGAGGCTGTAGTCTTTAAGCAGATCGTTCCACTTCAGCTGGAACTCCAGCGGTCTCTTTGCGTAGACGAGCTGCCCTAGTTAGTTGTGCAAGCAAATTTTTTGGAGGAAGGCTTCCCTCAAAGTCTCTTGGGCGATTGGCGTGGGTCATACCTGAGTCCAGCGCTTCATGAACGCAGCCCTGTGTTCAACGATCCTGCGCTTCTCCTCTTTCGTTGCGCCATCGGCGTCTCGCCAGGTCTGCTGAGCCTTAGTCTGGACGTTCTTGTTAATATGCCACACGCATAGAAGCTGAGGGACTCCTGGAAGTAGCGAGCGAGCTGCCATCTTCAACGCCTCTTCCTGATCGCTGATGAATACCTGTGATCATTGTATCCCTGTCTTAAGCAGGAAGTTCGCGATTGCCCAATAGTAGCCTGCTTGTGTCTCATTGCTAAGGAAGCAGAAACCCGCAGAGAAGAAGGTCTGTAGGTTAGTGCAGCCGAGTATGTGCAACAGTGAAAGTCTGTACTTGTTGGTGCGGTATGTGCAGTCCATAAACAGTACGTCGAGGTTTGCCACCAGCAACTCGACCTGCTTCTGGTGGGCGAAGAAGAGATTTTGTACGCGGTTATTATCATCCTTCTTCACTGCGAAGACCCAGTCTGCCATAGATAAGTCGTCTAATAATGTCTCCATTGGACTCCTGCCGTTCAAGTGTTTCTCCCGAATTGCCTTCCTCTCGCCTCGGATATCAGTGGCAGAGACCAGTGTGTCTTGGTTCTCCCTTTGGATCGCCGCTAGTATCTGCATCGGCCGTGCCCCAGCGTTCGTCATTGGCTCAATTAACGTGTTCCACCACTCAGTGGGCAACACCAGTCAGTGGGCCACCTCATCAAAACAGGCGGATCTCAACGCACGATAATGCGACAACCACGCGGTAAGTTTACTAGTAAATATAGTAGTATTGCTCTCTATCTTTGTTTACACGAAGTCCGATTGTGACCTTAAGTTCCGCATTTAGTGCAGGTTAGTGGTGCTCGTTGCCGAGGCCGAGAAGCCTCCTCCTCCACCCTCAAGTTTGACGCTATTTCAGTAGCTACAGCCAACGCGCGACCTGCCTCAACCCGTAAGGCACCTCCAGCTGCAATATATTGTTGCTATTTATCCTTCCTACGTCGTAAACGCGTGTTTAAGGCACGAAGTTTACTGTTTTCCTCTGTTAAGATTGTAGCTAAGTTCATAGCTAGCTGACAGCCTTTGACGAGCTGAGCGAGGGCCCGGCTTAAGGGGCTCTGTGATTGACGTTGAAGGAGCTCACGTATGAGGCGGGCCTGTTGATCAAGTTGATCAGTAGTGTGAGGCGTTTCTGTTGTCCAAACAGCCTCAGCCGTAGCTGCTGTCTGTGGAGGAGACGGTGTACGGACAACTGTCAATGTTAATAGGACACGTTTAGGACAAAACGGGACTAAGCCTGTCGCCCAAAAGCCTCTAAGGATGTTTAAGGCTGAGAAAACAGTTGTACGTATACGTGGATATATATAGAGAAATTCGTCCTTATCAATAAACTGCACCCGTTAGCGCGCAAGCTTGTCTATCGCTTGTCCGTACGCTGTCTTAAGAGGCGAGAAGCAACCAACATCAAGAGGCTGTAGCTTGTGAGATGTATAAGGAGGCATGCAGAGAGTAATAATATTCCTCTCTGCGCAGTAAGTATCAAACGCAGGCGTTGCGTAGCTGCTGTGGCCATCTAGTATAAGAAGGCGATAGCTTCTAATTGTACGTAAGGCCGTAAGGACGTCGAAATGCTTCAACCAGGCAAGGCCAAGGTCGTTAGTTATCCATCCGTTGTCGCTCACATTAATACTCCAGTCGCTAGGCAGCTCAAGCTCAGGACTATACCACGACGCCTGGTAGACCTTACCCTTAAGGATAATAAAGGGAGGCAGTACAAAGCCTACAGCGCTCACACACTCAATTGTCGTCGTCCAGTCACGGTTGCCAGGCTGTACAACAGTTGCTCGTCCGATAGTATCAGAGCTAGTAACAACCTTTAACGTTGAGGCGATACCCATCATAAACCCAGTCTCATCAAAGTTATACGTGTCCTCGTCTAATACCCCGTACGTCTAAATCGTGTCCCTCACAAGGCTATACCAGCTGTTTATCTTTATAGGATCCTCACATTTTGCGCGCTGTGAGTGGAATTTACGGTTCCACTTTGTTTGAAGCTCTGACTGAGCCCTAACAAAACGAGAGACCCAGTTTTTGCCAAGAGGAGGTGGAGGAGGCTGCTGGCCTCGTGCAGCGAGAAGAGCGTCTCCCATCTGACGTACGTCAATAATATGAGGCGGAAAGCCTCGTCGATCAAGCTCTAGTATCCATTGAACAAGGCTCTGTTCCTCAGTAGGCGTTAGCTTACGTTTCCGTGCGTTAGTGGTAGGTTGAGGCTGATAGCCTTTGAGGCGCCGTTGCAGCGTTGTTCGAGGGACACTAAACAGGTGCGCAGCCCTGCGCACACTTTTAGTTTGTTGCAAATTAATTGCCTGAGACGCAAGAAGGACTCGGCCCTCCTTTTGAGCTACTAGAGGCTGTCGTTGCGTGGCCATTTGAGTTGTTGTGTGGGCAAGCGCGTTGGTGTTGATGAGGTGGCCCACTGACTGGTGTTGCCCACTGAGTGGTGGAACACGTTACTTCCTTCTGTGCTGATGTACGCCTGCGATAGACATTGTGCGCGCTAGGATGGATTGATCGGGGGCGATTGTGGTGCATGTCCTGCACCTCTAGCTTCCACTGGCTGGTGAGCTTCACCTTGAAGATAACGAGCTTGAAAGGGCATCCTGTTGAGCGCGTGCTTGTACTCAGAGCCTTTGCACTTGACTGGTAGTTGTTCCTGAAGCAATCGCAGTGGTAGTAATAACATGTCTTGACATCTGAATTGTGAGGCCAACTCCGCTTAAGGACAAAGCCGTAGCCGTGCTGCATGCCATGCGTCGTCAGCGCATCATACGCTTCTTCATAGGAGCTGTAGAGCTGGTCTGGAGGGGGGGTAATGTCTTCCATACTGAGACGCTCAAGACAAGAAAACAAATTTAACACCTACGTTCTTTTCTAACTGGTTACCTGCGGCGGAGACGCGATGGTGTCGCGGTAGTGTCGCGTTCAATAGATTACGCGTTAAGCCAAGCTAGGTGATTGATTTCTACTAGCATTAGCGTTGGGGACAAATCTCATTTTTGGGGACAAACCTCAAAACCTTGGGGACAAATTTCACTAGCCCTCGTAACTACCCCGAATGGATTTACTTCAAAAATGCAGGGTGTTTTATCGGCGATCCAGGGCCTGGCTTCCCTGGTTCCCGGTCCTATTGGCTAACTCTAAATACTAGCGCGGGCGACAATGCATTGTGTCGCACTTGGATGTGCTTATGATGATGCATCAGGAAGAATTCATGATGAGCAGAAAAGTTGTATTGTGTGTGTTGTGTCTTGGTCTTATAAACCTGACCCCGCACGTCTGAGATTATATGGCAAGATTACTAATGCAGTTCTTCCTCAGGTTCCCTGAGATGATGCCTTGGCCTGCGACACATTGGCTTCGCGGAACGATTGTGGCGTTTATTACAAAGCGTTCAGGGCTGGGGTTAACGGCTTGGATGGCGCGAGGACGCACAACATCTGGTGCACAGGTATGCATCGTATCTGAAGCTTAATCCCCGAAGTGGCATACGGCGATGCTTTCGATTCAGCGAAAGGGTTGTGGCGTCTGGGGAATTCCGGGGTGGCGTTTACGATACTGGTTTCTGCGGATAGCTTCCGGGGAACGCATCATGGCTGCCACGAACCGTCTCGCTTAACAAGAACGGGAGGATGCAATTAACTTCGTGGTGTCTATGATCGGTGTAAATCCCAACCAATACCACATCGGATCGTGAGAGGAAAGTGCTCCCATATTGGTTCAGGGATACGGAGATATACATCAACCGTTCTCAGGGTC
This sequence comes from Pseudopyrenochaeta lycopersici, assembly GCA_003313425.1. NCBI lineage: Eukaryota > Fungi > Ascomycota > Dothideomycetes > Pleosporales > Pseudopyrenochaetaceae > Pseudopyrenochaeta > Pseudopyrenochaeta lycopersici. The sequence continues at coordinate 36,616 of NHZP01000072.1, forward strand.
TGAAGGTTCTGTCCTAGCAGCGTCTGCTTCTTCACAAAATTCGTTATTGTGTAATATCGCCGCAGCCGCTTCCACACCAAACCTGTTACTCAATGGATTCTCCAATTTTTTCGCAGCGAGACGAAGCCGTTGGTGTGATACCTCCAGTATTACGCCTGACTTTGCCAGTCCACCGTCCAGAGGGCAGGTCATTTTCACTCCCGTTAGCTAATCTAGATATGAGAGTTTAATTTCTTTTGTGTTGTGTGCAATAGTCGTGCTGTTTGTGATAGAGCACCGAGCGCTGCATTACGGCTTGTGATCGATGACTTTGATATGGTTCGAACGCACAACATTCCACGCACAGGTATATACTGGAAGTCAATACCATCTTAGTTGGCGTACGTAGTGTGTTTCTGACACAGTGAAGAATGTTGTTTGATGCTCAGCGCATTTCTAGTGGCTTTTTGCCAACTCGCTATTCCTTTAAACGGAACGGAGCATAAAGGGGCTTACCGTTTGTCTCGCTTAATTGCGGAAGAACGGGGTAAAGTGATCAGAGTATTGCAATGTAGTAGCAGCAGCGTCCCCGCCTGTAACCCACAGACTTCTAAGGACTACGGTCTCATTAAATGTTCTAAAGACCTTATATAGGGCTAATAGCATTTTCTATCTTACACACTTAATTGCATAGCTGAATTATTAAAGCTGTTATAAGCTGTACACTTGTTCTTACGGAGAAACCCGACGTCGCATTGATGATGGCTGGTCCAGCTTGAGCTTGACTCCTATCCTGACAAAGATTGCCGGCGGGTTGGAGGAAACTGTTCCCCGGCCACATATCAGTGCAGCTGGGCACTTCATGACGGCACGAGGTCTAATTACTGCGCATGATCATGTCCCGTCCTCTTATGACACGGAAAATACAGCAAAATGTTTTCTACTTGCTGATGCGTTTCTATTTCCAGCAAAGGCGCCTTCGAAGCGCATGACGTCCGTTTCGTCTTGGCGCGCTGTCAGCCTGCATTAAATCTAGTGAGAAGGCTGCGAGCCTAGAAGTTATTTCACAAGTATTGAAGGAAAGCTTAAGCCAGTCACTTGCAACTTATAAAGATTGAGGATGACAAAGTAGGCAAGGAATCTCTGCGTGTATCCTGTAGCAGAGTTTCGTACTTGGGAGGGTGCGCGACCGTGTGGCGTACCAAAGACAGGGACACGGGAAATTACCTCTTGCTTGAGAAGGCATTTACCATCCAAGAACGCGACTCAAGTACGTAGCGCAGGGGTTTGTATCAAGGCTAAGGTCTTTAAACTTTATTTCTAGAGTTAACCAATCTTTCAGTTTTCTATAGTGGAAATGCAGTCACACATGTTTATTTACTTGCAAGAGCCCGTTAGACAAGAACCCTTATTCACCTACGTCTTTTAAGCGATTCCTCTTTTCTCTTAAATGCAAAGTCCTAGCCTTTTCTGTAGAATATTAGCTCATTACAGTATATGCGACAATATTACATTAGCTTGGTCACTATGAGTATCTATCGCTACTCGGCGCGGGAGGAATTCCATGGCGTTGTCCCTGCACCACTAGGATCGATTCCCAACTCAACTAGCCCGCCATCTATCGCCCACCACGTTGTGGTAGTTAATATAGTATTCATGCTAATCTCGACCGCTTCCCTTGCGTTAAGATGGTATACCAGCCTCTTCATCCTGCAGAGAGCTGGGTTTGAAGACTGTAAGATATAGCCAACTTAGTAGGTATCTGTATCATTGCTAACATCGCAGATACAATCACTATTGCATGGGTATGGACCTCTCGAAATTGACGAATGTTGAATCTCACCTTGTTTTCTTCCAGATTATGGCACTAGGACATGGCATCACTAGCTGTATCCGTAGGCACCCTTATATAATTGGGGCAGCATTATAGGCACTAAATAAGATAGTCACTCGTTACGGTCTCGGAAGACATCTATGGGATGTTTCTTTTGTTGTATTCAACAAGAACTTTGGAAAGGTGAGCAGTTCTACCGCTCAGGATGGAAGCCGTGTTAACTGCAGTTCACTGTTCAGGCAGCTGTAATCGGGGGTTTGAGCTACTCGTTCTCGATAATGCTCGTAAAGATCTCCATTTTATCATTTTATCTTCGAATCTCCCCGGATAAGAGGTTAAAGATTGTAATATACACCGCTATGGCCATCACAACCGCCTACAGCATTCCAGCCGCGACAGTCGGATTTTATGCCTGCAACCCGATGGAAAAATACTGGGATATGACCATCACGACAGGGACATGTATTAACCAATATACAGTATTTCTGTTCAGCGCGTCGATGAACATAGCGACGGATGCAGTCATCCTGGTGCTGCCTATTTTCATGCTGTGGAGCGTACACATACCGAGACGCCAGAAACTTGGCGTAGTTTTTATGCTCATGACAGGCGGCTTGTAAGCTAATCTTAATGCGGTTTCAATCGGAGTTATACTCATCGGACTGCAGCGTTCTAGTCGCTAGCATTATTAGGCTGGCTCACATCGTCAGGTCGTATGGTACTACGGATGTAACCTGGGATTTTGCCAACCAAGACGTGTGGTGGTACGTTGCACGGACATCTACCACAAGACGAGAGGAGTCTATATTAACACATCCCAGGGCACTCGAACTGCATCTCGCCATTGTCTGCGGCTGCCTTCCTCTAGGCAAAGCCTTCTTCCGACGCCATCTCCCTAAGGTCATTGGTCGCAGCACTCAGGACTCCTACCCGAAAACAAGGCGTACCTTCCGCTCATATCAACAGGTCGCTCTCCCCTCTATGGAGGGAGACGAACTGCAAATCTGCGGCGGGCAGGCAAAGACCGCCGACCGAGATTTCCCACTACGTACATGCCCAAGTCAGCCCAATGGCGGAGAGGATGCGAGCCAAAAAACTTCATTATGTGATGCGCCGTTGGATGCAAAACATGTTGAGCATATAATTTGATCCATACCTTGTGTTGCTCTACACTCGCAGCCATACTGCCATCATTTCTGGCACTGGCCTCGAGAGGCCAGGAGAAGTATGCGGAAGCCCTCTCACTGATGCAATAATACTTGCAGCTGCAGGAGGAGATCTTTAAACCTCAGCATCCTCTCATTGAGGTATCTCTTAGTGCGCTAAATAAGTGGCAGATAGGGAGTTAGAGATTCAACGTTATGGCAACTTGTTTTGCATGCTTTATCCCTTTTTAATTGTAGCAAGAAAAAGAGTTTTTATAGAAACGTCCAGGTGCCGTACACTCTTGCTGACGTGACGGCAACATTTGCTTGCTGTAGGGTCGTCGAGTCTTTGCTCCTCCAAACAACGTTTTAGCATAAGCGTTTTGTCGGAGGTTGCAACTCGCTACAGGAGTCAGATCCATCCTCTCTCCTCGACTCAGACCACTGAACATCTATATCATGTTGTACCGTAACTCTAACTACGCCATTTAGCAGCGATTCAGCATCATTATGACTTGTCTTTCTAGGCGAGGATTCCGACCGGGTGATCGTAGTATGTATGCCATCATTGTCACCCTCATTTTGCAGGCGCTGGAAATGCTTCTCACGCGACTTACTCCAGTTGGTACCTCCGATCGTGACGAGCTCGGTTGGGCCCCTGCTTCGATTGTTGGCACCACTCTGCGCCGCCTTACTGTTCGTCAAATTGCGGAACTGATACGAGATCTTGCCTATGAGCGGTCGCAAGGTTGGTAGGCAGGCGCTGATAACTCCGCAGGCTACCTCGACAACACACCACGTGCAGGCCTCAGCAAGTGTCCCTTCTAGTAGTTAGCCTATGAGCCGAGAATCGTGTACACTAGGTGTCTGTTCAGGGGAAGACAGTCACTTACACGTCGTGTCGTTCGGATCAAATTCCATGAGAGTCGTGAAGCGGTATATACTGGCGAACAGAACGCTAGGGTTGCTCGTTAGGGACTAAGGACAGTAAGAGCTCATTGTAGCAGTAGCGTCAAACTTACAAGCTACCTAGCAAGAATATGAAGCAAATAGACAGCCTCTGGGCGATGGTGGCATGCAACTTCCAGACCGGCCTAAAAGGCATACAAAGGACAGCGACATCCGTCAAGATGTTTGGGATAGCATTGCCGATGAATGAAGCCTTTAGGTTGATACACGTCCCCTCGATCCATGGCAGCCACGCCTTGCTGATTGGGTTGCATTGGAACATGCAGACGGCGAGGATGGCGATCCACCAACCAATAATAATGGCAGCCAGAATTGCCAGATAGATCTTGAACTCGCGTAATGGGAACAGGCGTCGGTACATTAAGAGAAGAGATAACTTCACAAGTAGTACTGCTGTGATGTAAATGCACTCGAAGGCCAGGAGGATCTTGAAGAAGGTGACAAGGTCATCCATTAACACCATGTCAACGTGCCTTCCGAGGCCATGGGCAATCGCTGGGACAGTCTTGGTCAGCAAGGAAATCGACACGATCGAAGGGTCCAGGGACACTGGCTTACCGGCATAGTTGAGGGCTCCCAAAGTAATAACGAATGCCTAGAAGTTATTCTGGTCAGTTCTAACTCGGACGTTTAGTGACGGAAGGATCGTCAAGCCCACCACACGTACTAGCGCAGCAACTATCATCCAGTCGTCAGCCCCATATGCAGCGCGGCTAATATAACGTGCCAAGAAGCGCAGGCAAACAAAAAGCGTAGCTAGGACGAGCAATACCGTCGTGACCCTATTTAGTTCGCCACTCTTGTCGTAGACGCTATCACGAGCCTGGAGAGTCGCCAGGACATTCATATTATCATTAACGGCCTCCTTAAAAGATTTCGATGAGTAGTTAAACCCACGGCGGAATCGAGTTGGAAAATAACATAGCACAACTCATGGCAAGAAGTGAAAACCAACAATCTATATGGTGGCCTATTACAATGTCAGCTAAATTTGTGTCCCTTTGCGCGGCCTCTGACAATTTCGAGCCAATTTCGTAGAGACAGCGCCGCAATGTAACACTGTCTCCAAACTTCGCTAACCGATTACTTTTCTCGCAGAGTATGACTCGCAGGTCAGTAGGGTTCACGGCAAGTACCGTGGATGGCAATTGGGCCGTGAGTAGAAGGGACAAAACTCGCAAAGCCATATAGTGGCTTGCGAAACCAACCTCATCCTTGTAACTTGCATGGCGTCGTCACCAATGCCGGGATGGGTCGTTTGATGATGCGATCAAAGTAGCTGCTGAAGTATTCAGGTGCATGTAAAAGGGTATCGTGAACGGGGTATACAGAATTTGTGTGGGAAACTGCAGGCTTCTGAGCGCAGTGGCGCGCCTGGATCTAGAGTCTGGTGAGTTTGTCCCGCAGCCAGACACAACCTTCGAAATTTTGAAGTTAAAGTATTTAGAGTTCGAGGGGAACAGTAATCTGACGCCAGAAGCCCTGGAACCATTGCACCGGGCGTTAAAAGGCTCTGCAAAATATGGTCGGCAAACACCTCGTTGGCCAACGTCTGCCTTCGATGTTTCAGGAAACCAGTCCAAGAAGAAAATGCCGCATAGCTAGAAAAAAGCTCCTGTGAAGCTGGTCAAGCACTCGTACAAGATTGTGTGCCGACTGTAATACGAGCACGGGAATCAGGGGATGTGCTCGGATGAGATTATGACTAAAGAGTGCTTTATCGGCAATCCTGGGCCTGGGTTCGGTCGCGATCCTATTGGCTCATTCTGACAGCTACCGGAAGTTAAAATGCTCTTCGCCTCCCGTAGGCAGGTGCACGCGCTTTGACCAAATGCTTAGATGGCGTCAGAACGCACAACATCGGGCGCAAAGGCATTTATCCGAAACTAAAGCCTTTGAGTATTCTACGGTTATACTTCCGATTTGGTCGGGACGGGAATCCCGAGTGGCGTTGCCAGTGCCGGTTTCCGCAAATAGCGTCAGGAATGAGAAGTTAACGGGGTTCCACTAACTTAGCGAGCGGCCCCCACCAGCTCTATTCGTGACGCCAACAACAACATAAGACATGCTGCCACAGTGTATAACATCCTTCGAACTACAGTTAGACGCCGACGCGCCGGAACCTAGCCACGACTCGATTGCCAGCCCAATTCGAAGAAGCCAACTAAGCTAGAAGAGGACGCGGTAACTTGACCTGAATCTAAGAGGGCTTGCGCCTACAAGCGATCTGCTTGGATGACATGGGCGTATAAGAGCTTTCGCCCAACACGCTCTTGCAAGTAAACATGTGCAACTGCACTTTCACTGTGAACAACTGAGAGATGGGTTGGACCCTAGAATTGAAGTTCAAAGACCTCAGCCTAGGCAGGGATCCCTGCGCTACAGTACGTTCATGAGTCGCTTTCTTGGTGCTGTCGGATTGGTGTAGGGGCAGCTGCCATTGTGCCAAAATTCCAAGTCATGCACTCCGGATTTTACCAGACATCCCGTGTGCGCGAATATTAAGACCTATAGAATCACTCTGAGCATCTCCAAAGACGATTGTGCCCAGCAATGCCCTGGGAAGTGTTTCTTAGCATGAAGACCCTGCGGCTGAGAGTCATTGCCAATCGAACGCAGTCTGCGCTAGCAGCTATAGCAAGCGGGACCTTCACACAGAGCGATGAGAGGCTCGCGCAGCGGGAAAGTGGATGGGTCAGCTAAGTTTCTAGTCGTGCTGAAATCTCGTCCCAGTCCTGCTTTCGGATAGCCTACACCATGTATGGAGATGCATAGCCTCTAAAATCAAGAATAAACATTCTCGAGTGCATTATCCACGACCCCTGAAGTGATTCTCGGGAGCTGACACCCGCTTGATGGGTATTAAGCAGGTAAAGTAGACGCGGCGACCTTGAGAACAGCAGTATGGGGATTGTAAAATCGACGAGGGCCTACACTAGTGAGCTCGACGGGTGTGCCTGGAGCGGGTGATGGGATTTGATGCGCCCCTGGGGAGATTCCTTCGGCGTGAGCACTTTCTCTGGAGCCAGGCATATCCACTGATCGGAATGGTCCGGTATGAGGTGTTATTGGTATGGTATATACCGCCAAGACCTGGTATGGTTTGAGGAGATCTCGGCTGCTGAGATTTGTCCCCACGTTTTAGTTGAAGCTCTGAATTAGGAGAACAAGTGTGATATAGATTCTATCTATGAGCCAGAGACATATATATATTAGTCTGTGGTAAGGGTGTGTTTGAGAGTGGCTCATCACAAACAGTGATGAGCCGTCACACCACGTGATCTGGGATCCAACTAAAACGGGGGGACAAATCTCACTAGCCACTTATTATAGATCTTCATTCTAGTAATTTTAAAAACAAAACGCTTTGAAGGTCGCGGTAAAGGTGGCCGTTATGGCGCTATTGCTGAGGTTGTCCCAGTCTTTGAGCTTATACTTACGTACTATGAGCAGCCCGTCAAGGTTTACGAGGCAGTCGACTATAATGCGCACGACGACGCGCCTGAGGACCATCTCTCGACCAACCTTCGTGCTGCGTGGACGAAGGCTAGCGATTACTACAATAAACTCAACCTCTCACCAGCGTACTACCCGGCAACGATATGTTGTAAATTGACCACTAGACCAAAAACATGGATCCATGCCTGGTCATAGTGTATGGCGGTTTATATACCAACACGATGCTCCATCCGCGCTATAAACTTACTGCGGCGTTGCCTGGGCTGACAAGCCTGAGTGGCTGGACGCTAATAACTGCGCGTTCCGCGCGCTTTGGGCTGAATACAACCTCTCATCACACCTAGTGGGGCGGCCAAAGGTTGTTACCACGATACCGGCGAGGCTATCGAAGCCCTCATCGATCCTGAGCCCAGCGCGGCTGCTGAGGACAGCGAGATGGACGAGTTTGATAGATGGAAGAGGTGCGAGCCAAGGGTTGAGAAGGGTAGTGATGCCGCAAAACTTCCCAATTAAATACTGGGTAAGCTTGCGCAATCGTTACCCTAATCTCTCTAAGATGGCTATCGACGTCATCTCTATCCCAGCTTCGAGCTGCGAGTGTGAGCGCATGTTCAGCGAGCTTGGCGACTTGCTTGAGCCTCGAAGGCGGAAGATCTCACCCTAGTTACTAGCCACTTTTCAGTGTATAAGGCGATGGTATAGAGCTGGCTTTGGTCAAGGCAGCAGCGTTGCTACAGCAAGAATAGCTGACGCTGAGATAGACGCCATATATACAGACTTGCCAACAAGCAAATCAAATCAACTTAAAGCCTAAAGTTGATTTGATTGTTACTTCGGAGCTATCTGATTGATTGTGAGTTGATTATTGCCTATTTAGGATAAAGTTGATTGATTTGATTGATTTGATTGACTCGAAAGAGGTGCTAAGAGATTATATCCTATACAAATTACAGTAGTAGAGAATCCCACTCGTCCATGTGGTAATCTTGGACGATTTGCTCGTCAGTCAACTCCATCTCATCGCTGCTGTATGGTGTTTTGAAGCCAGCTTTTACCTAAGATCTCACTAGTTGGAGAGCAGCGAGTTGTTTACTACCTATCTGACGTTGTTTCGGCTTAAGTAGATCGCTAAGCTTACTAAAGAGGCGCTTATAATCGCTGCTTGATGCTGGGATTGTTAGTATATCGATTGCAAACTGCGCTAAATTGGGGTATTTTGGCCTCATTCGAATCCAATACTTGACTGGGTCACTATCAGCCTCGTTCTCTTCCTGCGTCCATACTGGTTCTCTCGATCTCTACTGCTCGTACTCATCTTCTGGAGCCTCTGGAGCGCCGCCGCGGTGGATTAACGCAGCGATCGCGTCGTTAATGCTGCTTGTGCGTACTGCAATTGCTTGTGGCGAGCGTGGGCGGTGAGGCTTATACTCTGCCTAAAGCTGCTGGAAGCCTCGGCTAGCTCTGTTGAGCTAATCAGGTTTGTTAACCCAACTATTCTTGCAGTAGTACTTGTAGTATGGATGGAGGCAGGTGGCGGCGTAGTAAGCAGGTGAGTCGTTAAGCTTTGAGTAATAGTCGTTAGCTTTGCTCCAAGCTGCGTTTATATTGACGAGGAGGTGATCTTCAGGAGCCTTACGATGGGAGGCAAAGTTAACCTGCGATAGATAGGTTTTGCGCGCTTCGAGTTGCTTTAACACGAATTTAAACACTGGTATAATCTTATATATAGCGCCAAATTTGCTAGCTTTACCGCGCCCTTTAAGGCGCTTAGTAGCAAGCTTTAGCGGCTCTAAGCAGTCTTGATACTCTGTAATTGTGATCCAGTCGGCAGCTTGTAGCCTAGTTGATCTTATCTAACTTGGAGTATCTGGTGGCTTAGTGTGGCGCCGTTCAGCGAGAGTATTAGTAGTCGCGATCTTGCTAATGTGGTGCTCAGCGTATAAACTAAACGCAGCTTGAAGCTTTATAGCGCGCGCAAAAGCTGCGCAATATGAGTTCCAACGAGTGACAACTGGCTTGACTGGCTTAAGTATATAGGTGCGTTCGTCAGCAGCGAGCCTAGTATTTGCGCGCTCTTGGCACTCGCGGAAGAGTTTATATTGTTGCGGTGTTTTGATGTAGTTGATTACATCTATTAACACTCCTAAAGGCCCGTTTTTGCGCCACTCCTGCATGTACTGCTCCTCTTGAGTATAGTGCTCCTCAGCGTTCTTGTAGGCGTCTTTGTTGGTGCCGAACATAAGCTTTTGTCTGACGAGGTTAAGTGTATGGCAGCTACAGCGCAGGCGCTGGTGCGCTAGCTTAAAGGTGTAGTTACTAGCAATTATAGCGATTGCGGCGTTGTTGTTCTTAGCGTTATTAAGTACAAAGTAGCCTAATTGACTACGAGTTATACTGTAAGCTTTAAGCGTTTAAGTTATAGCTTGAGCGATTGCTTCGCCTGTATGGGCGCGCGCGAGCTGTGGGAGAGCGATGGGCAGGTCTTGTATAGTGCCGGAGTTATCAGCAAAGTGGGCAACTACTCTAAAAAAGCCACGTTTGCCTCCTTTAGTCGTCCAGCCGTCGAAGCTTATATAAATTTTGCTTATTGCAGTGGATAGGGCCGTGACAACTTGAGGCTTTAAGTGCCGGAACAGCCTTATTATAAAGGCAGCGGCGCTCGTACGACTCGCCCACAACGACCTCTTAGCTTCTGGGTTGATAGCTGTTATTATCTCGCGGAAAGCTAGTGTCTCTAACTCACGAAGTGGGTGATTATTCTCAACGAGCTATAGGATAACTGCGCGCCGGAAGTGCTGTACGTTGAAGTTTCCTATTGCGTTAGCAACATCTTAATCTATTGCAACACTAGCTTTAAATGCTTGCCGCAATGAGCGTTGCCCAGAAGCTCTTGTAGGCTCGCGAACGCCATCTTCTGTGAGGTTATGGCCAGGCGTACGCTGCTTGAGATGGGACGCTGCTGACGAAGTAGCCTTTGTAACATTGAACATACCGCTGCGGCCAGCGTTAATACGCTTGTGGAGATGGCAGTACTTGTATATAAACCATAGTTGAGATGGATCTTTAAGCTCAGCAACGCGATAGCTATGCTTGAATGTCTAGCTTTTCTTGCGTCGCTGAGTTGCTAGAGGCTTAATATATCCACGCAGGCGCTCCTATTTGATGCCTTCAAAATCATCAACCGTAGAGATCATCTTATTGCTATCTCTATCCTCAGTTATAGCTATAGTGCCAGCGCCACTGCCCTCAGCAGGCGGCGCGATCTCTGCCTCGGGCTGCGACTCCAAAAACTGCAACTTAAACGTTGGCTCTGGGTGCGAATAGGTGGCCTGGCTTGCGGCAGCCAAGGCTCTCTGAGGTGATCGGCGCAGCGATGTAGGAGGCGATGTAGGCGTTGATGTAGGCGGCGATGTAGAAGGGCCAGCACTGCGCGCGGCAACTCTGGTACGTTTACTCGTTGAATCACTTGATTGGAGACGACGTTTAGGCGCCATCTTAGACAATAAAACGCTTAAAAACGCGACAATACAGCTGGTATAGATGGCTGTTGAGCATCAACAAAGGGCGCGTCAATAGGAGATAGCCCAAATAAGTTAGTATATTAGTAAGTTTGGGCTAGATCTTAAGCTACCTGCAACACCAAGAAAGTATCACGGGATCAGCTTCCCACCTATCACAAAAACCTCAAAGACCTGCACACACTAAACCAATTAACCAATCAATTCAATCAAATTGACAGCTTTAATTTGATTTGATTAGTTAACACGGGAGCTCTGAGTTGATTTGAATTGATTGGTTTAACCAATCAATTCAATCAATCAAGTTGATAGTGATTGCTTGTTGGCAAGTCTGCATATATAGGTTGTGCCATTGGGATCAGGAGACCGAGTAATCAGTATAGCCGAGCGATCTCTACAACAATAATCAATCAAGCCATCGATCAAGCTTCAAGCCAAGCCAGCTTCATCAACCCAATCAAGTCAAACAAGTCAAGACTAAAGATTCCAAATCAAGCCTCAAGCCAAGCCGACGATGAGGGCTTAATCGGCTTGATTGTTGACATCTCTGCCTGCATCTGCCTTTGTTGCGGCTTACCATGCTGTGGGCCCGCTCAGCGTACCCGCCCACACCATCACCACGCTGTAGTTTGCAAGCAAGATGATTGACTACATGAATGATGTTAAAGGCGTTCCGAAAGACGGAGCTTAATTTGCTATCAATCCATCGAATCTGTGTAGTCTAATCTTAGGTCCACATCAAATCTCTTCCAGTGGAGTATCCAACCAGAACATGACTCGAATAAGGGCATAATCACAGTTTTCGCGTGAGATGTGCCCAGTTACATTATATGCCTGGAGATAAGTATATCTAGCATTCCAATACATTAAGTAATGGCAGTTAGTATGTAAGTATAGATCAAGGATTATCTTGCCCGAGTTCTCGACTATATGTAGTGATTAATCCTTTACCTGAACTGTATTCTGTCCAAACGGCTTGTTCCGTTTCAACTTCGACTGTCGTGGTGGATATGTTGGTGGGACCTCTCCCTATGTCACAATTGTTAGCGGGCCTATGTGCAGTCTAAGTATGTCTTCGCAGCGTACCATTTATATTGCCTTCTAAGATTATGTCCTGAGAGTCTTTGCCAGGATCCCTTGAAGGAAGGCGCTGTGTATGAGTGGAACGTATAGTGCGTAGCTTTGTTACAGCAGAAACGGCGTCATTACTACTTCCGATAACTCTGGGCATATACTTCCGGAGAAAGGCTTTCCCAGCTGGGAGACAAGCGCAAATTATGGCTACGTGCGCCTCAATCGTCCTACGGACCTAGCGTTAGAAAATGATTGGAGGCGGAAATCGAGTCTACTCGCACTCACCACCACACTGCGTTAGGAAAACTTTCCCAGGTAATATCTTTTGTATACACCATACCTGCTGTCAACTTTACTCTTATGATGCTGACGACCAAAACACTAATCTACGTGTTAGCTCTTGCTGCTTCGACACAATCTAGATGCTCGTAAACGTACAATCCTCCCGTCATTAACATTATTATAATGCCAATCTTTTGTTTCTTAGGGAGTTGAAGATCTCGTAAAAATAGAACTGGCAGGATAAGAATTACAGCATCTGTAATAGTGTTCATAACACCACCAAAGACTGCAATTTTTAATCTGTTAATGCACGAGCCGCTCGTGATTGTAAGATCCCAATATTTCTCCAGTGGCTGGCAGGTGTACACCCATTGAAATGATGCTACCAGACTATACAACACAACAATTGCCATAGTGATGTGGATAGTTACTCGGAAATATCCTGTACGTACGAATCGGAGGAAAAACGTAAGTATCGAGAGCTTAGTAAGCATAATTGAGATGCCATACAACGTTACGCTAATCGCTCCAACCTTAAAAGTACGTTAGCCTAGCTTTTAAGTGCACTAAGTGTTAAACCAGTCGAGGGGCTGTCTTACTTTCATATAGTTAGGACTAAAAACGGAAAATGGGACATCCCAGAGGTGTCGTCCGTGTCCATACTGCGTGACTGGGAAGATCTTGTCAATCCTCCGTGTCCACGTGAATGTATGAGCTACTTACTAATAGACGCAGTCACAGAGTACGCTAAAACGAGGGGCTGAGCTCAGGGTACTTGTTCAGTAAACATCCCGTACATAGAGTGAAGTGAGACGAACCCATGCAGCAAGTAACAGATCTATAAACGTCAGTAGAGGTCTTTTAAGGGAATGATAGGAGGCATACAATCGTCCACCTTTACGTGGTGCGTGATAAAGAAAACAGTATAAGATCGCAATACCGTGAACAGAGTTGAAAGTATTGTGCACACAACATGAACTATGATAATAGCATGTGCTCTAGATGGCGGATTGGCAAAGTTTGGCGTAATACCTGGAGGAGGAGGTATCACACCAATGTCTTCGTCTCGCTGCAAAAACATTGTGGAGTGCACTGAGTCACCAGAAATGGCTTCGACAGTTTCCAACAATTGCGAAGTGTATGAAGAAGCAGGCTCTGCTAGAACCAAATAAAGTCAGACCTAGCGAACAGTTGAATTATGTCCTAGAGCTGGAGAAGAAGTCCTCAATGGGCTGATGTGGTATTGGTTGCGAGTCACACCGATGATGTTGCTCTTTCAGCTCTCGTTGAGCGAGAAGGTTGGCCGACTGCCATATGTGTTCCCGCCGCCGCTATCTGCAGCAATCAATTATGGGATACGCCATCCGGAATTTCCCAGACACCACAGAGGCTGGGGTGATTTGTGCCCCCGAAAATCGCAACCCGCGCTTCACAACGCGATCCCACTAGAACCTCGAGTGTAATTTTCGTTGTTGAAGCTGGCCACATATCATTTATGCTCTAAATTACTTCCCATATCAAAAATAAGAAATTCTAATAGTGAGGGTAACGAGCTAGTTGGAGTTGGAGTTTGCAACTACTCCGAACAGGTCACAAATTCCCACGCGCAATTTAACCACAACGCGGGCCAATTTTGGTGCTTTAAAACAGCAGAGAAAACTCTCCAGGTTCTAAAGCCTCATTTAGTGTTTACCAAAAATTTATCTCATGTTGATAAGGAGTTGTGTGAGTTTGAAGTTTATATTTCGAAATTAGGGGACAAATCACGCTAGCCTAGTTCACTACAAGCTCTGTAACGCAAACCCTTGTCGCAAGCGAACTACTGACAAAATATACATCAAATATCGTACGTTTAATCGCCGATAAGGGCACTTTGTTTTTGCTGTTAACCCTTACGGGAGAGTTCCTTAATTCGGTGCTCGTATTGCAGATGCACGCAAAAGGAGAGAATGAACGGGCTTGACAGAGTTTGTGTGGAAACGATCGGCTTCTGAGCTCGGTGGCGCACCTGGTATTTTTAGAGTTTGCGGGGAACGATAACTCGGTGTCGGAGCACCAGACCCAATTGCGCCAGCGGAACACGATCAGCAAACGCCTCATTAACCAACCTCAAGTTCCGGGGAATAGTCGGCTAAGGATTGAGTTCTCCTGCTGTACAATGCGGCATGATATGCGTGGCAAAGAGAAAGCCCGTCTGACGTGGAGAATGTCTGTAAGGTCGATGAAAGTTACGAAGAAGCTATGTAGTTGTCAGATAAAATACGTTATCTGGTGCGATACGATTATAATTAAACGAGATACTCGATTGGGTGGTCGAAAATATGATTATTGTATGTGTTCTCGTTTTGTTCTTTGCTGTTTCCTTTTTTTGTAGTGCGTGTGTGCCAAGTGGTTACACGCGAGCTTTGTACTACAATGCAGTATCGCGTACCCTCGCTGCTCTCCTGTAGATCTAACAGCATACTCTTTCCAGGCACGCACCTTGTATCTGACAGTAGTACAGAGAAGGGAAAGGCATTAAACAGTCTTAGACGGTCCAGAACATGGGGAGGCATTCGACCAGGCCTTGTCATCCTCTCAGGGTCGACGAGAAACGCACTGGTGGAGACGCTAGGTATTATCAACAACGGCCTTTTGCGGCTCGGAAAAGGGAGCTACAGTGCGGAGGTGCCTTTCAAAAGCGGCAAATGACCGCCATACCACTGCTTAGCGTAATAATTACGAGTTATATGGGGGTCGATTTGTGTCGCAGGCCAAGGCATCATCTCAGGTAGTCTGGTTTTCACGCGACGTTACCTATTCGGGGTTAGCCCTGCGCATGCGCCAAGACGGGACCCCCTCAGGGAACGTCTGGTACCCGGTTTATTATTTTTTGCTCTCGGGACACCGTTTTTACCATTGAATTAGTACTATTTACGCGTATTTCTCTACAACCAGTTACTAAGTCGTTGCCGCTGATGGTTGCAATCAATTGTACTGCATTAAAAGTATCTTCCGTTCTGCGCTGGGCGAGGAACCTGGATTGCGGGAAATTGGTTTCGGGACACCTCGTCTGATGGATACCCCACACAATGCACCCACGACTCTGCCAACTGGGCTCCATGCACTCAGTGCAGTTGCAGCTGCTCGTCTAGCTGGTAAATAGGCTCTTGTGCATGCCTAAGCTAGCTTAATAGGCATAGAAGAGTCTCCTACCTCGCCGTCGCCCCTGACACCGACGCCTGCATCATCATCTCAGCCATCCTCCATACCATCATCAATTGGTCGGGATACATCCCCAAGACCCTCTCGTCGTAGACCTGGACGTCCTGCTGGGTCTAGAAACTATATCTCAAGTCCCTCCATACGCATACGAGATGCCCCGTCATTAACCGATGAAGAGGAGGTTAGACTGGGGCGGTATATACAAGCAATAGAGGGTGTAATATATAAGAAGAACGGTGCTTCTCGCTATGGCAGTTTAGTTGATTATTTGGAACTTGTTAGTCGAACAAAGGAAAAAGCGCCATATAGAGCGCGGTTTGTGAAGACGTTTGAGTCAACGCCCGGGTTTACTGACCACCTCTCAACTGTCGCTCTGCCATCCGATATAGAGGAGAGATATATGGCTGCATTAGAACATGAAATTGAAGACCTTAAGATCTATTCTATATTTGGAGAATATCAGGCGAAGGCTATGGGTGGTATTAGTGCCCATCTTGAGATGCTTACCGAGGATATCGTATTTGACGAAGTTACTTGTGAGGCACCATTGCTCGTGGATCTGCTGCGGCGTCTGTGTTCAAACAGCAGCAAAACCCCTATCAGCCATATCCGTTCCCGCATTATATCGATCCTCTCAATCATCTGCTTTACTCGGCACCAGCGGCTCTGTAACTTCCTACCAGCCGTAATGGGCCTAATGCTCTTTTCTGCTGGTACAAATAAGCAAATATTCAGCGTAACGAACTCCATGGGATGGACAGAGTCCTGGCAGTCAATCTACCGAAGCGTTGGTGGCCTCCGAAATAGTGCCCGGAATCTAGCCCGCAGGTTCATTACTGATGGGCCTTGGGCAGTTGTATATGACAATTGCGAACTTACAACCAGTGTCAGTGAACAGGATGGTACCTCTAGGAATCAACTCCATTCTATCACGACGGCTCTTCTCCTTCCCGGCATCATTCTCCCCATCAATGGGTTGACACAGCGTGACTTTAGGCCCTATTCTATTTCCATGGAGGATATGATACGGTCCTCAGTTGCCGGCCATCAGTGTATCACACAGTGTACCACCGCCGTGCTTTACTGTGCTCTAGAGGAAGTGTATCCTGAATATATCCGCAGGTACAAATCAGATAACCGGACCATACATGCTCATGCGGCCTATCCTGTGGTTGACCGAATATCTATACCACAGGGGGCTCTTCACGTTCCTGTGCCGCTAATGCCTATCCAAACTAGCGAGGACACTACGTCTGGTAATATTGAGGTATTACGCAACATATTTCGAGAGCAGATCGCACTATCCCCCGAATATTTCGACCAACGTCCAGCTATCCTGGTGGGTGGGGACGCCAAAACAGTCAATCGAATGTGGAGTGCAATGCTTGGTGCTACCGACAACGTCGATGCATATGGTCGCCTAGAGCATGTCGTGCCTATACCTGGACTCTTCCACATCCAGATGCATCTAATTGCTACGATTGTCAAGACTCATTGGGGGGACGAGCCCGCTAGTGGTGAGCGCTGCAACCACGCTGCACTGCGGTATCTCTCTGGCAAAATGGCTCGCCGCTTTGTTAGTCCTACAACTATGATCTTTGCCCACGCGCGCACTTTCGTGTTAGACACTCTCCAAGGGAGGATGGTTGCTGAATTTTATCGACATCTTATTGAAGGTAGCCCCTTTTCATGCAGCGGGCCACTGAGCGCTAACGCGACAGCTGCCGAACTTGAGGAGGCCGTTACCAGCCTAACAGCCCGCGAACTCAAGAAATTGGTAAATAAGACGGTTGATTCGATAATGAATTACCACATAGAAGGACTGGTTGATCTTGAAAGGCGGGAAAATCTCCTATTTATACGTGACGCTGTGTATTACGAAGCACTCACACACGGCATCAAACACGGGGACATTGGGATCATACGTTATGTTATCAATTGTTTGATATATATGTTTGAGGGCTCTAAGAAGCCCACCTATACGCGGATTGCTTTGTATATTAAGAAACTGATTGACACAAACCACGTCAAATCAGAGGAGCATCGAAGGGCTATTGCCGGAACGCTGCTTGTGAATCCCACTGGACGGCCAGACGGCTTCTATGCGATCGACTTGGCTAACGAATTTCTCAACCGCTCTATCAAAGATATATGGTCGGGTAGAAAGACTTCTTCAACCACGGTACGGACTGCCTCAGAATACGGCGCTCTTGATGCTATCTTTCTCCGACCACTCAGGGCACAATTACAGTGTGTGTGGGGGAGAAATTCACTTGGGAAGCACGAGCGGAAGAACCGGGGAAAGGTTATCAACTATCTCGCAGTTCAATCGCAGTACTCAATCGTACCAAATAGCGCGCGATCTGATCCAGCGTCACAGAAGCTAAAATGGTCTAGGGATACTACCTTAGATGGCGCTGGCACAATTGAGAGAACTATGAGTACATTTAACACAAGATTTATGTACGATGCAGATAAAATTCTATCTATTGACGATATCCCTGTATGGGGGGACGGAGTAGAATTTTCGAGAGGTCTAAGCTCTGATGAAACTACAATCGATATAGCTCTAGTAGAGGCATTGAATGAGCTGCCTCAACCGTCCGAGGAACTACTCGATGAGATTGAGGAGGGTCTGTAGAGGCGTCGAAATATACGTCAGTTTTTACAAAAGGCAAGACTAGAGGATGCACCTGCGCGGCCTGCAGGTTGGCGCTTAAGATGAGGGCTGAGGCCATGGAGAGTGGTGGCCATTGTGCTGAAGGTCTAGGTGCGCCTCCTTCCTTGGATTTGTCTTCACCTATTGGTATGTGTGATGGGAGCAGACGGCTGGCTAGCAGTACACTTCGGTGTATCTAGGGACTTCAGGACCTGGTTGGGAGGGCATGTCTCTGTGATGATTGGTAGAAGGGCATCATTACTTATCCATCTACTATTTCTACATCACCCTTGTTCTCTTTCCCCTTCCTAGGTTTCCTGTAGTGACGAGCCTTGCCCTTCTCATTATACAGTGATGGTGTGCCACGACTAGTCCTGCAGATATCCTCGCGACCGGAATTCATTCGGGTAATCTCCTGGAGGACCACTGGCCGAGGTGTACTAGAATTGGTCACATCCTGCGATGCTAGCGGGATCGAAGATGATGGCGATTCTACCATACTGTTGTCTATACGAGCAGGTAATGCAGCAAACTGGCATATATATGCGGTTATACGTTCACCATATAGGCTATCCCAGCACCACCCCATACGGTCGCCGCTAGCTACCTGGAGATACGCACTGCTAAATTTCTTCCGCCAGGCCAGGGGTAAAACTCGCTCCACAGGTTCTGGACGGGCGGCTTGTAGGATAGGGCAGGTAATTTCGTTCCCAAACTCAATAGCTAGATCCTTTAATCCCTGGAGAATGGCTGCAGATATGTTGCTGTTTTGTAATCGCTCTGAAGGCTGGATCCCTTCTAGTGTAATAGGACACGGTGCACATATTGAATAGTTATTGCAAGGGTTTGGCACATTGCCGTCGTTCTCGTAGAATTTCATAGTCTCTCTCCAATGACATGAACCTTCGGGAGGATTGTATACGAAATATTCTTCTTCAGCGAGTTGTTCATATCGACGTCGTGCTGCTGGGAGCTGCGAACCACAACGTTTTCGCTTCTTTTGCGAGGTGGACTGGCCTGGCTGAACAGACTGCGCGGAAGCGGACGAGCAAGTTGACGCATCAGTGTCAGAGCCATCGGAGCCATATACGGACAAGTATGCTTGATGTCGTGCCTCTTCTACCATAGATGCCGCAGTGCGGATTGATGGAACTGGGTAATTCAGACGTCGACGCGACCCAGCCTGACGCTCACCATGTACCCAAACGTCTGGAATCCAGAAGAAAATAGCGCGTCCTTGAATCATCTGCCGGTTTGCTCGTCCAAGTTTCTGTAGGGCCTCGTCTGTGCCACATAGGCCCCGTTGGATGACGTACTGGACACCGACCGGATTAACCCCTATAGCGTACGCGATGGTGGCACAGAGAATCCGTATTTCACCTCTGGAGAATCTCTCCTCAATATCCTGTCGGGAAACCTTCGTCAAATCCCCGTGGTACGTCTTGATAATCCTCTTATCGAGTCTTCGCTGCAGCCGCTGTTGGAGCTATTGGATGATCTTGTCTCGAAGATCCACGCAGTGGGCAATCTCTGCTAGGAAGATGATAATCTTTGGGATGCGATTCTCAACGGTGGAGTCTACGTTCCCAGCTTGACTAAGGGCAGTATATATAATACGCTTAATTATACCTAGGGGATCGGGACAAGGCATAATATGCATGTAGACATCGTGCCTATATATATTAGCGCGGATAAAGCAGACTGGGTTCCTCGATCCAGCCCGATCCTTAAGTTTATCCCAATCAGAAGGCTTAAGCATCGCAGTAGTTCCAAATAGACGTGTATGATTAAGGAGTTGCTCTCGAATCTTATGGAGTTGGCCCATGGCTGGCTGGAAGGACCCACCCCAACTCCTCTCGCTGCATAAATGGAGTTCGTTCGATAGCAACTAAATATAGACGCTTTTGAAACTCAGGGTATTGTAGCACGGAGGTAAACGTTCCATTGTCCTCGTATCCAGTAGGGAAGACGTGTCGCACCCGTCGAATGGGTCCACCGGCAGTGGCCTTGCCCTCGGCCCTAGGCTTCGTCTTCCTTGATCGCCCCTGGTCCTTCTCGGGTAACTCTTCTCTATTTCTCTCTAACAGCTCTCCTAATGCAATTTCGGCAGATACCCAAATATGCGTGTAGTCTCCACGAGCGATAGCATGGCGGTTGGTAAGTGTATTAGTGTCTCCGTCGAGCACGAATCCACGATAGCTTGAAGAGACCGAATTCAGAGTAGTACTTTGATTGTTCTGGATAGCCTTGAGGGGGCTAATAATCAATGTGATAGGTTGACGAGACGGTGATATAAGGTTGTGGAAACCAGTTATAACCAGCGTCTTCCCAAACCCAGTAGTAGCCACCAGCACTACATCATTGCGGTTATACAAATCTACTAAGGCCTCACGTTGCTGAGGCCTCAATTCATGCCCTGTGAGCGCTTCTAGACTTGTTATACCGTCATCCAACGACCAGTCGGGGTTTGTGAGGGGGGTGTGGGTATGCATGGTTTGGGCGGGACATGGGTCGACGGCAACGTCATCAATGGGGTCACTGAAAATATCGTAGTCGACATTTGCATCGTGAATCAGGGGTGTAGATCCCATTTCTGCGAAGAAACGCGCGATTCATAGGTATATAGACGAACTATCACGAGTTTGTTTTTAGTGAGGTGTCCTGGCGCGTGTTTTCGGCAAACCGACCCTCTGTCGAGGATTGTCCCGTCTCGGCGCTTGCGCAGGGCCACTAACCTCTTTCAGAGGGCACGTGATAACTAGACTACATCTCAGGGAGCCTGAGGAAGAAACTGCATTAGTAATCTTGCCATATCATCTAAGACGTGTGGGGTCAGGTTCACTAGACCAAGGCAACAATACACACACAATACAACTTTTCTACTCATCATGAATTCTTCCTGATGCATCATCATCAGCACACCCAAGTGCGACATTAGGCTTGCAATCGCGTTATGAAAGGGTCCTGTCGCGTCATCATGTAAGGATTAATCTAGAGACGTTATACGTCTTTGGAGCCTCTTGAATACGAAGTGTCGCGTCTTGTTTAATAGCCTGAAGAGCAATCTGTAGATTAGATTTGTTATAAAGGCGTTGCGACTGTACCATTCTAGATTATACTGTATTAATGTATGTTGTAGTGATTTAATAGGGTCTTGGCAGAGGCGGCCTACTCGCCCGTCTGGCCCACTCGCCCGTGAGCTACGATAAATAAACAAATAAATAAAATCAATTCGCATGTGCACATCTCAGAATAATGACGAAGTCAGGATTTGCATATATGATTTTGATCTTGTTTCCGTCAACCGACACAAGGTGAGTGAACGTGGGAACCAAAGCAAACGTTTCTGATCGGGTGAAAGACCTCTTAGGTGAAGTTCTTATACACAGCTTCCTCGAATTTGACCTTGAGCCCATTCGCCTGTGCATCACCAGGTGGTGAGAGGTGCATGAAAAGCGTGGCCGCAATTCCAGTAGTGCGGTCAACCCACTGATGATCCACTCAGCAAAATCGTTCATCCATGGCAGTATTCCCAGACAGCAACTTACCCAAATCGAGTTAGCCGCCCCGGACCACTGTAGTGTTCCCGCACGTCTTCGACCCGGAAAGTCGTTCAGGTTAATGATGCCCGCGAGGGTATGATCCACTCTTTGCTCCGTCGGAATCATGGAGCCCAGGACCATCTTGAACATGCCGTGGACCTCGGCGTTCAATGCATCCTTGTTGATCGCCTGCGGCAAAAAGATTTCCCTGGTAGTTTCAGGCTGCAGGATCGGCGCTCCACCTCTGAGCAAAGCAGCAAGGAGTTTTGAGTAGTCGTTTGGAGTCGACCAGATCCCATGGCCGGCGATTTCGGCAGGTGGGTCGAGTGGAACCGCGGAAGGGCAAGGAGAAAGCTTACCGTCTGGCCCGCGGGCGTAGGCCTGCGTTATGTGCTTCTCGAACTGGAGAGGCTGAAAGGTCGTGCCTATCATTCGGAGCGGATCCCAGATATTCTTCTTGTAATAATCTTCCAAGGTGGTCTTATTCAGTCGCTTTACGACCTCTCCCGCCCAATCAATTCCTGCTCCGTAGGCCCAGCTAGTCCCGGGTTGAAACGCCAGCGGGCAGGTTCTCATTGATTCCTGTTATGCGTCAGCACAAAGCAAATGGCTTCCTTCCAATAAACGCACACCAGTTGAATTCAGTGTTGTGTCCTTTAGCCCAGTCATTTTGGCCCATTTGGCCACGGACAGCGGCATCAGATCGTATCCCAATCCACTCTGATGCGGAAGAAGTAGCCGAAGAGTAATTTTGCCTTCTCTTGGAACCGTTGTCGGCACGCCGTTGGCATCTTCTTTCCCATCCAGGACTGGCAGCGCTGCGAGCTCGGGGAGCAATGGGCAGACGTCATCATCGAGCCCAATCAAGCATGACTCGACTGTCTTTAGCGCGGCGATAGTGGTCATCATCTTGGACTGCGAGGCCTGCCAGAACAGTGAGTCGGCCGTCACGGGCTCACTTTCGGTGTGGCCTACGCCATTGGCATGCTGGAAGAGCACGTTGCCATGGTTGTTGACGACGATGCCGACAACAGCAGGTGTGACATAGTCGGGGCTATCCGGGCTGGTGCTCGAGTCGATGAGCTTGATGATGTCTGCCATGGTTCGCATACGGAATTTTGTTTGTAGAGGACAGGCGGATGGTGACGGCTCGCACCCAATTTCTTATGCTCGCTTCGCTGTATCGTGGCCATTCTGCTCGTCCCCTTCGGTGTCTGTCATATGCGTTGCACACTGGTGTGAGCGTGTCGAGTAAGCTTTGAATGTTAGTCACGAAAGTGTACAAATGGTGGCACCACTTACCGCTGGGATTCGCAAAAGCGGGGGCCAACGTAGCCGGCCTATTGCGGGGAGAATTATGAGAAGTGATATCCATTGCTTCTTATCGTGTCGTTGCTACGTTTGGCTGCCATCTTTCCTTGAATGCTTCAATCAATTCAGAAAGACCGTCATGTTAGACGCGATAATGAGCCGCGCCACGATGCCATTGTCGCAAAGACACGAGCTAACCAGCACGCGTCTTGCGTGGGCCGTCGCAGGCTTTGCCCTTTTGGCTCTCGTCGTTACGCTCTTCCGTTCTGGGCGACGGCCCAAAGGTTATCCGCCTGGCCCGCCCACGCTACCCATCATCGGCAACTTACATCAATTTCCACGCAAAGACTTCCACATCCAGTTTCAAAAATGGACTGAAGAATGTAGGTATGCATTGCTAGACGTAACGCTAATGAGCTTGCTAATCTGCCTCTAGACGGGCCAATTCTTTCGCTCAAGCTCGGCAACCAGACCATGATCCTGCTGGGCTCTGCAACGTCGGTAAACGATCTGCTCGAAAAGAAGGGCTCCATCTACTCGACGCGACTGGACACTTTCTACCAAGAATTTAGCGAGGGTCTAAACATCGCCTTTCGAAAGTACGATGATGTGCTTCGCCGGTTCAGAAAGGTCTACGCTATGCGACTGACCGGCAAGCTCGCAAACAACTATCTTCCCTACCAGGTTGGTGATTCGATGATGTTTACATCTTGAGCTTGCTTAATACATGCTCTAGTACTTCGAGACCACCCAACTCCTCTATGAGTTCTTGGACAGTCCCGAGGACTTCATGCATCACCTGGAGCGATTCACCATCAGCATCGGCTCAACCATTGCATTCGGCAAGCGCATTCCATCCTCGGATGTTCCACAGGTCAAGACGCTCATAGAGGTATGAAAAATGCCTACAAAGCTTCTCAGCTTCAACTCTTGACTGATGGCGTATAGTGGTTTCGCCGCGCCGTCCTTGCTGGCGGCAAGATCCAAGTCGCCGACTGGTGGCCCTTCCTGCGGCCCTTCATTCGTATTATCCCCAAGTTCATTCTACCACTCAAGGAAGAACTAGACACACTCTACCACATGGAAGTTGATTTGTGGGTCAACCTCACCAGCACCACGAGAGAACAGATGCACCAAGGAAGATTTGTACCGAGTAGGTTCTTCTTCTCTTGAAACTAGAACACTTTCCCACCTGACAGTTCCTAGGTCTTTGTAGAGACATGATTGCGCAGGCTGCTAGTGGTAAGAAGGACTCGCTCAACGAGAGAGAAATCCTTTACAACTCTGCCCACGCCTGGGCGGCCGCAACAGATACTCAATCTAACACCATCAGTGGCTTCGTCAAGGTTCGATATTTAGTCTTTATCTGTATCAATGCAGATGGCTGACATCTTAGGCCATGGTCCTCTTCCCTCAAGTCCAAGCCAAGGCCAGGGCTGAAATTGATCGAGTTATCGGATCCGGCAGGCTCCCGGAGTGGTCGGACCGAGACAGTCTCCCGTACATGCGCCGATGCGTTGAAGAGACTCTTAGATGTATGCCTGTTTCCCCTCCATACTTCACCGCTAAATCTACAGGGTCTCCTCCTACTATAACCGGCGGTCCGATGCCGCATTGTGTGAGCAAGACCGATACATACATGGGTTATGTCATCCCCGCTGGTGCCGGCGTCATGAACTGTGTAAGCGCACACAGCCCTCAATCCCATCGGATGCACATGTTGATCCTACCTAAACAGGTCTGGACCATTAACAATGACCCATCCCGATACCCCAATCCACGCGAATTCGACCCTGAACGCTACAGTGAAGACGTAATCGCTCCGGAAGGCATCTCCGTTTCTACCAACTACAACATTCGGCCGCATGTCACCTTCGGTGCCGGTCGACGCATCTGCCCCGGCTCGTATGTCGCAGAGAGAACTCTCTTTATCGCCATGTGTCGCCTCATTTGGGCCTTCACATTTGACTACAAGCGAGATGCGAGTGGTCACACGAAGCTAATTGACCGCGATGCCATGACGGAGGGCTTGGTCGTAGGCCCCGCTCCATTTGAGTCAGTACTCTTGACCACGTTTCAATTCCTTATACGTTCTCCTCGGAACAAATCGCTTACATGATTTAGATGCGATATTAAGCCACGCGACGAGAAGCGCATTGCCACGATCCGCAAAATGTACGCCGAGATGAGCCAGCACCTGGACCAGGATGGAAACTACAAGGATGAATTCTTTGAGAAGCATTGGTCAGGCAAGGATTTGAACAGCTAAATTTCTAAAGACTCTCCCTATCTTTAATGGGCGACGGTACAAGGCCTCATTAACTATTTATTCCATACGAAACCCTAAATAGGTCACCCTTTATTCTAGCATAACGTGAGCGGCAAGCGAAACGCCCAGGTAAGCGAAACGCCCACCCCACCAAGCTTTACAACTTTGCACGTTAACAACTCAATCCTACAAAAAGCTACTACAGCTTATAGTAGCTTAAATTAATCCTCTACTTCTACTATATCTTTCTTACACGTGCGCTTATTGTGTCCTGCCTCTCCACAAGTTTTACAGCGTCGGATACCCCTTGTACTAGCACCTGTTTGAGCCCTCTCCGCACGCCTCTCCACCTCAAGTTGGGCATCAACGTCCCTCTGAGTAATTAAGTCCTCTCCCTCCTCCTTTGATAGGGTCCCTCCCTGCTGGATCCGCTTTTTCTTACGCTTTTTCTTACGCTTTTTCCGCTCAGAAGCAGCTCTATTTGCCTGCTCAAGACTAGCTACTCTAGCTTCCAGCAACGTGTGTGAGTGTACCTTTAATGTTGATCCCTTTTTAACTTGTAACACCATCTCAATGATAGAATCAGGAGAGGAACTCTTATGGTCACGAATCCTCTTCATAATTAGTGTTGTTTGAGCCTCTATCTCCCAGGCGTTGCTGGGTGTTTTGGGGTGCCAGGGGGTGGGCCCTGGTAGAGGTGGTGTCGGCGTGCGAGGCTTCACCTCAAGCTTTGATAGCACCACCTCTGGGCTGTGTGGGACTAGGCCAGTTGCTTGGAAGCTAGATAGAATATTCTGCTGTGAGAACGAGGTCTCGAATACCTCCTTAAAGGAAGCTAGGAATGCTTTTTTGTCAATGTGGGTGATGTGACTGTCTGCCAAGACCCTAATCTCTCGCCGGTATGCCTGCTTCAATGGCGCAAAGCAGCCCACATCAAGCGGCTGCAGGATATGGGATGAATGGGAAGGCATACAGAGGGTAATTATCTTGTTCTCCTCACATAGATCCTGGAAGGCAAGTGAATTATGGCTCTCGTGGCCATCAATTACTAGTAGCCGGTGACTGCCTACTGTCCGGGCTGCTGTATGCTGGATAAAGTGCTGTAGCCAGGCTAGACCAAGTTCGTTGTTGGTCCAGCCGTTCTTACTAAGGCCTATACGCCAGCCCTTAGATAGATCAGGCAACCAGGACTTGTCGTGGTTCTTGGCTTTGAAGATAATGAAGGGTGGAATTGTCCAGCCCATAGCGTTGATACCAGCAATCAACGTCACCCACTCGCGGTTGCCAGGTTGTATCCCCAGTGGTCGAGTACGTCTCTCAGACGCAGTCACCACCTTGACGGACCCTCCTACGCCCATGGTAAAGCCAGTCTCGTCAAAGTTATAGGTATCTTCATCTAGGATGCCGTACTTGGCTTTGATGTTGCGTACAAGGTCAAACCAGGGGCTAATAACAGCTGGATCGCTGCATAGGACTCTCTGGTAGTCGCGTGGCCTACTTAGCTGGGATTTAATCTCAGGCTTACGAGAGACGAAGTTTCTGGCCCATTTTTCTCCCACCTGGCCACTACCACGAGCAGCCAGCAACTGATTCGCTATCTCACGGAGATAAGACAGTGTAGGGGCAAATCCTCGCGCGTCTAGCTTCCTTATATATTGGATAATCGCGTCTTCCTCGTGCCTGTTAAGCTTTGACGAGTTGGGTTGGCTGTCGCGTCGTGAAAGCTTTCCAGCGCGTCGGTCGCGGAGAGTCCTTCTAGGAATGTTGTAGACTGCTGCAGCTCGTCGATCATTTAATGTCGCGTCTTTTTTCATTGCTTGGATAGCTAAGATAATTCTATCCTCACAAGGGAGTAATTCAATATTAAGTTGTTGAGACATTGTAGTTAAAGGTAGAAGGAGGTGTGGTCTTGGCAAGAGTGGGCGTTTCGCTTACCTGGGCGTTTCGCTTGCCGCTCACGTTAGAACTTTTTTTATTTTATTTATTAAATAAGGCTAGAAAAATAGAAATAGAGGTAGGATTTTGTCAGATTACACAAGTGCTGTAAGGCCTGTTAGATATAAAAGATAAACTCAGAAGTACTACACAGGAAAGGGCGATTAATAGAAGGACCGATACCACGGCCTTCGGAACCTCCGGAAGGGCAGCAGTCATAGAAAGGAGGGGAGAGAACACAGAATCAATCAATCACGTTCATCATCAAAAATTCATCAAAGATCATGCCAAATAGTTCTTGATCTGACAGATTTTGGCAGATTTTGGTGAGGAAATGCGGGCGTCACGAGGGGCCGGGCGTTACGAGGTGAGCCACGGTACCGTGTCCGTGCGCGCAACGCCCGCGAACCACCCAACAGGTCACCCAAAAATGAGGCTGTAGAGCCACACACAATAGCTATTATCACGAGATTTTGTGGTGGAGTAGTATAGTGATGCTTGCGATCAATTTAGCCTATTCAAATCTTTCTGGAAGGTTGACTCTGCGGCCGAGGCGCGTGGTGACAGCTAGGGCGGGAGGAACAGCCTCTGTAGCTGCGCCGCCACCCACAGCATCAACCACACGTTTCTGACGCTTGTTCTTCTGTGTGGGTGGCCATGAAGCCTTCCTCTTACCCTTTTGGGATAATTGTAGAGCTTCTTCAGCGGTGCGCGCTGCTCGCTGACGTGCGCGTTCAGCTGCTTGTTCAGCCTTCTCAGCCTTCGCCTTCTCCCTCTCTATCTTGAGTGCCTCTCGCGCAATACGCTTCTCCTGTTCAAGCTTCTCTTTGTACAGCTTATTGGACTGCTTCAACTCCTTCATCTCAGCTTTTGTGAGTTGTTTCTCCTTCTCCTCACGCTCCATCACTCTCTGACGAAACTCAGCCTCACGCCTCTTACTTAGTGACCAGAAAACAGCTCCACCATGGTACTCCTCGCGCTGTTGGAGAGGCAAGACCTGTTGCTTCTTCTTATGCTTCTTCTTAGTAGTTAGCGCCTCCTTGAGGCCCTTCATCTCATGGTGGAGTAGCTCATTTTGAACTGAGAGATGGTGGAGTGAGCGGCCAAGCTTCCGTGACTCCTTACTACGCTCATCCTTCACTGCAGAGCAAATGAGCGACTGCACTTTAAGCCAATCCTCTCCGCTGTAGCACGAAGTAGAGGACTCTTGTGACATTGAGGCCTCTGAGGCGTCGTCAGTGAATCTATTAAGGATTTTGTTAGGGTTAATAGGTGCTATACCCGTAACTTCGAAGGACCTGATTACAGTCGCTACAGTGAAGCTGCTCACCCAGGCCTTCCAGAATAGAGGGAAGAAGTCGCCTTTTTTGACGGGGAGCCATCCCATGCTTCGGTGAGTGTGTTGAGTCAGCTCATTTGTGTAGTTTGATGAAAGAGGCTTAAAGCAGACTACATCTAGCGGCTGAAGCGTGTGGGTTGAATGTGGAGGAAAGATAGCCAATAGTATCTTGTTATCGTCGCAGTACCTAATGAAATCCATCGTCAGGTGAGATCCATGGCCATCAACGATTAATAGCGGGTACTTTCTTCGAGCTTTCTTCTTGGTGTAGCGATCAAACACCTGTTCAAGCCAAGCCAGGCCTACGTCATCGTTCGTCCAGCCAGAGGGGGACGTAGTGAAGTGTACTGAGTGCTTTCTTGGGTCTATACTCTGTACCCAGCTCGATTGTACAGCCTTGCCGGCAGCCTGATAGATAAGGCCTGGCGGCAACGCAGATCCATCGGCACACACACATGCCAGGAGTGTAATCCACTCACGATTGCCATCTTGGAGTGATGCCCCGACCTCCTTCTTCTCCCATCTCCTCTTACTAAAGATCCTCTTTGACCTGCCAACGACTCCAATCATGAAGCCCTTTTCATCCATATTATACGTGTGCTCAGCGTCAACGTCATACTCTGTTATTTTGTGCTGCAGTAGATCAAAGTACAGCTTGTACTTATCACCAGAATCAGCGGCGTGGCGAACAGAGTGCATGGCCGTCGTCCATTGTGGTGTGAGGCGATCTTTGTGCCTGTTCATGAAGCGCGTAACCCAGCTATCAGAGACTGCCTCTCGCGCAATTGTCGAGGCGAAATTTCTGTATCATGTCTCTTGTAGGTGGCAGGCGACGCGCTGTAAGTCCTTCTATATACTTCACAAGCTCCTCCTCTTGTTGTAGGTTGAGCTTCTGTTGGTTGGTGTCCTTAATTGCGCGTGGTGCCTGAATCTGCTTGTGCCTCCGCGACAACGTTGACCGATCAACACCATGGTTAGTAGCTATATTTTGATAGCAAAGTTTTTCGCCGGACTTTAGAGCATTAATCTCTGCAAGCGCATTATCAATTGCAGTCATCGTTGTTGTGTTGTTACGCGTCAGAGTATGGGGTACTTTTTTGTTGATCGGGCGTTGCGCGACTCCGGGCGTTGCGCGCACGGATACGGTATCGGCACTTCTCGTCGGCTCAAGACATCTGCCGAACGCCGGCGCCAGATCATAATGCTGATGGTCTGCGCTTCACTATAGAGGGTGTTGCTGGCAGATTCGCCGCAATTGATGTTACTGCCTGCAAAAGTGAAGCCGATTTTGCTAATGACTATAACTGCAGACAATCAACGCCCACACAATCCTCCCGCATGGTGGACCCAGATACGGGAAACACGCCACCCTTTTCTAGCTGCTACCACCTTAGCGTTTCGATGTACGGTGGCCTGGATACTGTCTACTAATGCCCGCCCAAGCAACCCACCCGCACGGTGGCCTAAATCCAGGGAAATGCATCGCCCTCCTCTAGTTCCTACCGCCCAAGCAAACCTCCCGCGCGTGTGCCCAGATCCTGTCATTTGAATTTCATCTAAGCAAGCCCCCCGTGCGTGCTCCCAGATCCAGGAAAATTCATCGCCCTATATCCATGAAATGCGTTACTGTACGCAAAGCGCCATCATCTCGACTGAAAAGCATGAAGGGCAAAGAAGAGCTTCTATCTCTCGATTTAGAGGATAGCGACAATCTCTATGGCGAGCTGGTCCAAAAGACGATTTCTGAAATCGGGTGAGCAAGGGTTCAAAACGGGAACCAGAAACTGAATCCGTGCCTCACGTCCTGGCACAGGGCCGGAAACGGGCCTTGAATCACTTGCACCATGCTATCCGGCAGACGCAAACAACGGTTTCAGGAACTGGGAACTGTAGTTGAGGGCTCGAAAATGGGAACCGTTATTAAGGGCTTTAAAACAGGAGCCCTAAATCCATATTTGTACTGTACGCGTACTGCAGCCTGCTTCTATGTATAGATTCGATCCAAGGTTCGTTTACACATACTAGTATAAATGAATTTACTGGCCCCTATCCTCAGTAATGCAGTAATGGCGTCTCAGCAGCAATCACAGCTACTAGCACGCGCAAAGGCAAGACGAGCTGCGAACAACAACTATCAGAAGGAGTGAGGAGTAGTGATTGAGGCATGCCCGGGTAGTTGGATGTTCTAGGCCCAGTTTCCCCTGATAGCCAGCGCAAGCCCTGCGGTAAAGCAATAAAGCATCTTCATAATATTTCTGTTGGCCCGATAAGTTAGCAAGACGGTAAACACTTGTCAGTGTGTCTGGGTGCTCCTTTCCCAACACCTTCTCTTCCAGTACCAGCGTCTCTCGATGCATCTTCTCTACCTCCGCGTACTTCCCCTACCTGCTCAGTGCCTGTGCCAGATTATGCATGCTTGTCAGCGTGTGTGGGTGCTCCTTGCCCAACACCTTCTCGTTTAGTGCAAGCGTCTCTCGATGCATCTTCTCTGCCCCTGCGTACTTCCCCTGCCTGATCAGTCTGGGCTGGCGTATGTAGCTCTTTTACAACTGCCCTATGAGTTTTCATCCTAGTCTCTCTTGTAACATGCCGTTGGATCGTCTCAGAGTGAAACTGATCGTTTTCCTGGCCCTTATCATGGTTATACTTCTTTACAACACCAGCTCTTTCTGCCAGATCTTGCCAAGGATCGCTCATCTCTTCAAACGGCGCAGAGAGGATATATGAGTGGACAGCGTGGGCGTCGCTGGCAGTAAGTTGACGCTGATGTTCACCGCGCATATCCATCTCATCTGAGTTCTGAAGCCTCCGGCACCTCCCACTGTGTAAAACTCGGTTTCCAGTTTTTGTAGGCATCCCAAAAACTCTCTGAATACTCTCAAGTGAACAAGGGAGCTCCTCTCTATGGCAGAACCAATATACAGATAAGATGGCGGAGCGTTGGGGCGTCTCGAGCTGGGTGGGCGTTCATCCTCGTCGCGAAAGATGAGCTCTGGCGGCGACGTTGTGAGCCGAAAGCGGGGAGCAGGAATACTCAAAATCGTTCAATATTGTAGAGAAGAAGTAGGAGCATTAGAAAATGAGCTTTTACCATAGTATTATAGCTATCTGGGGTGTATAGAGTTTGTGTTGTTGATAAGACGCGCGCGCGATGATGGCGCCCGACACGGGCCAATCTGATCATCCCACTTTCGCCGTCGACCGAGAGCGCTGTCCCCAGATCGTTGCACACCCTGCCCAACCTTGTACTATCGCTGTGAATGCCCTTTTCCGCCCTTCGACATCGAACTTCGAGTCGCCGACGAGAGAATTTCCATTTTCCCCCTTGCTGACCGAGTCCTTGAGGATCCCCCGACGATTGAACATGCCTTCGACAGACATACTCTCTACGCTACCCGCAGAAATACTATTCGCCATATTTAGACTTCTCTGTCGTCCCAGCAAACTTTCACTCGGTCTCGCTGGGCCCCAGTTCCTGTACTTCTTTGCCAAGTATTACGATCTCGACCGGTATAAAGACGATGGGAATAAATGGAAGAAGATTGGGCTTCCCGACGGAGGTTCTTGGAATGAATCGGCGGCGCAGCCCGCAGTAATTAGATGGTTGTGCGCTCCTGGGTGCGACGATATTGACAATCCACCGCCGGAAGTTCAGGAGGAGAAAGAAGAGGAATCTTCAACTGCACCTCCAGATCACTACGATCCGTTATTGTACTCGGATGAAGAGGAGGGGGATCTAGTACCGTATGAACATACGGATGAGGCTCAGGAGGATACGATGGTTGAAAATATCATCTCGGACTGGCTGAGAGTAAAATTCAACATCGATGGAGGGTGCATACTGTGTGCAGAATGTTGTCGGTATATGCTTGTCCTTGGACCAGACGGGAAGACTACCCCGTGGCCAATGAATATGTTGTCTCGTCCAGCGTAAGTATGTAATGCTCCATTTGCACACATTTCTAAGTTTTAATAGGTGGATCAGACATTGTGGCCCTTGCGAGGATGCATGTGGGATTCCTCGTGGGACTGTATTGACTTAATTTCTTATGCCGTACACCACGAATTTGTAGCCTCAAATCATGGAGATGAAGTGAACGGGTAATGCTGTTTCTAATTGTTATGCGACTGATAGACACTCTCCTGGCCCATCCCAACCTCATCACTGGATCCTACAGGTGTGAGAACTGTCGGCATCGAGCAAACTCGAAGGGCATGGTGAGGCACCAAAGATTAAATACTGTACAGTTAGAGGGTTTCTGTCATCTTGGCGGTGCAATGGCTATCCTGGTTGCAGCTAAGTTGAATCAGGTAAAGTATGTGCCAAGCATTTCAGGGGTGTGCGAGAACAAAGTTGTGTTGCACGCAAAAGACCGGAAGCCGATTATGCAGGCGACTGTATGTCATCGGGATTGATTGTATTGTGAGTGAAAAAAGGTCGCTGTGGATATACTCAGGATATTCATCTCGGACCTTCTTTTACCTGATTACCCGTCTTTCGCTTAGCTAGTTCCCGCTGCAAGGTGGCTCCTGCGGCCTGCCGAACATCGTGCCGGAGCCCCGATGGCGCCCTCAACCCCTGGACGCGACCCATCAACACCACCTCCAGCCCCGCCAGACCTGCCGAAAGGACGTATCCGAAAACCGGGCGCGAGAGTGCTCGAGGCCCAGCAGACACTAGGGACAATAGCGGTAAGGGAGACGCGGAATAGAGCCGGAACAACCGCACCGAAACCGACGCAGAATGAACCACCATCGACAGCACCGCAATCGTCGCAGTATGAGCCGCCACCGTTCCCCACCGCACGGGAGTCCGTCTCACCGGAGCGCGGGGAACGAAGCACCAAGTTAGACGACTTATCACGGCTTATCGCGAGCCTCACGGAGACGATAGCACAGCAGAGCAGCATTATCGCGAACTAGAACAGCATCGCCGAGAGCATCCGAACGGACCTCGCCGCAATTAAAGCCGAGCAGCAATACCTTAAGAGCCAGAACGCTGAACTGCAAGAGGCCATCGGTTAATAATAAGACACTATTAACGACCTACATGAGCGTCTTAAGGACACCCAAGTGGAACTTAAGCAAGTACATGATTAACTAGACGCCATAACGAGGAACCAGACCATTAATGGTACAGCAAACTCTAACCCTTCTCCGTCCTATGCAGACGTGGCGCGAACACCACCAAATAGCTCGCCCTTAAACGTACGCTCCTTATTATCCAATGGAACCACCCCGTCGACTATGACTAACACCTTGTACTGTACAATCGACGTGTCTAGGGTGGCGAGCGAGGACACTGATAAGGTCTCGGCAGGAGCAATCAGGACGACCGTGGAAAAGGAGATTCGAGATACAAACGAACAGACCAACTGGCGTTGTCAGGCAGTGACTATGGACCCGAGGAATCCACACCGCGTCAGGATCGCCTGTAGAGATGAAGATGAACATAAGGCAGTAAAGCGAGTGGTAGAAGCGAATTTGGTGCAAGGGGCACGAATTCTGCGAGACGACCTCTACCCTATTAGGGTGGATAGTGTTAACCGCACGGCAGTTCTGGATGAGACGGAAAACATCCGGATCAGAGCAGCCGAGGCCTTTAGTAAGGAAAATGACACCTAGGTCGCGAAGGTAGCTTGGCTTAGTAATAAAGATGTTCCGAAGGTATACGGCTTAATGGTAGTGTACCTTAACACCTAGTCAGACGCATTACGTTTTCTCCATAAAGGGTTCTTCTGCGCTGGAGGGGAATCGGGATACACTAAAGCGTTTGAACGCCGGGAACGACCGAAGCAATGCTATAACTGCCAAGAAATTGTTGACCATAAAGCCTACCAATGCAATAAAGCACCAGTGTGTGGGAGGTGCGCTAAAGAGGGCCATAACCGCGATGAATGTACGGAGACGATTCTGAAGTGCGTCCCATGCGGAGGCCCCCACGAATCTTTCAGCAGACATTGCAGGAAACTCTACCCGTCTCAGCATGAGTAGAATGTTCCGCATGATCCCGCTAAATGTGAGGAAGCAGGGTGCGGTGCACGATAGTTTGATCAACGACAAGGAAATCCAAGATGTTACAGTACTGGCCATCTAGGAACCTCAAGCACGAAAGATCTAAGGTCGCCTCCTAACGACCCCTATGGGACACCACAAATGGATTAAGATAGTCCCCCCGATATAGAGAGAGGGTAGATAGGTAATTAGAAGTATGCTCTAGGTAAATAAGGACGTAGAAGCGGAATAGGTACCGATAGAATCCCCGGACATGACAGCAGCGGTTATAAGGCTGCTGGACCGGTGTATCCTGGTGGCGTCAGTCTATGTACCAGGAGGAGATGAACAGGCTCTACGAGACACATGTAATAAACTACGCAAGGCCATTGCAGACACAAGACGAGTCGCAGGGATGGTAGTAGATGTGGTGATCGTCGGAGACTTTAACCTGCACGAACAGTTGTGGGGAGGGGACGGCGTGTCTTTAGAAAGGCAAGGTGAAGCGGATCAGATCATCGACCTAATGAACGAGTTCGCCCCGAGCAGCCTGCTCCGACGGGGCATAAAGACATGGCATGGAGGAGATTACGAAACGACTATTGACTTGGTTCTAGTCTCTGAAGAGTTAACGGCCTTAACGGTTAAATGCGCAATACATGGGACAGAGCACGGGTCGGACCACCGTGCGATCGAGACGGTCTTCGATGCCTCGGTGCCTGTACCGAAACATCAGGAGAGATGGTTGCTTAAGAATGCGCCCTGGAAAGAAATAAACGCCAGAATCATAAGGACACTAGGACCCACCCCCTTGGAAGGAACGGTGCAACAGATGACGGATAAGCTGATGTCGACGGTATTAGAAGCCGTTCACACCTTAAGTCCGAAGGCTAAACCGTCGCCGCACGCAAAGCGATGGTGGACGACCGATCTAACACAACTACGGCAGATCTACACATACTGGAGAAACCGGGCGAGGACTGAGAGACGCGCTGGGTGAACCAGGGCCGACCTACAAGACTTGGCGAAAGGTTCCTCTAAACAGTACTACGACGCTATCCGACAGCAAAAGAAGAAACACCGGAACGACTCCCTGGCGGACAATGACAATATATGGAAGGCAGCAAAATACCTGAAGTTAGGAGACGACACGGCATTCGGAAAGGTGCCGCAGCTTGTTAAGGCGGACGGATCAGTTACGGCCGACCATAAGGAACAAGCGGAAGAACTACTCGCAAAGTTCTTTCCGCCTCTGCCGGACGACATTGAAGACGAAGGGCCCAGGCCGCAAAGAACACAGATAGAGATGCCCGCCATCACAATGGAAGAAGTGGAACGGCAAGGGCAAAGTTGGCTCAGAGGCCATGGACGCCATGCTGCGGTCGGTCTCTGCTACACCAGCGCCTGAGCAGCGACGGAGAGTCAAGAGGCGACTGCACCAAGCATTTCGTTGGTTCGAGGCAGCCAGGACGCTTGGGTAGGGGATGCTTTGCTTTATGCCACACGACGTCATCACCAACTCGTGGGTGGAGAACGATCTTCGCATCCGACACTGGCACGTCTGGCTGGAGCTGGTGGTCAAAGTAAATCCTGTTGCTCACAAAGCGAGCACGGCGTTAGATGTCTGGCTAGGCGCAGAGGGCATTACTGGCGGCTCGATTGAAGCGAATGCCCTGGCGCCTGTCACGCAGGTAGAGGAGATTGAAGACAGCGAGGACGACGATGAGGATGACGTTGAGCCTGCGCCGTCTCGAGCGACTACCAAGAGCCCTGCGCCCGCTCGTCCCATGCGTCAGCTTACCTTACTTGAGCTGTGTAGGCCGCAGGCGTAGATGAAGTGTTGTAATTAAGTGTTTTATGCTGTGCAATTTGTGTCTTCCCTTCCCTTGTTGTCCACAGCGCCATTGTTGTTCTGTTGCGAGAATGCGGGCCAGTCCTTGCGCTAGCGCGACCTCAACCACGAACACCAACCCCTAACCCCTTCAACTAGGCAAGTTATCGCGCTGCAAATCGCGTGGATGGCGCAGTTTAGCGTTGCGAAAAACATATCTAAATCTTAGCTAGAACGAGCTGCGCAATGTAATTCCAGTCTACAATCAAAAAGTATTCCAGTGCTTATCATGATGCAAAATCCCCTGACAATCCTGTAGTTACTGTCACTAACAAAATCAAACCCACAAATAGGATGAAGGTTCGTCTATTAAAGTATAAATCTTAGAGCATCTCTGCTGCTGCTGCTGCTGCTGCTGCTGGCTCAGCTGCCACATGGCGGCCTCCTCGCTCGTGCGCCGTGCCTGTGATATACGCGTGATCTCCTTAATAATCTCGAGCCGTAGAGAGTACCACTGTAGCTCACTACGCCTGCCTGCCCTCCAGGGGCTTCCCCACCGCCTATCGAGCTCGCCGATCGAAGGCTGGCCTTGGAGGCCTACCGTCCACTCGCGCCAGAGATCCTCTACTGTGCGTACAGCGCGGCACATCCTATACTGTGGTGGAGGTACTGGCCCTAGCCCTGCCTCCTGGACGGCAAGAGCAGGAGCAGGAGGGCTGGGCGAGCGGGCAAGAGGCGTAGCTATTAGGCTCGCTTGAGCAGAGGCGTACCTGCTTGATGCTGTATCCTTACTTGATGCGGCGCCTGGCAGCTGCAGCAGCGGATTCAGGAGGCCTGCTGGTTGCGGCGCCTCGAGCCTGAATACAAGGCTGCCAGATGTAAAAGACGTGAGCTGCTTCTGTAGCTGCTGTGAGTGTACTGACTGTACGCGCATCTGCTCCTTAATAGATATGCTGAGCTCCTTGATTCGCTGCTCATTGCGAGCATCTACCGCCTGTAGCTGGTCTGCTAGCAGTGGGATAGCTTGGTACAAGATGGACAGCCGGCTCGGCGCTACCTCTGCGTCTAGAGATGCCTCTACCTCCTGCGCAAAGGCGGGGTAGGCGTGATGCGTGAATACAGGGTGATTCCATAGAGGGTGGCGAGGAAACTGCCTCTGTAGCGCGACTGAGTCCTGCAGTACTACCTCCCTAAGGTAGAATAGTAGGCTTGTAAGGCATGCCGCGGCGAGGTCGTTAATCTGGCCATCTTGCGTACCAAAACGACCCTCCCACACGTCAAGCTTAGGCCAGATGAGTGATAAGAGCGCGGCTGGCGGCGTGACGCCTGCGCGTGGGATCTCAAAGCAGCCTATCTGTGGTGGATGGCCGGCCATCGTCCTCATGAACTTGCGCGGCAGCGCGGTAAGGTAGCAGCCAACCATCTGCTCTTGATTCCACCTGCCAGCGCGCCTGATCTGATCCTCGCTGATGCCTTTAAGCTCCGCCAGCTTTGCGCCAGCACTGCGGCTAAGGTGGGTCTTCTTAGCTGACTGGATACCGGCGTAGCTAAAGGCCCGGGCAACCCAGTCGCGCTGC
Source organism: Pseudopyrenochaeta lycopersici (assembly GCA_003313425.1). NCBI lineage: Eukaryota > Fungi > Ascomycota > Dothideomycetes > Pleosporales > Pseudopyrenochaetaceae > Pseudopyrenochaeta > Pseudopyrenochaeta lycopersici. The sequence continues at coordinate 74,537 of NHZP01000072.1, forward strand.
GCGTTGTAGGACAGGGCAGCCGTAGGAGATGTACGGCTACTGCTGCTACTACTGCTGCTTGCCTTGATTAGCTGCGTACCGTACTAGGCAGAGCGCTGGCTGAAGTCAGGAAACGGCTCCTCGCCTAGGTCCCATCTGTAGAGTAGGTAGAAAGCTAGCCCGCTGAGCATACAGAGCAGCGGCTTCCTGTTACGTAGAGCACCAATCGTCTCTAGCCGGCCGTGCTGGTTCTGCTTGCTAGCGCGTGTTGTAAATATGAGTGGTATACAGCGTGTAGGCCCCTCGCCTTTAAATTCAAATGTAAACAGATCTGATAGCTCTGCAGCGCGGCGGTCGCCGCCACGGGTGAGCATGTAGTGGCCAAGCAGGATATCAACGAGCGTACGCAGGTGGCACTCTGGCGCAGAGTCGGCACCGTGCAGCCAGAGCTCTCTGCAGGTATGCTCAAACTCTTCCTCAGAGTAGCCGTCAAGCAGCGTATCTCTGCCTTTGTCGGCGTACTGCGCACGATCCTGCTGGGCATCACGCCGCTGTAGAGACCGCAGGTACTCACGCGCGGTATCCTCGCGCGGCGACAGGTGGCAGTTCCTGCCCAGCGCTTTCTGGTCCTGATAGAGGTTGGTGATTGCAGTAACGTAGGTCCGTACTGAGCGCCAGGAGAGGCGAGTCTCGCCTTGAGGGACGTCGCTGGCAACCTTGCGAGACTTGGCTCTTAGTGGCCTGTTCGCTACCTCCTCGACTAGGAACAGCAGCAGCTTCTGCTCAGTTACTGTATCCCCGTCTTGATAACGCTTCCGCGTACAGAAGTCCTGGATAGGTAGTCAATTAGTACCTGCCTGCCTGCCGGCCGGCCGGCCGACCTGCAGATGCGCGTGCATACGCACCTTAAACTCTGCCTGCTTTGGCAGATATACCTGGTTCATGTTCTCTGGCCGCTGCTCCCGAATCATGGCTACTAGCTGATAGGCGTTAGCTTGTAGCTCTGCGTTGTTGATAACGTCGCGCTCAATGCTGTCGACGCGCTCAACGCGCGCGCGGCGCAGGTTACGCTTTGGCGGCATCTCTCCCCTTTTCCCCCTAGCAACCTTTGGTACGGAAGCAGCAGCAGTAGCAGCAGCGCCAGCAGGCCCTCCTATATACGCCTCATCACGGCCGTAGCAGTAGCGCACCACCACCACCACCAGCCCAGCTGCAGCAGGTAGATAGGCGGTAGGGGTAGCAGGCGGCCCTCCTGAGAGGTCAGCCCCAGATCAGCGCCCATGCCGGATAGGGGGGTTCCATACCCAGGCCGGGCGGCCGGGCGAGCACGTAAGCAGCACCGCCAAAGCAGGCTGGCCAACCAGGGCGCGCGAGGGCCGTACGGTACGCGGAGTCGGGCGCCCGAGGTCAGCGGGAAGCCCACGGCCGCCGTGATAACCACCGCGGGTGGCGGGCGCCCGTGGTGGATATCCGCCTGGCACCGTGCAGGGGTGCCGGGGCTTTGGCGAGGCAGCGAGATCAGCCAGCCGTCAGCGCGACCACGGACACCAAAAGTTGTTACTAGCTCAGACATTGTTGGACGAGCAGTCATGGTTCAGCCAGGTGACCGCACCTGGGTCACAACAATTGAGTGTGTTAGCGCGACAGGCAAGCTACTCTCTCCTTTCATCATCCTGCCTGGCAAGTACCATCAGTCCTCCTGGTATCTCAGCCTGCCTACAGGCTCTGCAGCAGGCTCAGTACTCGCAGTAAGCGATAATGGCTGGACAACTCATGAGCTAGGCCTTGAGTGGCTGAAGCACTTCAATCGACAAACAGCTAGTCGCGCTCAAGGAGCCTATCACCTGCTTATACTAGACGGCCATAGCAGCCATGCGACAATTGAGTTTGACCAATTCTGTAAGGAGAACAGAATTATTACTCTCTGCATGCCACCTCACACCTCACATCTCTTGCAGCCTCTTGATGTTGGCTGCTTTGCTCCTCTCAAGCGTGCGTACAGCAAGGCAATAGAAGAGCTTATACTCCAAGGCATACACCACATTGATAAGCTAGACTTTCTCTCTATCTACTTCAAGGTTAGAGTAGAGGCATTATCAGATAAGAATACCAAAGCAGGCTTTCAGGCAACAGGCCTTGTACCAGCTTGTCCTGAGCGCGTCCTCTCGTCGCTTACAGTTGTCCGTACGCCATCCCCACCACTAGTAACAGCAGCAGTAGCTGAGTGGACAGCTGAAACGCCGCGCACTGTACCTCAGCTTAAGCAGCAGGTGCAGCTAGTCAAAGAGCTCCTACATCGTTAGTCTCAGAGCCCAAGTAGTCAAGCTATTCAGCAAATTGTCAAAGGTTGTCAGCTTGCGCTAGACTCAGCAGCTCTCCTAGCAGATGAGAATTCAAGGCTGCGCGCAGCTCTTCGACGTAAAAAACATAAGCAGAAGCAGCATAGGCAGTATATAGCTCGCGGAGGAGCTTTGCAGGTTGAGGAGGGTCAGCGACTTGCTGCAGAGGCTGATAAGGTGGTTAATGAGGGTAGTCAAGCTCAGCCAGCGCAGAGGCGTCAGCGAGCATTGCCAACGTGCAGCAACTGTCATATTCAAGGACATACTCGAACCCAGTGTAAAAGTACATAGACTAGCTTATCTCCTTACTAAATTTAAAATTTATTATACTGTTGTAAAGTAATTAAGTAAAAAGGTGCGTTGGTTTTGGTGGGGCTAACCACTGGTTTTAACCACTGACTGGTGGGACACGTTAACGTGTTCCACAAGCGAGCCGATCAAACAAGCGAACCGATCAGTAGCCCTACAAGTTAAGCAATTGATCCACTCTACCAAACTACAACGCATAGAATAAATAATATATAAACTACTATGCTGTTTTTCGGCGCTTTGGGCACGTACGAGCAGTGTGTTCAAGCGACTCACACATACTGCATTTGCGTGGGGCGCGTGTTCGAGGCTTACGAGACATTGCACGAGCCTCGCTCTGAAGGACATCCTCTTCAATTTGCGCCTCCACCTGACGCTCGTGTATCTTCTCCTGGCCATCCTTGATAGTACACATATATCCCCCTTCAATAGTTGTACGAGACTGAGCTTTCTTCCGCTTTTGTCGTGCATTTTCAGCTTGAAGTGCTGCGTTCTCACCTCAAGAATTGCCTTCTCATAGCCCTTTAGCAGCTGCTGAAAGGCACGCTCTGTTGGAGAACGAGAGGTTTTCGCACGAAGCCTACGTTGATCTTGAATGTGCTTCGCCTGGCGCTTAACCTCGGTAAGGTTCTGAGGTGTTTTTGACTCCCATTCGGAGCCCTCGGTATGTACTGGACTTGGAGTCCGTACGACAGGCGGTAAGCTACTAAGGACTTGTTCTGGATCGTATGGAACAAGGCCGGTAGCTCGAAAACCACTCTGGATATTTTTGCCGTAATTGCTTTACTATGTGCGGAGTAGTAGACGTCAAAGAAGTCTTCTTTCGTTATGTGATTGATGCTAAGCCTCATCTTCCCCTCTATCTCTTTACCGTACGAGACCTTAAGTGGGCTAAAACAGCCTACATCAAGTGGCTGGAGTAGATGGGAGGAATGTGCGGGCATACAGAGCGCAATAATACAGTTCTGCTTACAGTAGTCCTACGGACTTCGGCTGCAATATCTCTTTATCTCGTCTGGTAGGTTATATATGCATGCACGCTGCATCCTCTCGCTAGTGCTCCTGGAACTTTTTGGCCATCGATCTAACAGATCCTCGCTCGGGCCTGATCATCTTTGCCAGATCATTCCCGAGGCTTAGGATAGGGCGCCGGCGGATCAGTGTCGTAGCCGTCTTTTTTGTTCTGGTTGTCGGCCATGTCGACGGTTGTGCATAGTTTGTGGGCGCGGATTTCGCTGAGGAGTTGCGCTTCCGCTGCGTCCATTTCGCAGTTGGAGGAGAGATGGTGAGTTGGGTGCGGGTTGCTACCTGTGGGTGTAGAGGTTAGTGAGGGGTGGATAACTGAATGTGGTTGTTGATGTTGCTGCTGCGAGGAGCGTTGAGGAGCGAGATGTGCTGTCGGGTGAGTTTCGAGAGTTGCAGGGTCCGGGATCAGGTCTTGCACGTTCGGTAGGAAGATGGGGAGTTGGGGGTGTCGGATTGTGGCATGCAAGAGTAGAGAGACTAGTTGGTGTTGTGGGAGGGTTGAGAAGTATGCGCGTTTCTGAATCTGTTATTACAGTAACGCGAGATAAGATGATGGGGGACGTACCTCATCTAGTGATAGACTCTCTGCAGCGACTAGACCTTCTGTACCTTGCACCACGTTCTGCTTCGACCGCTCACAAGGCCCACATAACCATCCCTTCTTCTGCACATTGACCACCGCATTGCTAATGGGCGGATTATGACAATGCTGGTGATATGCTGTGTTGCACACATCGCAGAATACGATCCGGTTGTTTCCCGGCTCTGTCCCCCGATGGCATGTCCTGCATTTCGCAGCCAGCAGAGTCTTCGTAGACTTCCTTCGCTTGGCTCCTTGTGCCGGTTCTGGAAGTGTCGGTACAAACGCGGCTGGCTTGTTCACATTGCGACCGGACTTTGTTCGCGTGGGTAGTGGTGTATGCGATGATGAAATGATGGAATCGTCGTCGTCCTTCGTCATGTTAAGACATGTTCTGGATACTCGTTCCATAGCCACCTACATCGCTATCGTCCATACTCTCAGAGCACTTCCTCTTGCCTCCTCGTCCGCCGCCTCGTCCTCTTCCACGTCCCCGTCCTCTGCCTGGCTCTCGAGCAGACATGAGCGCAGGCGACGCACTTCGTTCCAGCTGTCTTCAGCGTGCTCGGCATTTCAACCACCCCTTCCTCTCCTGCCGCTTCCAGGACCTGGCGGTTGTTGGCTGTTTGTTGCTAGTAACGTAATTCTGCAGTATCTCCACCCTCTTCCCCTCGAACGCGGCGGTTCCTCGATTCCAAAACTAAACCCCATTGGGACATCAGGTCGCCCGTTTGGGCCACACCCTTTACGCCACAGTCCCCATTCTGTCACTCTGTGCTTGTTCGTTGTTGTCTTCGTCTCTCATAGATTGGTTGCGTCAACGTGGATTGTTATCGTTTTAGTTTTGCACCTGCCGCCCACTTGCAGCAATCTTGTCGCAGGCCAGGAAATATCTGTATTAGTAATCCAGCTGTGATGCTGCAAGTAAATCTGCGGGTTGGAGTACCCACACTTCAGACACAACATCAATCAATACAACGCTGCTGCTTATCATCATTATCTCAGCTTTCATCGTTTTAGCACGTCCAGTACGACATCATGCCTTCATCCACAAAAAATAGGAACAATTTTTCAACACTATCGCGCACATCCAGAATCACAATACATTCACCTCATATTTGTGCCTCATTTTCTTCACCCATTTTCACTGTTCGTTTAACACACACGTACAATTCGACACTCTACTACAGTATCTCGTAATAATAGCTGTTGCACGTGGCACTACAGCCTCATTTTAGTGGAGTTGTTGTAGCGAATCTGGGCATCATGCGCACGGACACGGTACAAGGCCACATGGACGCGCCGCCCGTCGCGAAAAAGTTCGTCGGGCGCTAAACAAGCTGCCCAACTGATTCAGGATTAGCTTGCGTCAGCACGCCTCCAGTCCTCCTCCACAAAGGAGGCCCGACATCGAATCAGCTTCCAGCAACTTCCTCAGCGTCAAAGACCCAGCAATCCTTCCATCGAGCCTATCGTCAACTATACGTGCAAGCGGCCAGCATCTACAATGGGAGACATTCCGCTTCAGCGTTGGAATACAAGCGACTGGAAAATCTTCTTTGGTGATCGAGGCCCGAAGATTCGCGAAATCACCGAATGTTTAGGCCTCTCTTGCGACTCAAACCACGGTATCCTGAAATTTTCCGAGCCTGAATCAAACAAACTATTTGAAAGGGTGCAAGAACTGTCCAAGAACCTTCCTAAAGATCTAAACGGTCTGCTTACGTCTGCATCGCGCCCCGACACCCTCGACAAGGAGCTTAACGAGTTGCTGAGTACCTTTGGTCCTGTGATTTGGGGCAAAGATGTAAATGACCGCAAGCGACTACTACTAGCGCCTCGCTCAAAGAGCAATTATTCTAAGGATCTCTTCTATGAAGTCCCTGAAGATCGAGAGATGTAGGTGGGATACTAGTGTCGCGCTTCGTCAAATCGACTGACTTTTTGTTGATTGAAAATACACCTCCATCGATGGATTTACCGAGAAGCGGGCACCCATGTTCCGTCAAGGCCGTCAAGGACGCTAACAAGAAACTCGGCTGCGAGAGGTTCAAGAATGAATCCTGGTATTGACGCTGAGCCTTTTATGGTAGGGTCTACATCGGTAAGAAAGCTCGTAGTTCCATTGTTTACATCATAAGACATTCTGACAAGGTTTGTAGCCACCATCTGAGGCATTGCGGCGCGGAGCTTTGGGCGATACAATCGCACCCGTACCCGCCAGAGCGCAACAAACTAATACGAGGAAACGGAATGCCGACACCCACAACTGGATCGGCCCTACTGAAAAGCGGCCTTCCAGAAATGCAAACTGTTCTGTCGGGGAGATCCCAAAAGAGTCTTTTTTTACAATACAAAACCCCGGGAACAGCTACCAATCACCCTATACATCCACATTAACTCCTCCTCCTCGTAGTGCACAGAATGACCAACATAATTCTACTAACCCTCGTCCGACCCATGCCGCTACTTCACCCACCCCAGTGGCTTCGAATGCACCCGGCAACCACCACCACCACCACCACGCTCCTGAACCGATTCGCAGCTCTCTCTCCGAAAACCAAGTGCTACCATTGTCGCCGACAGGAGTTCTCAATCCGCATCCCACTATGGGCTACCGCCAAGATAGTTCAGAGAGAAATAGGATCCCTGCTCCTCGCGAGGTGACCCTCAAACAGTGCGAGCTTCTACGGCTGCTCTTGGAATACCTGTTACCCAGAGATGGAAATAAGCCCGATGAATTCGCTTTGTTAAAATATCTAGAGGAAATATGGACTGATCATGAGACAGAATTCAGGCTCGCCATGGAACCACTATTCGACTGTCACCGTGAAGTCCTTCTTGTATGGATCAACGAGCAGCGGAAAATGAGTCAGCTTCGGGTGATGATAGAATGTCAATCTAGCGCGCAGACCATGGAAATGGTGGACCGAGTGCTGGCCATAAATGACCTCCGCATCTTGCGACTGAGGTGGAAGGCACTCAATGCACATGATAAGAACCAAGACCTATCATCAGAGGACTTGTTGTGTAGGACTTTCGCAATGATGACAAAAACAGAGGGGACAGAGTGCTTGTTTAAGGAAGGGCTGGACAGACTCACAGAGACTGCGCTGAGCGTAATGAGATCCGAAGGCTTGGCCATTTTGATATAGTCCTGGCATTCGTGTATTTAATATGTACATAGCAAACGCTTGAGCACCCTCCTCCCTGCCCTTACCCACCTTTCCACAGCCACGACGTTGGCCCTAGCTTTACTTCTGCCTTCTCCCGAGATAGATAGTATCCAGAACTTACCGAGGGTCTTGTAACAGTGTTGAGGGCGAGCCTAGCAATGGGCACTCAGTAACCAGTTCACCCAACCAGCTGTGGTCCATACTGACCAAAGGTTCGGGGAGGGCACGACAGGAATTTTGATGAGGCACGGTCCCAGAAAGTGAGGCGAGCGAATCAGATGATGAAGAAATGGACTGTATGTTGGGCCCATTTACGGACGTAGCTCTAGCGGTTCCGTCGGATTTTCCTAACATCTTTATACCACGCCTTTTTCCTAACCTAAGCAGTTCCGTCGGATTTTTCTACTATCTTTATATTACGCTCTTTTCCTAACCTAAGTAGTTTAGCTACATGTTTTTTTCTTTTCTACTTTTCTATTTATTTCTAGATTATAAAAGAGTTACTGCTTTCTTACTTTCTTTTATAATACTTCTTTTCCTACTAGCCCTACTAATCCTGACAATAACCTTCTACGAATCCTCTTCTATTTTAATAAACTATAATACTAGTTTTATAGCTATAGCCATTGCATTACTAAAATATTCACCCCAAATCCGCTCCTTATGTTGCTGTCAGATTTGAGGGTCTTCACGCGACAGGCAATAAATAATAGATGAATCTTGATAGGGTCTGAAGATTGTTTCTTTTTATTGATCGATCCTCTGTCTCTGATTTTCTTCCTTAGGTGTTGTGTTGTTACACCCGAGATTGGTGTTACGTGACTATCCCTCTTGTGTCTGCACATGACGTAGGCCGGCTGGATGTTCCAGGTACCTATTATCTGACAGTTGCACACCAAGCCATTGTGCATACTCGTCTGTGTCCTGTCCCTTATAGCCACACTTGCCTATCACTTCTACCCCGTCGCTAAACCCAATAGCGGCATTGTCAGATATAAGGCACATATCTAGTTGTCAGATACAAGCGAGGGTACGCGATACTGTATTGTAGTACAAAGCTCAGGTGTAACCACTTGGCACACACACTCTCCATAAAAGGAGAAAATAGGGAACACAATGGAACAACCACGTTCATCATCAAAAATTCATCATAGATCAAGCCGAATAGTCCTTGAATCTGACAGGCATACACTATTGATTCTGTAGATTAGCAATAGTTATTAGTCCTACTATTTATCGCTCCTTCTAATGTAGTATTTCTGAACTTCTCTTTATATCTAAGAACTTTATAGATTATCTTTTACTATTTACCTATCTATAGTACATTTTTTACTCTCTTAAATTAATGAACTTGCTTATTAATAAACTTGCTTATTTATAATCTATATTTTTGTACTACCCTCGCTTATAGAAACTACTACCATCTATCTTAGAAATCTGCACCACGAAAGTCTAAATCTACACCCAACTCCAAATCTGGACCAGCTGAGTCGCCATTACATGGTGACTCAACCCCCACCTGGCAAATGCCTGCTTGGCCAAGTCTACCACGTTCCTGGCCTCGCTGTGGCTCTCTCTTCGCCACTGGCTGCGCCTCCTGAGAGGTCTGGTTTTGGATCGTCTGTCCGATGAAGATTCCGTCTGCTACGCCGCCGACACCTCCAGTTACCCCCTCAACCACGTCGCCAATACGACCAGCTCGGCCGCGTCCACCACGTCCCCGGCCTCGCTGTGGCTCTCTCTTCGCCACTGGCTGCGCCTCCTGAGAGGTCTGGTTTTGGATCGTCTGTCCGATGAAGATTCCGTCTGCTACGCCGCCGACACCTCCAGTTACCCCCTCAACCACGTCGCCAATACGACCAGCTCGGCCGCGTCCACCACGTCCCCGGCCTCGTTGTGGCTCCCTCTTCGCCACTAGCTGGGAGGCCTGGGAGGCCTGGTCTTGGATTGTCTGGCTCCTGATGCTGTCAGTAACCTAGTATATTGTTCGCTGTGTGGGACATACAGATCATCAACATCTGCAGGTACATCAAGGCCAACCGTTGTTAGAAGCCCAGACGGCAGGCTATCAGGGAGACCCTCTGAGAGGACAACAGGTGCCGCATGGGCAGTCATGCCAGCAGTAAACGCCAAAATGGCCGCGACCGTTGATGCGCGCATGGTGAAAGGGGCTTTGTTAAGGATAGGTAGTCTTGAAGTTAGGTAAAAGAGTGCTGAGGAGTAAAATCATTCACAGAAGGTCTGTGTCTAGAAAATAAGATAGAGAGATGCGAATGATATGAGTTCTGATTAGAGTGAAAGAGGCTCCTTTTATGTCCTTTCGAGATACCTCCTATAGGGACGAAATCGCGCCCCTACCATGCCAAGCTGCTGGCATCGTTTCGACACGTTAGCCACCAAGCCAGACGCATAAACGATAACCCTTCAAAATTCTCTGTTTGTCAGCAAAAAGAATCATATAATAAGGGAGGCTCTTGAAGAAACTCGTAGGGTTAGGTCTTGGCGGGGACGTCGCAACATAGACGACAACCATGACTAGACCCGCATTGCCTTGGCATGAACGGTACTTCCCTAGCACCCCCCGTGCACAGCCTATTCGGCATAACGCGGCCGAACTTGACACAATCGCGCTAATTAATAACCACACTGAACAGAAAGGGGCATAAACGAAGCAGCCGTATTGGGTAACAGGATCAGCGGCTAAGAAACACCTGTCTGGTCCGTGTAGCGTTTCAAAGCCTTCTAGAAGCTGCTGTAAGTGTCTTAGCGGAGCTCGTGCATTTACTCCGACCTCTAACAGTCTGCGCGTCTCCACTGCACCTCCCTTGGCGAACCGTTTCAACCGCTGGTTCTCACTTCCCCCACACAGGCCCAACAGTCGGGATTTACTGACATGCTGGTTACTTGGACGTTTAGCTATTCTCGCTATGCTGTTTTGTTCACAACCAAGGTCTTTGCATTATGCAGCAGGGACGTAGAGAAACGCTAGCGTTAGGTATGCTGTCTTTACCTTGTGCTGCGCTTTACACCAAGTACGCATGCGATATGCGGCAGCGAGGTAACGGCTACAAAAAACCAACGCTCTTTCGGCATCTGTCTATTACTGCATTCCCTTCTTCTTTGGCTTCGCTGTGCCCCTTTTTCTTTTCTTTCGTCTTTTCTTACCTACCTAGCGTAACGCCCCGTTCTCCTACTTACCTGTCTATCTCCTCTTACGTTTGCCTACCAAAATGCACTTCACTTGTCGTACGGTTCTGCTGGCTGGCCTTTTTCAGTCTGTAAGAGGTATGGCCATGGATAATCTTACCGTAGAATTCAACACGGCGGTTGCTAGTGGCGATATTGGCATCCCAGTAGAGCGTGAGTTACTATCTATGCTGTACACAACAACATGGCCCTAACACGTAGGCCTCACAGCCACCATAGACCCTGCCGTGGCTGTAAGGATAGGCACAGAGCAGAGGCTTCCTGGCTCCTACACGCTCCTTCTGGTTGACGAGGCTAGATGCAATGCATCCTCACTGTCTCTTTGCTCTATGCAGTCGGGTCTGGTGTCCTCCTATCAGCTTACCTTTCTCGCCGGCAAGATGGTGTACGAGCTTGTTGACCCAAGCAAGCCCTCCTCGCAGGCACATTACGCCATGGAATTGCCAACTAGTAACCTGTCTCTACTAGATGGCTCTACACAGCTTCTTCTAAACACAACAGAGAGCCAACCTCAGGACCCAGCAGCATTATTTGTAGAGCCGTGGGCTAGCCTACACACCGTCGCAGGGAACGTGTACAATGCATCAAGCGAACAGAATGTAAAAAGAAGCCTGGAACGATCAAAGAGCAAGAGACCTACTAGGACCGGGTCTGAGAAAGCGCGCAAAACGCGGGAGGCTAGGCCCAAGTCAACGAAGCCAGCTATGAATATTACTGTGGACTTTGGCAACGAGAACAAGAACGAGAACAAGAATCATGGCGAGTTACTGCAGAGCACGCCTCTTACTTGGTATTTTGTAGCTCTTGCTGTGCTAGTGGTAGTTTAAATTATGCAGCATAGTCTTACAAGCATATTGTGGATAATGTTCCTTGTGTAGTCTCTGCTTAAGACCAGACCCAAAGACTTCATTAACCACAAACACTTCCACCCAAATGTCCTGTCTATAGACATTTACATTCAGCAGCGAGACAACAACAGTATCTCGCACTTGGGCAAGGTTTTTCGGTTGGGCGCGGTCCCCGCCACTTAGGAGCCCGTCCTAAAATGCAGCTCTAGATAACAGCTACCTAGGAACATTTTTTTGCATCTACCGTTAGGGTTAGCTCGTCTTGGCTGCCGTGGGTTAACGGATGGAACCTTTGTCGTAGATGTCACAATTCCACTACCGCTCACCATGCGCAGACTGAGAACCATGCAAGTATTCCTTTAAGGCCTCTACTCAATGGTTGTCTACTATAAGTTCTACCCCCCATCCAACAATACCACTCCAATCCTCAAACGATGGCCAATCCGCATCATCCCCTCCCTCAGTTCCCTAGCTACTGCGATCGCTCGGAACTCCACTTTCTCTTAGCCTGAGATAGTCGGTGGTTTTCATCTCTGCAAAGGACGCCTACGTCTCTGAATATCTGGCAGAGGCGGCGCTTGTGGTGTTCGTTGATGGATCTGTTGGTGCCAGTCGTCCACTCTAGAGTAAGCGCGTCGATTGGAAACCTAGCGGCAGCTAGTCGATATGGCTCAGCCTGCTTGTGAATAGAGTCTATATCTTTCACCTCTGTTCATTGCTTCTTCCTTCCCTTAAGAGCCGTTTCATCGCCTTTACGTTTCATAGTAGTGGTTTTTGTATACAGTCACATGAATAAAGTTTCTTCCGCCAAGTTATTTCCCCACCAAACTACACCAAAAAGTTATTAATTATAAGATAACGTACTTCACAAGCGAGTTAGTCACACAAGCGAATTAGTCAGGCATTTCTTGGCACCACCAACAACACCACCATCTTCTTGCATCATGACACTACCATCTAATTTTGTATGATGATTACATTGCGCAAGGGCTCTTACGTGTTGGGGCAAGTCCTTATATTATGCCCGGTTGACATACACCCCCTACAGCGGCGCAGAGCTCGACTTGAATCCTTTGGTGTCGCATCGCCACCCTCACTTTGTGTAGCTTCTGGAGGCGCTATAGACTCCTGTGATAGCTCAACTGCCTCCTTGATTGTAATATTCTCTCTTTGGGTAATATACTTGACTTTAACGTTGCGCTCTTTAACTACTTTAGCGTTGAGAGCCTTTGAACGCTCGAGTTCCTCGGTGATGATTGCTGACGCTTGTAAAGCCAATTTAGCGCTCTTCGCTACCTTTTTCATTGCCACCATCGTAGGTGACGTGGACCGTCGCTCAAGCACATATTGTCGGCGTCTTATAGCTCTTTGCTGCTTCTCAATCTGGCGCACCGTTTTGGGTGTGTTGGTGACCGAATTTGTTGAGGACGAACAAGGCTCAGAGGGTGGTGCTGGGTTGATCACACCCAACCCGTCAAGCACTTCATCGGGATTGAATGGAAAAATGCCGGTGGCTTTAAAAGCGCTTTCGATATTGCTGTTACTCAGCGCGTGAGGACGAGCAGCAGTGTAGATCCGAAGGAAGTCGTCCACATCAACGTGGTTCTGGCCATCACGCGCCAACATCTCTACCCCTCGACGATAGCGCTTCTTAACTGAACTGAAGCAGGCAACATCTAATGGTTGCAGAATATGCGAGGAATATGAGGGTAGCCATAGCGGGATAATGTTGTTTTCCCTTGCGTAGGTCTCAAATGACTCTGAGCAGTGGCTGCTGTGTCCATCCATAATGAGGAGTCGATTGACGCCTTTGGTGTGTTGCTTTGTACAAGGGTCAAACACCTCTGTAAGCCATATATAACCTAATCTGTCATTAGACCATCCGGTTTCGCTATGGGCGATTACCCAGTCATCTGGAAGGCCTGCGTCCTTATCAAACCAGACGTTCTGGAACACCTTCCCTTTAGCGATAACCATGGCTGGTATGCGGCGTTTGGCGACATTTATGCATTCAATAACCGTCATCCAGTCACGATCACCAGGCTGTATGTGGTATTTAGGGCCATCTCTTGCCGTCACAACTTTGGCTGTACCAATGTCACCTCTTAGAAAGCCTATCTCGTCCATGTTGTAGATATCATCGTCTTGTATGCTATACTTGTTCGCCACATTCTTGAGAAGCTGTAAATGCTCCTTGATCACCTCAGGGTCCTCCCGTTCTGCTCTTTGGTAGTCGTATTTCTTGCTCTGCGCAATTTGCACTTTAGGGTTGCGTCCAACGTAGTTGTTGACCCAATTGACACCAACTGGTGGGTTACCCCGCAGTCGACGTAGCAAGTTTGCGGTATCTTCAACCATACGCTTGCGAGGGGAGTATCCGCGGGCGGCAAGGTCCAATATCCACTCAGTAATGTCTGTTCTTCATCATCGTCAAGGTTTCTGTTGTTTGCAACGGTTTCGGTGCGTGCAGGGTAGCCTTGGAGGCGACGTCTGAGTGTTTCATGGTTTACGCGATATATACTCGCTGCTCTCCTAATACTTGAGATTTCGTTCCTTTGTAACGCTTTTATTGCACAGTCGATTCTTCCTTCTCGCGTATTGTCCTGAATCTTCGAATTTACAGGCATGGTGGTGATGAGGTAGAGGGATGAAATGTTTTGGCGGGTGTCTTGGCACACTTGACTAATTTGCTTGTGTGACTAACTCGCTTGTGTGACTAACTCGCTTGTGAAGTACGTTATACTGCGTTAATTCCAAAAATTGAAATACTCGCTGTTGTCGTGTTTTTCTTGGCAAACCGGGTACTAGACCCTCTGTCGAGGTTTGTCCCGTCTTGGCGCCTACGCAGGGTCACTAACCCCTTACAGAGGGCACGTGATAACCAGACTACCGTAAAAACTTGCCAGCTTCGCCGAGCGCTAGTAGGGGGGGTCCCGCCAACAGTGGAGAAAAGGTAAGCGGGCAAATAGCAGCCCCGGAATGTGCCCGGACCTGTGTCAGACCACCCTGGAACTTTTTATTAGCGCCGAGCACCTAAACTGTTCGAAGGCAGGTCGCAGCACGTCTGTAGCTCCCTTTTACTTACTTATCGAATTGCCCACAATGCCTCGTACCCCTCTCAGCCAGCTCACCCCTGAAACTCTCAATTCTCAGCGTTCTGTCAACATCAGATCTGGACGTAAGAAACGATCGTTTAAGGATCTGATTAGTATGGGGCCCTCATATAAACCTGATCCTCCTCAAAAACGCTGCTGGCACACTGTATCGCCAAGAAAGAAGATCAGGATTATCCTATATCTCCTCCATCACCGGATTGAGGAGCCTGAGGTGCGCCTAGGCATTAAACAGAAGCAGCGTTGCCTGCAGGGGCTTGAGTGGGATGGCTATTTAAGGCCTCCAACTGCAGAAGAGACTGGTGCTCACTTTAAGGTACCCGCGCGTACTATAAGAGATATATGGTATAAGAGGTACTCTGTTGTGCAGCTGAGTCGAGGTAGCCGCCGAGAGGTATCAGAGGGGAGAGGTGAGAGGCACCCTGAGCTTGAACTTGAGCTATTTCGACAATTTGTTGAGTGGAGACAGATGGGACGGAAGGTATCGAGGTTTTGGTTTCAACGCAGGGCGAGGCTGCTATACCAGACGCTGTACAACAAGGAAGCTGAACAGCCTGTTCAAGTAAGCTTTTACTAGTAAATTATATATATTTACTTACGTTTAGTGGCAGGATAGCTTCAAGTTCTCAAATGGCTGGTTTCAAGGCTTCTGCCGCCGTTGGGATATAACGTGGAGGCGTCTCACTCACGCCTCGCAGGAGCTCCCTGCTCACTATCTTGAGCTAGTGAATCGATTTCTTCGGTTTATACGTCGCAATTCACTTATTCAGACTGGTTTCTATACGTTTTGGCGCTTCCGGTTGTCTGAGATTGTGAATATGGATGAGGTGCCTATACCTTTTGAGTTCTTTGATGGTGCAACGTACCACCTCAAAGGCGAGCATACGATAACTGGATCAGTAAGCAATACTAGCTGGTCAAAGCGCCAGGCAACCTTGGTGTTGTACATCTTTGCAGATGGAGTACCACGATTGAAGCCAAAGCTGATATTTCATGGGGCTCCAGGCGGGCAAATTTGGCGGCAGGAGCACCAGCTTTGGGACCCTCGTGTTACCGTAGAGTTATCTGAAACAGCCTACAACAATGAGCAGCTGTTAGTTACGTGGTTAGAGAAAGAGCTGTTTAAGGAGCTTAGCGGCCGCGAGAGCTTACTAGTCATGGACTCTGCTAGCTTCCACAAAACTGAGCAAGTACGGCAGCTACTCAAGGCCAATCGAGTAACGCTTGCAGTAATTCCGCCAGGATGTACAGGACTGCTGCAGCCACTAGATGTTGCTATCAATAAACCTTTCAAGGCATTGTTGAGGAACCATCTCGAGCAAATCCTTGAGGCTGAGGCTGACGGTGAGGTGAGCGGCCGAGCTGCAATCTCAGCGAGACGTATAGCAGTTACTAAGGCTGTTGGGGATGCCTGGGATGAGCTTTGTGACCAGAAACGGCAGGTAGTAGTACAATCTTTTGTCCATACTGGCATCGCAGTTAGCCCAACTGGCTCTGACGACTATATGATCTCTATCAAAGACTTCGCTGGTCAGGTCGATTTTACTGGCTGGGAGCGAGCTGAGGAGGTTGACGAGGCTGCTGCAAGCCTTAAAATTGAAGAGTCTGACGATGGCTTTGGCTGGGGATTGCCAGATGATGAGGGCGAATTTTTAGGTCGCCAGAAGTACCTATATCAGTTAGAGAGCGTTCTTAACTTGCGATATTTATGCCGGCGGCGAGGCTTACCTAGGACAAGCCGCCTTAACAAGGTAGGCCTCATCGAGAAGCTGCTTCAAGCTGACGCAGCTGGCATGACTGTTGACCGGCCAATCTTTGTCGACGGGCTTGAAAATGAAGTCCCTGCACCAAAAATTACAGGGCAGTATTCCTGGAGTATCGAGTACGCAAGGGAGGCAAGGGAGGAGGAGATAGAGGAGCGTAAATGCGAGGGCGAGTTTGCTGGGTTGCTTAATAGATGAGGTTGTTGTTACTGGATAGATCTTTTGGTGTTGACCTTCTTGAAAGTTCTATCCTCACTTAATTAGGCCTAGCGCCAGCTACCTTTAAAAGGCCTCCAATCGCTCCAGGCAACAGGTTGTTACTACTATAGGGGTCTATTTTATATAGAGCAATCCACCTAACAATAGACTCGCTAGGTATAGAGAGCTCTTTCATGAGAGCACCAGCTTGCTACCTGCCAGCAACCCCAGCGCACGAGCCACCCCACCAAAAAACAACACCAAATATTCGACTCAAAGCCCGCCTCCAGGAGAATTGCTGGAAGAGGTTTTTTGGTGTTAAACTGAGATCAAGCACGATGGCGTTTCACTAGGGCCGCCCATATTACGTTGCATTTAGCATGATCCCGCTAGCAGGGCCCCCTTACTAGCGCTCGGCGAAGCTGGCAAGTTTTTACGGTAGCTCTAGCGAGCCCCAAGAAGCAACTGTATTAGTAATCCAGCTGTGATGCTGCATGTAAATCTACGGGTTGGACTACCCCACACTTCAGACACAACATCAATCAATACAACGCTGCTGCTTATTATCATTATCTCAACTTTCATCGTTTTAGCACGTTCAGTGCGACAACATTATATGCACTTCTATAAACAATTTTTTGTGCACCTACATAGGCTTACAGAATTTGGGTCCCAATCGAAGCTCGTTCTTGAGAGGATTCAAAGGCATGTAAATAGCTCACCCACTTCGATGGTTGAGGCGATCAAAAGCTTATCGAAAGGCGCTGAGGTGATGATACACCAAGGTTGCTGAGCTTCAAGCAGCCAACGAGGCTGCTACGCGACGTAAATCACATAAGGAGCGAGTACAGAGAGAGGGGACCTTAACAGTTGGAGAGGGCGTACGGTTGACAACTCTAAAGGAGTTTGGCGCGCGTAGTGATGGGAGGAAGGCAAAGAAGAGAGAGCGCGCTGATGAGGGCAACCAGCTTTTAAGGCTGTGGACTCTGCAATGAGATAGGCCACAACGCGCAAACATGTGAAAAGAATGTAGAAATAGTCTCTGAATAATATCTATAATTATGCAGCACTTTCAAGCGCTAGTAGCGACTGTAGTAGTGAGAAGTTGGGATTGTTCTGGTAGGGGCTTGGCAACGCTCGCTGGTGAGGTACGTTAGTGCTTGTAACAGTTGCACATTTTGCGCGCTAAGTTATTGCTAAGTGCTGTCAAAGATGTTAAGAAGCCGGACTACTTCTACACCCACGCTCTCTTACCAAAGAAGATATTGAGTGTATTGCGATTAATTTGCACCAGAATTATTTAATTTGGTCTACCCTACGTGTTGTTATGGTACTTTAAAGTCAAGGCCTTCAGTGGTGATGGAGGTACTAGGCACCTTGACGAACAAACTTTAGTCTTGTGACTGTAATTCTGGACACACCTTAACTGCAGTTTGCAAGCCCACCTCCTATAGGAATACACCCGTTACCGCGCACCCTACACGGGTGAGTCTGTTTAATTAGCCTCTCTTTATCAACACCTTAAATAATGGACGAATTCACGTACCGAGACACAAGCAAAATCTCCAACATCACCATTATTTCCAAGGCAGGTTCCGAAGGTGCCTCCTATGGGGAGGATACAGTTCTGTATTTTGTTAGTGGAGATAGTGGAGTTGGATAGGGGTACAGGGAGTGAGTAGAAACGGGGAAAGCTATGGGGACTGAGGACATACAAACCACGCAAAGGAACCCGATGTAAAGGAGAGGAGGGCAAGACACGTGGATAGCTTCATGTTGGCTGGTTTGGATTTAAGGAAGATGTTGCAAAAGAAACTATAGAGTGACAAAGCTTATGTATGGTTTACATTCCAGTTCTTATATAGAGGGGCTAGACGCGCAATCTCAGGTCCGCAGTTGTTTCATTTCATCCGAGCATTTGGACGGAACGGCAAAATTTTAAATTAAATTAGTGCAACGGCCGCCATAAAAGAGCCGAACGTAAATTGAAAAAGCTCAAGCGACCAAAGCTCATCAGAAGAGTCATGAATAAAGGGCGGACGCTTTGCATTAAGTTTCAATAACACAGCCTCAGGATTGTGTAGTACAATTCCAGCGCCTCTCAAGCTTGCAGTTGTTCTGAAATTCGGGCGACGCGTGGCTCGTGGCTATCAACAGTAAGCAACCGATAGGCTCCTACAGTACGCTCCTTTGTATGGTTGTTGAAGTGCTCAGGCTCGTCCATTCAAGGCCCTAGTAGCAGTGCCTTTGGCTGCCAGTTAGATCAGGACTGTGCAGGATGGAGTTCGTCTGGCTATTTGGCGGCGGCCGTCAGTTGAATCAAAGCTGCTATTTCTTCCTTCCGGATGATGGCTGGCAAAATCAAACGGAGCGATTGTATCCGTGCTTTGCGGTTCCATTACGGTGTTTGTGCTGGCCTGCGATCGTCCATCGCCACGGTCGACGTCTTCATTCCCGACCAGGGGAGCAAGAGCACGAAGCCCTACTGCATTCGTAGGGTCCGGGTGGCTGAGATTAGCTTGAGGGTAAGATCGGCGAGACCAGGATGGAGTTGAACAGGTGTCCAGCGAACGGCGACAGCATGTGAGTTTCTGAAATCAGTCACGGTGCTGTGTGCCTCCTGGCAACAAGCGACTGGAACTTGCGTTGAGGAGATGGTGAGTCAGGCGAACTGTGTCATACACCGTACTTCTTGAGCGTCAGGGGACATGAGCCCACCGGTTGGTAGTTGAGTGGGGGTCTATAAGCCGGATGAGCGGGCTGGGAGGCCCTGTTACCAACAAGTAGCGGGTCCTCATTTTAAGTGTGAGGCTGAATAAGGTTCTCGTAATCCTCCGAGTGGACAGGGTCTTGTCGAATTTTGATTTCTAATTAACTCAGTCTAGTGCTCCCAGCTTCTATGGCGATCTCCTGTGCAAGACCACTACAAGCTTCTACTCTTACCGCTGCGTATCTCGTGCAATGTCAGCTCGGCTATATAATTCCTGCGCGCCTTACCAAAATGACCCCTGCATGTAGCTATGCACCTTACTGATTTTGGTGGGGAGGTGCGCAGCAACTAGGAGAGCGCAGGAATTATTATGGCCGAGCTTAAGGGCCTTTTCTGTATGTTTGGCCTCCTCTCTCTATCAACCATAATCGAGCCTCAAAACGCTTAAAGCTTGCGCGTTCAATCGTCCAGGTTGACCAGATGCGAAACGGCGTCAGTGTGGCCAATGGATGGAACGGATCGTCGATCCAATCCAACGCCACAAAATCCAGGGGTATCCAGTCCAATCCAAATCCGGTCCGGTTTGATCCGTTCGGCCTCAGCCGTGGTGGTCTGAGCGGGTGTCGCACTTTTGAGTGCTTAGGTGAGTGGTCTCATATTGTGAAAGATTGGTGTATTGTTCTTGGTTGCACCCTAGCCTGGCTATCTACAGGAACCGCACGGCAAGCTTAGTAATGCAGTCCATCCTGGCGTGCGACACACCCCCTCAGATCTCATTCCGTGTCGGATGAGGTCTGGTCGTCCTGGGCACTTTCCTCTGCACGTCCGTATTCTGGATCAATCCGCGAGGAGATATCAACCAGCCCTAGTTGACGCACAAAGTGAGAATGCCTTTCGGCCGATAGAGGTTTTGTGAAGCCATCCGAAGGCATTTCTCCTGTCGGAACCCACTGAACTGCAACTTTGCCGTCTTTGTAAACCTGCCTCAGCCAAAGACTGTGAATGTCAACGTGTTTCAATTTGGATGTGAGATGAGGTCTGTCTCGTTGGATCAGACCAGTTGTCTGTTGGTTGTCACAGAGAATGCGAGGCAGGTGTTCGGGATCCAACTGTATCTGCTGGAACAGCCTGTATAGACCTATTGTTTCCCTCGCTATGTGTGACAGCGATAAGAGCTCCGCCTCAGTCGTTGACGTGGTTACAGTCTTCTGTTTGGAAGACTGCCACATGATCGGTCCATTGAACAACTTCATTAGGTAGCCCTGCGTGGGACCTTCGAGTCTCTGGATCATCCGCGAACGATGCGTCGCTCGACAGCTGCAGTACTTCATCATCGCCTGTCTCTACTTCAATGGAGTTTTCCAGAGAGCCCGAGAACTCGATGGCATAGTACTTTGTGCTCTGGAGATATGAGAGGACTCGATTTGCGTACCGCAGGTGCTCCGGAGAAGGGTTCGTAGTGAACTGACCTAACTGGCTGGCTGCATAGGAGACATCCGGTCTTGATACTACTGCTGCGTACAGTATCGATCCTACATTTTCCTGCATTTCTGCGATTTGTTGGAGTGTGGCTTGTCCTCCATACTGCTGTGGGCGGTATCCCGACAGCAGAGGCGTGACAGCCGTTTTCGCTGATTCATCGATGCCGAACTTGATACAGATCTTCTCTATGTACCCATGTTGGCAGATCCACAGCCTTTTGGTTTTGGTATCGCGCAGGATGCTGATGTTGAGGAAGGAGGTTGCTTCGCCCAAATCCTTGATCCCGTATCGATTGTCGACTTCGGTCTTGAACCTGTTGATTGAGTCAATGCATTCTGGTCGTGCAATAACCAGAAGATCATCCACGTAGAAAAACAGAACGAGCCCTGTTTCGTTGTTTGTGAGTATGCATGGTTCGTCTGGGCAAGAATGGAATCCCAGACCCTCCAGGATTGAGACTAGTTCGTTGAACCATAGTTTTGGTGACTTGCGCAGCCCATACAGCGCCTTGCGCAACTTCCATACGTTACCCGGTTGTTTGTACCCGGGCGGGCAGGTGGTGTAGATCTCTTCATCCATGTCTGCGTTGGTGAATGCGTTCTTGAAGTCAATTTGATGACACAGAAGCCCGAACGCACAGACGAGGACCATGAGAATGCGGACGCTGCGATATGCGCCGGTCGCTGCATATATGTCGTCAGAGACATGGTGTTGGAGGTCGCCTCTTACGCAGATTCGTGCTTTGTGACGGACGAGGTACCCGATGCCGTCAAGCTTGTAGGTGAAAACCCATTTCAGCGGCAGGACTTGCTGTCCCTCCGGGCAGTCGACAAGTTCGAATGTCTTTTTCTCTGCAAGTGATTGTAGCTCAGCGTCTGCAGCACGTCTGAAGCCGTTTCTCTCAGGATGCCGCCTCAGCTGATGCCAAAAGTCAGGTGGGGGAACTAGATCCTTTCGATGAATTTGCACAGATTGTGCTGAGGCAAAAGCATGTGCCACTTGCTGTCCGAGTCTAGCACGCTCTAAACGCAGAGAATGCGCCTGGCGTCGCGCTCTCTTCTGAGTCTGCCGCGACGTGGATTGTGTTTGCTGGACGCCGATTGCATCCTGTCCTCTCTGCGACAGTTTGGTCGTCCTTCCGGAGTTAGTGCGGAGGTTCTAAATGACAGATGCATTATTGGCTGTCCTTGCTACGGGCATTTCTTGCGCCGTGCTTGTTTGGCGCGGTGCCGATCCAAATGACACCGGCGTGGGATATAGCTGCGGCGCAGGTGCTCCTTTTGATCGAATGTTTGTTTGTGGTTGACTGGAGATTATTGTCGCAGGCGGAGCCATCGGTGGCGCTGACAGCCCTTGTGTCGTTGACTGTGTTATCGTTGTAGCATCCTCCTCCATGGGGCCTGCTTCTGTATCCGTCTCATCGAGGTCGATTTCGTTGATTGTGACTGTGGTTTGTTCTTGTTCGGGGAAGCTTGCCAAGAGTTGCGGATCGTACATGACCCTCTCGTCGACTTGCACATCCCGCGATCTGACCACTCGATTGAGATTGGGAATCCAGACTTTGTAGATGTTTGTGGCTTCTAGCCCTACAGGCCATCCCATCATCGCTCTCTCTTGTAGCTTCGCTCGAAGACGTTTGCTTTCTTTGCTTGCGCCAATGACTTTTGACTGTACTTGTACAACAGGTGTCCACCCTGATGGTGCACTGGATGGATTTAAATATCGGCAATCAGCGTACTTGTGAGCCAGTCCACACACGCAGTCACGAAGACATGTGGGTAGGTTGGTGGATGGCGATCCCGATTCGACATCATGTCTCTTTCGCCGTGGCTGAAAGTCCTCGTCATCTGACGAATTCCGATCACGACCGTGCTTTCTGCCCTGAAGCGTTGCGTGTGCCGCGCGACCTCTAGCTGTTTTCTCGCTTGGAGGTGCCATGGCACGGAACTGCTTGATGCAGAAGCTTATCGTGATCCACTTATCAGAGAGCGTTGGTTTCATCCTACGAAAGGACCTGAGTGCCCTGTTGATCGTGTTCTGCGCCTTCTGCACTACCGTGATGTCGGCGTCTTCGGCTGTGTCGTCAGGCTCGGAGTCGCTTGAGTTGCCCATTGTGATGGAGCCGTTGCTCGCGTGGTTCGGATTGATCTCGTTCAACGCCGTGATGATTGCGTCCGAAATCTTTTCCATTGTTCTCGCAGTCTCTCCGATGAGAGATGCCTGGCTTTCCGACTGTGCATCCTTGGACTTCATGTAGTTGAAGAACGGAGGATTAATGCCCCGGCATGCTTCGACGAAAGCATCGCATATCTGCGACTCGCTTAGATTTTCAATTTGGTATCGCCTTGCGTTGTTGACGAGTGCAGGCCATCGGCCTAGCCATTTGTCCAGGCTGGTGTTGCCGTAGCCTCTCCTGAGCTTTTCGAACTCAGTTCTGACGTTCTGCTTCTGGTCCTTTGCCGTTGGTTGAATGCTATCGGCAAGTGCAACTAGTTTGTCTCGGACGGTGTGTTTGCCGAGATAATGTTGCTTGAACTCCTGGCAGACGGTGATGTCGATTCGTTCAGAGACCTTGTCGTATTTCTTCTTCTCGCTGTCGTAGATGGCCTGTAAGCTGTGATACTTCTGGATCGTATCCTTTCTTGCGGAGTCCGATGGTTTTGTGACGGTGAAGACGAGGTTTTCGATGCCTTCTGGGTCGCAATAGTTCCATACATCGTTTCGGACAGCAAGGTCTTCGATGGAGTTCATCCAGTCAGACCAGTCGTTACGGGAGTTGAGCATCGGAAGGTTGTGTTCTTCGATCGACATCGTGATGAAGTTTTCTTTCTTTCTTGATTCTTTGATGGATTCCTTCATGGGTTGAATGCTCCCTTCGCTCAAGAGACCGTGTCTCGAGGTTGCGGGGTCACTCCTTTACCCCTCATTTCGTGAGAATCGCACTGATTCCTGCGACGAGCATCGTCTTCGCAACAGCAGGATCATTGTGATGGATTCTTGATTGTGAATATGTGAGTGCGCAGGAGGAAGAGTCTCCGGGCTCATAACTGTCGCACTTTTGAGTGCTTAGGTGAGTGGCATACCTGAGTAAAAAAGGCCCCTTACCTATATTTTTTTTTAATCCTCTACTACTACTCTTATTATTGTGCCGTTGCGCAGGGTACCTGGGCAATCAGGTGATGATAGGTTTCCTTTGTCAGCGAAATTTGGTGATAAGAATTGGAGATGCGAGAGATCTCAACATCATGCACTACACACCACGATAATTCACTTCAAAACTGAGATTTTGCGAAGTAGCTAGTGCATTAGCTACGTCAATTCAATGAGATTTCAGACCATTTTGCTTATTACTTTTAATTAGGCTCTATACCTACCTTTGTTTCTAGCAGACTGCACAGGCAGGGCTGCTCCTGTTATTCACGCACATTCGATTCCAGCGTCACTGTCACGAACACACCAGACCTAGCGGGGGACGACCCAGCGGAGGGCCCTCGGACCCATACCGGATAGAGCCCGGAAAGGCTCGGGACTACACTGGAGACGGGCTAGTATATAAACGAGAGCTTTCCCCTCTGAGCAGAGGTTAAGGATTAGTCTTAATACTATCCCATATCACTTAACCTCGACCTCTACCAACAGTCCCTAACAGGACTACACTGGAGACGGGCTAGTATAAACGAGAGCTACCCCCTCTGAGCAGAGGTTAAGGATTAGTCTTAATACTATCCCATATCACTTAACCTCGACCTCTACCAACAGTCCCTAACACAATCCATCTATACATAAATACTAACTTAATTACTACTATTATTAAAAATTTATTAAATCTTATCCTAAATACAGTGCCCTTCCAAAAGTTCTCGCCGCGCACGCACGAGCCACCCTCACCAGCACATGGGCACAAAACTTCAACACCATGAATCTCAGCCAATATATAATATAATATAATTTTTTTTGAAGCAGTAGTTGCGCACGGGTTCAGTATTTCGTTTGCCACCCTCGCGCTTTCTTGCATGCATCAATTCGTCGTGGCATGCTCATGATGAGGCGCCGAATCAGGCTGGCTGGTATGCGACGCCAGCAACTTTTCAATGCAGCGCAAAAGCCATCCCACTCCTCTATAGCTTGACTATAATTGTTGTACTGAGGATAGGATCTATACATGAGCTTTTTGAGATACCACCAGAGGTGCTCAATTGGGTTGAGATCGGGTGAGTAGGGTGCCCAGTCAACAGTACTGATGTGGTGCTCAGCCAGAAATCTCGTGGCTGCAGCTGTATGTACGCGCGCGTTGTCCTGCATGAAAAGCTGTGAACGACGCCATGATCGTAAGAGGCCTTTCTTCAAAGCCTTGATGTAACTTTTGGCAGAGTATCCACAGTTTGGAGCATTAGGATCGCGCTCCATTATGACTAGAGGGCTCCTCTTTGCACGCCCACGTTCATCTAGCCATATTGAACCCCACACCATCTGTGCTACCTTCTTACCACAGCTATAGGTTTTCAGCATTATTGTCTTCCATTTCTCTTGTGAATTGCGAAATACCCGCTCTTGAGTTTGCCCTGAGCCCTTTTGAAAGGAGCACTCATCTGAGAAGCGCAGGGTGCGTCGATGCCACGGGAAATGAGAGTACTCTCTACAGAACTTGAGCCGCTGTAACGCACACGATTTGTTAAGCTTTGGACGCTTCTTACAAGGAGATTTAGTGAGGCCTTGTCCTTTGAGATACCGCCGCAATGTAGAATAGCTAGGTGGCTTCAAAGTAGTGCCATCTGGATTCATGACTACTGCCTCTTCAGCTAGCTCTTTGTACGTAATTTTTGGCTGTGCGCGTGCTTTGCGATAGATGATCTTCTTTTGATGAAGCGATAGTATAGGTGGTCTACCGCTGCGAGGTTTATCTGTTGTTTTGCCAGTGTGTTGATATCTTTTCCTAATGTCGCGTATACCGCGTTCACTGCGGCCAACCGCGTTAGCAACTTCAGCGACTGTAGCACTACCATGCAGCATGCCAATAATTTGATTCCGCTGCTGGACTGTTAAATTAGGACGTCTGCGCGTATTTTGGTCTATTTCTTGAAGAATTTGGCGTTGTGGTGGCATAATTATAATACTGCAAAGTTGAGGTGGTGTTGTTGTGATGGTGCGCAGTCGCACTAGCGCGGCGAGAACTTTTGGAAGGGCACTGTGCTTATTAACTCACCCTTATAAAAACTACCCTATTTAAATACTATATTATACATACTATCACCTCTATCTTTAAAAACTAAAGAGAATACAACTGATAAATTGTCAGAATTTAATGAATCTTTTTGGTCATGATCGTGGATCAGAATTTATTGTATTTTGTTGGTTCTGTTTTCTCTCCTTTTTAAACACAGACCTGATAAATCGATGATACATAGGTGATACCGTCCACGATGCAGTATTCGTATACTTCAGTTTTTATGCCTCTTATCTGACATCTATAGTACAAGGTAATGCTCGGCTATGGTAACTAAACTCTGAGACACAATTGTAGGATTGTATTGCATGTGATTCAATGGCGACGACAGGCTTGAAAGCGGACTTGAGTAGATGCTTACACAGGTCGAATAGAGCGAATGAGGTTGGAAGCCTCAGGCGAGTCGATAGAACGTCAAGCAGGTCAAAGAGTGCTTAAGTCAAGTAGATTACTTCTTGGAGCTGCTGTTGACCCGCGTGCACATGGCATCCAAGCAGCCCAATCGAGTGTCTAAGATAGCAACAAGCATCCATACTTGACCGTCTTGTTTCCAGAAAGCTGAAAGTACGGGAGTGTACCTAGAACGATGGCAGGGATACACCAGTCCCGAAGGTCGTCTTATCCCTCTTCCGTCTGAATTCACGCACCCTTTCTTCGTTCCGAACACCTGGGTCTGGTACGTATTACTATTGTGCTCAACGTCTGATGATAGCGAAGTAGGCCGACCCCCTGGACTGCAAAGGAATCGGAGACTCTCCTCCAAAGACTTTATGTAGATCGCAATCGAAACCAATAGACAGGGGAAACAAAGGGGAGTGCGAATAGCACGTACGTGATCTTATGGAACCTTTTTTTGGGAGGAGAGAAGAGGCAATCGATGCGTGGTACGAGAAAAGCCCATCCACGCCCTACACTCGTGAGAAAACAGACAAGATTATAAGCAACCCACAGGAAGTGCATAGATCCCATTACTACGATGTAACGACGGAGATGTTCATGTTTGGTGGAAAACCAATAGAACTCGGCATCCGCAAAACAGTTGAATATCTCTGTCCCTTGCTGCCGTGAAAAAAGGTTCTGTTTGACATCAGGATCCATGTAAGTGGGAATGTTAATTCTAGACGAGCGTTTGTGGAAGTAGATGTGAAGCGGATTCTCGAATGCATGGGCAACGACTGCAAGCGCGCATGAACGCGTATTTGGGCTCGTCCCTCGGAGCGGGCGATTTTTGACCAATTGATTGGGCTATTCCATGCCCCAACCGCCGAAATGTGCCAGTGGCTTTCGCATGATGCATTGCCCAAGGATGCTAGCGAGATGGGCGACCAACTTCTCCACTCATCTTCTCCTTTCCTGGCCGCCTCGAGTGCTTCGAGTGGGCTCGGCAAGCCTACCTATTCGCTCGCCAACCCCTGATACTCCGCTGGGGGGTTTTCAGGACGTACCAATTTCTACGTCAACTATCATTGCCCCATTACACGCACAGTGCCTCGATATCTCAACCGCGTGGTCCTCAGGCCTCGCATTCGTACACTCGCAAACTCAAGCGATGGCCTGGTGCCATCCCCGACGCTTACCGTGGACATTAATCTTGTTAACCCTGTTTCACCCACGAACCCATCGTATCAAACTGCGATCAAATGCCATCCTCACTTGCTCTGCGATCATTGGCTTCATGTGTGAGCGTCGAGTCGATACTCTTGCTACTAACAAGGCTTAAACATCATGGACTGCCACTGCTCTTATGTTTTCCATCCATGCGTGAGTTGAGATGCGATTACCGTAGCGGTCAGTCGAGAAAAGTAATGATCGACAGGCAAACAGTTCGTCCCATGTCCGCGTCAAAGACTCAAAGCATTCAAAAGGCAAAATAAAGAGAAGGCAGGCTGACAAGGATAGCTAGGCATCAAGGGACCAAGCGGTTTCCATAGGAATATCCTGGCTGTTGACAGGTCTAGAAAGTACGGTGATATCTGATCGGAGAGACCGAAATTTTAGACTTTCGGTGAGACCGAGAATATCGGATTGACCGTCGGCCAGACCGAAGAGCTGAAGTTGAGACGGCAGATATAAAGACTAGGCTGCGCTCTGAAGAAAGAGATAGAGCTAACTCACAAATAGAGATAATTCAAAGTCTATTGAGAATTGCATCACATGTGCCACGTATCTGAGTACTCAAACCAACATAAGCTTGAGATTTTATGTATTGAGACAATTGTGCACCACTCCGTCGGTCCAGAAGATAGCCTACTCTATTGGTTCCATGTGAGCGGTTCTCTGATAGGACTTCAAGGAATCGCGTCGTTTTGTCCGTGCCAGGAGACGCCCGCCCGAGGTTCCTACAAGGAGGGGTTAATTATACCGAAGGTGGACGGTGTAACGACCGGGACGGCGTAACGATCGCTCCGAATACCAAAATCAACCACCAAATTGAGGCCATAGAGCCCCATATAATAGCTATTATCGCGATTTTTTTTGGTGGAGAGGTTCATAAACCTCATAACCATCTCTAGCTATTGATATTTGACCGGAACTTTGACATTCCGGGCTTCAAGGATTCTATAGCTGCAAGCGCGGCCTCAATCGAGCACATTTTGGTGGAGTTATGTGGTGTTGAAGTTTTGTTGTGTTGATTCGGAGCGACCATTACACCGTCTCGGTCGTTACGCGAAAGCATCGCGGGGCACAGTTGGGCTAGCAATCTATCATGGACCAATCTCGACGGCGGGCGAGGGGCCGGCAAGCAAACGCTCGTCCAATGTTTTC
Organism: Pseudopyrenochaeta lycopersici; assembly: GCA_003313425.1. Lineage (NCBI taxonomy): Eukaryota > Fungi > Ascomycota > Dothideomycetes > Pleosporales > Pseudopyrenochaetaceae > Pseudopyrenochaeta > Pseudopyrenochaeta lycopersici. The sequence continues at coordinate 103,257 of NHZP01000072.1, forward strand.
GACTCATGGCCGACTAAATCCGCAAACTCCAGGTCGTGGTCGATACGGTCCACGATTCTCTATATACTGCGCCTGATCCTCGAGGTCCTCTTTACAGCCATACTCCTAGGATTTGGTCCCGTCGTGCCTGAGATTGTCTATCGGTTCACCAATATCAGAATGGGCATGAATTTTGATCCCGAGAGGGACGTTGGGAATTTGGAGGGCAGAGTCGTGCTTGTTACGGGTGGTATGCGACCCCGAACCCCCAATCGATAACATAGTCAGATGCTGACGATTGAACTACAGGTAACACAGGCCTGGGCAAACAAACAATAGCCTACCTCTCCTCCCACAAACCCGCCAAGATCTACCTCGCCGCACGCACTGCGTCCAAAGCCCGAGACGCAATCGTAGACATCAAATCCTCCGTCCCGAATGCCTGCGAAATCGAACACCTGCCTCTTGACCTGTCGTCTTTCTCCTCGGTCGCTGAAGCGGCTTCAACATTTCAAGCGAAAGAATCGCGACTCGACATATTGATCAACAATGCTGGTATCATGGCATCTCCATACGAAACCACAAAAGAAGGCTATGAAATTCAATTTGGAACAAATCACATGGGGCACGCGCTGCTCACGAGGCTGCTGTTGCCGACACTATTAAAGACAGCAGAGGCGCCAGAGGCAGATGTCAGGATCATCACGCTGAGCAGCGAAGTGCACAGCAATCCTGTATCAGGAGGCATAATCTTCGACCAAAACGCGCTTGAGCAACAAGGTGCACGGAAACGTTATGGCTCGTCCAAACTCGCCAACCTCCTCTACGCCCGCGAACTCGCAGAGCGCTATCCCCAAATCACATCCGTCTCGATCCATCCGGGCGTCATTCTTACGGACCTCTTTGTTCACCTGAAAACAAACATCTTCATGAAAATAGCGATTCAGATATATGGTATGATTGGATTTCTATTTCCCGGGAATTATAAGGATCCAAAGGGTGGTGCGCTGAATCAAACGTGGGCTGCTACGACGCGGAGGGAGGGTTTGGTGAATGGAGCGTACTATAAGCCGGTCGGGGTGAAAAATAGTGGGAGTGAATTTGCGAGAGATGAGGGGCTGCAGAAGAAGCTTTGGGGGTGGACAGATGCGGAGTTGGTGAAGCATGGCTACTGATGTTAAACTTCAACACGATCGTTCTGCAGACTTTATCATATGCAGCCTGTAAGCCTAGAATACATCACATGACTGGTCCCCCGTCATGACAAATCAGTCCGACTGCTATCGAGTTCATATCACACATGTACACACACACATCAATACACTCTCAGTATTGCTAATAATATGACACAAAGTAAGTGTTGTGATACGTAACATATGATACAATCTTTTTGATGTTGTACCAATACAATGTGCGGACTGTAATATTGCGACAATCAGTGATCGGAATGGTCTGGTCTGGTCTGGTCTGAGGGTACAGACCAGACCTGTTGAAGCAAGTGATTGTATTGTTGTTTTTAGATGCAGGCGGAATGCCTCATATATATGTACGCATTCCCAACGCCTGTTACATGTATGCTTCAGCCACCGTGATATCCGACAGTCTCAACAAATCGTCAGACCAGACCAAGACCAAGTCAGACCACACCATTCCGATCACTGGCGACAATACAATATAAGAATGTATAGATTGACAGTATATTGTCTATATTGGGTTGCCCATTGTCGGCAAATTGCACTTCTTTGTTGACAACCAAACCCAACACGTAATCACGCGTGGAAGAAACACGTGAGGGAAGGTCGAAGCGCGTTGACTTCGCCATCTGGCGGTCGTCTGCGACCATCCACGTGCTCCTCACCTCTGTCCACCCAGTGTGGTTTTCAATCCCGATTTTGTCAATCTTATCAATCAATCCTTATCAATCGATATCAATTCCATCCTCGAATTGAATTGACGATTGACCACGATTGACGGCCCCTGCACTACCCCTGGTTGCCCTGCCGAACGCCACCTAACAAACGCCACCAAACACACCCACAGGAACCCATAGTATCCGAAGTCCATCAAAGTTCTCTTCTTTTACCTTATTTTATATGGAGCATGGATATTGAACTCAATTTGTCCTTAACAGACCTTTCCGCCGAGGATTCTCTCACTACCGAGGCGACAACAGAGTCCAGAAACACGAGGGGAACTGCGGCAACTGCAACAAGGGCACACTGTCGTCCACCAGGACCAAACGAACCAGAAAAACAAGGGAAAAATAGACTTTTCTATTGCAAATACTGTACGGATGGCTACCGAAGCCAGGCAAGTAACACATTTCGAAACCATCTTGCAAGTGTCCATGGCATCACTGTCGTGGAAGAGCCTTCAGCGATTCATAAATCCACTGTTGACCAGCTTGAACGCCTTTACCTAAAGGCTGCTTCATCAGGGCAAACGCCGCAAAAGGTAGACACTCAAGTCTTTCGAAAGGTACTTGACAAAGAGACCATTACTGAGGCGCTAGCTACGTTAATCATCGCGCGGAACCTGTCCTTTCGTATTGTAGAGTGGCCCGAATTTCATGCTTTTTGCCAGCTCCTCAACCCTGAGGTCGAAGGCTACATTACAACCGCGCACTCAGAGGTCAGAAAGAAGATTACGATGCTCTACGAATGCCGGAAAGATTCTATACGAAAGAGGCTTCAGTCGTCGAGCTCAAAGGTCCATCTTTCAGTCGATGTGTGGTCATCTCCTAACAGACTCCTTCTGCTTGGAATCTGCGCCCATTACATTACAGAAGGCGAAAACGAAGTATGCAGGCTTCTCATCGGTCTTCGTACGATTCCCAGTCATGCCGGAGTGGAGCAATTTAAGGCTCTCAAACCGATCCTTGAAGACTTCGGCATTAGTCAAAAGATTGGATCCGTCATCAGCGACAATGCAAGCTCAAACGATATTCTTTGTTCTGCGATCGGTGACTATCTTGAAGAACAAGATGTCCCTTGGGACACACGAACCCACCGTATACGTTGCATTGGCCATATAATCAATTTGGCCGTTCAGGCATTCCTCTTCCACAACTTCGTGCAGGTGAGGGAGTTGGACTCGTTCGAAGAGCAGGAGATTGCGGCGCGAGATGGCCCAGTTGGAGCTACCGAAGCCCTACGGCAGCCATTTCGAGTCATGGGTCCCCTGGGTAAGCTTCACAACATTATTGTCTTCGTTCGAGCGTCAAGTGGCCGCACTCAGACCTTCATCGACCTAGTGGGAAGGTTGATTCCGCTAGACAACCGTACGAGATGGAACAGCTGGACAAATATGTGCGAGGTCGCACTCAAGTATGAAAGCAAAATCGACGAGTTCTGCAAAGCTTATTGGGCTGACCTGAAGGATGACTTCCTCTCCCCTGTAGACTGGCAAATGATTCGTACCATCCAAACGTTTTTGGGACCATTCCACGAGGCAACCCTGTACTGTCAAGGGTATAAGGCGACAATCGACTTTGTGCTCTTTACTATGGATGTGCTGATCAGGCACCTTGAATCGTCTCTTGAAGAATTCCAAGACGACAAGGAGCTCTGTGCTCGGATCAACAGTAGCTGGGAGACTCTTGGCAAGTATTATAGCAAGACAGATGACTCCCCTCTTTATGCCGCTGGTATCATACTTCATCCAAACCGCCACACAAAGTATATTCAAAGCAACTGGAAAGCATCCTGGCAAAAAAAAGGCCATCAACAGAGTTAGAAAGCTTTGGCGGGGCTACCGGGATAGCCCACACCTTCTTGCGATACCGTCTTACGAAGCCGAAGCGAATCAAAAGACTCAAAAGCCAATCTCTGCATTTCGCAAGATTGCACGAGACCTGGAGGGTTACTCTCGGCCACGCATCCTGGATGAGTTTGACGACTATTGCGATCAAGAGCCTTATGACCTTGGGAATATGAGTGCTATTGAGTGGTGGCTACAAGCTCCACAGAAAACACGCTTCCCAAGGTTGTCAATAATGGCACTTGATATCCTCTCGATCCCAGCAATGAGTGACGAGGTAGAGCGAGTCTTTTCGGGAGCTCTTCGTACAATCTCATGGGATAGAGCGCAGCTATCGGCTCAAACAATTGAGATGCTTGAATGTATGAAAAGCTGGCATCGAAACGCTTGATTGGGATTCTAAATTGAAATGTGTTATCCCATGGTTGCCCTGCCAATAAGCCACAGTGAGAATTGGCGGTGTGATATCTGTAGTGAAAAAGGGGGTGGCGCCTCAATGGCGGAAGTACCAAGAGGATTGATCAATTCCATGTCAATTCCATGCCAATTCAAGTCAATCGTCGATATCGATTGATAAGGATTGACAGGATTGAAAACCACACTGTGTCCACCTTTATTTCACTACAAGACCTAGGGGCTACCGCTATGCCTCACACAACAGCTCCCTTTTGTACTAACGTCGCAACGAAGAGGTTCGTCAGTATGAGGCAGTCTCTTTCGGAGGTCTCTAGCCAGCAATTCCATGACCTGGAAGAGTGCGGAACCTTTAAAGGCCAACCAACGCGTCCTCGCACAGCATCTTCAGTCTCCTCTACCAAGCCACCAACATTACGGGTTTCTCTCATATGCCAGACGAGAATATAGAGACGAGATATTACAATGAGCGGACAAGAAAGAACTGTGGCGCTGTAAGCATTGTAACAAAACTTATGCCTGTTCAGGGGATGCTGCGGCTCCTGCAAAAGCATCTAATGGGCCCTCCTGACAGTCACAGCCTTTCCATACGTGGGCAATCGGTTATAACGGTTAAAAAATGGGCTCATAATCGTTATGGTAGGTACTGCTACAGAGGTCACTAGTCTTAATACGTTCGGTATGCCTCTCAACATTCTTACCTCTGGCATCCTGCAGTAGCTGTGTGGTAAGATTGGCCGACCGTGCCTCTTTATCATCAGGGTGACAGCTAACAAGTGCAAATATAAAACGAATGAAGATGATGCAATCAATGGAGTTAAGGTATGGTCAGAAAGGGGAAGGTACTAAGCGGCCTGAGCGTAAATTTTACCCCATCTATGAACTAGTACGTATATCTGAAGCCCACCTGGCCCTCGATAAGGTCCACCGGTTCTCCCCTCTGCTCCTGCCTCTCGACTTGCTTGTTCTTCTTCCAGAAATAGAATGAGGTTACACATAAGATAAAAAGAATCAAAAACTGTAGGGCAGCGCTTACCCACAGGCCGGTTGCGTACCTTGGTGCATCTTTCTGCTGGAATGTTGTAGAGGCAAGAATGCCACCAAGAGCGCCGAATCCGATTTGTAGAGCACTCCCCACTGATCTCTTACTCTGACTCCTAATATTGTTGCTTTGGTAAGCAAGAATAGCGGGTACGTTTCCCTGCGCACCTGCAACACCAAGGAAGGTTCCGAAGTAGCGAACGCCGTTGTTGGTAGCGTAGGAAACAAGCATAAGTCCGGTGATAACGATGAGACTTTGGATAGCGATAAATGGAGCACGGACTTTCTTCCTATCGGCTAGCCATGCAAATCCAAAAGCAACTAGAGCAGCAGTAATAGCGGGAGGAGCTGACAACGCGTTTGCTTGTCCTCCTGTGTATCCCATACCAACGAGAATAATTGGTAGGAAATACGAGAACGCATAAACCGGCATCGTTGTCGACATAAAGAGAATAGCGTATACCCACAGCCTCCAGTCTCTAAGATGATAGAATAGCACTGCCCACGTTAACGGATCTGCCACAGAATCGCCTCGGTCGTCTTCAATTCTTTGCAAGATAAAGTTAGCTTCGTCGTAGGTTAAGAAGCCTTTTTTTCCTGCTTTGTCGGGGAAGTCAATAATGAAAAACCAGGATATGGTTGCAGCGACGCAGGTGATGATTGCTTCAATGATAAAGATCCTAGATTGAGTCGTGCAGTCAGTGTTTGTGCCCCATGCAATTAGGGGCTAATGCTACGTACAATTGCCAGCCACGCACTCCACCTACACCTTCCATTTGCATAAGGCCGTAGGCGAGAAGATTAGCAAAGCCCCCAATTGCAACCGAAAAAAGGTAAAAGCCACCCAACCTAAAGTGGCTATCAGCAATTAAATTTGTAACTCTAAGGATGCAACACATACCGCTTTTGTGCCTCGTATCTGAGGTACCAACATGTAATTAGGTATACGCAGCCCGGGAAGAAGCCTGCCTCCATAGCACCTAGGAGAACACGGCAGATAGCAAGAGTCCACCAATTTTTAGCAAATGCTTGTCCAATCATGATAACACCCCAGGAGAAGGCGATAAATGATAGCCAATTAGCCACTCCAGCTTTGCGCAGAATAATATTGGAGGGCAGTTCGAGTAGGAAGTAGGTAGGGAAGAAAAGTACGAGGACGGTAGTATATCGGTTCCCGACCTGGAGCTGGAGATCCTGGCCCATACCAGCAACGCGGGCGACTCCAATCTATAGATTGTTAGCGGTCAATATCTAGTCTGTTTGTGTAAGGGGTATTACGTTTCCGCGGTCAATGAATGAGATCGAATAAAGCGCGCCGAGAATGGGCAGCAATCGTAGATCGATCTTCCGTATCAACTTCTTCTCCCTGGCCGGGTCAAAGGCTCCCACAGTGGGAAGCCCGGCTTCCTCTTTCTGAATCGCGTTGGATCTCGAGGACTTGTCGCTCGACATGGTGACAAGGATTTCGACAAGTGGGCCGGCCTATGTGCTGCTGGGATGGTAATAAACAAAGCGTCTTTTCAATTTTGAGTTCGAATGTTTGATCTCGTCCTGTCCTGGGACCACGTCTTTTACATACCGCGACCCGGTGAATCTGCGATCTGGGGTCCGGGGTTCAGGGTCCCAGGAACCTTACCAATTCCCCGCCTCTCAATTCGTAATCGACCCTGCCAAGTCGTCGTATGCTTTAAAGTTGAGGAGCTGTAAAATGTGGGGTACTCTGTGACTGGTTATTTTCCGTCCGGGCACAGAAAGGTATCCACTAGATGCCACTAGATGCGTACAGGGGCTCTTACTAGATATGAAGAGGCTTCGAAGGCGTCGTGGGCTTCCGTAAGCCTCTACACCTTGTCCGCTCCCTTGCTCATGTCCGCGGGGTCGACCCGGGGATCACACGTCTACCGAGGGGTTATACAGCTACCCGCTTCCTCAGGCTTTCGATCACGCCAGCCTATAGCAGTGCACGCATCCTTCTTTGCCTCTTGGCGTCAGGCTTGTCATCAAATAAATCAAATCAGATTGAAGGTTCAATTCGATTTGATTTGATATCACCAAATGTTGATTTGATTTGATTTGATTTGATTTGCCAAGATTTGGATCTATTTGGATTTGATTTATTTGTTGACAAGCCTGCTTGGCGTCTTCTACTATTGCTACGCTATTCTTAAACAAATACTCAGACTGGGACTCAAACTCAGATGTGATCGTAACATGGCGTCATTAGCTATCCCAACGTCAATGACCCGCCTAATTACCGACATTGTGCATGGACGGCAGGACGGGACATAGCCGTCCGTCTCCAGGCATAGATTGATATTGGCAACCACGCATGCTATCTTGCTGGGCCCATTCTAAGCTGAGATTGAGGAAGGACTACGGCCGGAGATAACTGACGACGAAATTTGGCAACGGGAGTGGGTGCGCGCGGAGTTTGCAGAGCCCAGCAGGACACATACTTCGTGGTTGCAAACCCTGCCAAGAGGCACACGGATTGCATCGAGCTTGGCACAGCGGGGCGCGGCTAGCTCCGTCCCCACAGATGCGCAGCTAGTTCCCGGGCTTGCATGGAGACCTGGAACTTGCCGCGCGAAAACAAAAAGTTTTCCCACACCAGTAGTCTATCAGAGGTGCAGTACCACCGTCCGAGCAATGGTGATATCGCAAGGCTTGGACAATCTTTTGTCATGCGTGACTGTGGCGAAGCTTGAGCGAGAAGTCCTATAAGACTGGTATTACGTGTAGCACAAGCAGGCACAGCATGGATACCGAGGTGGACGGCGTAACGAGCCAGACGGCGTAACGAGCCACCCAACCACCAAAATCAACACCACAACTTGAGGCTATTGAGCCTCACAAAATAGCTATTAACGCGATATTTTTTGGTGTTGGGGCCTAGGGGCCTGTGCAAATATATATAGCTACTCAAATCTAATTAGAGGGTTGATTTCCCTGCTGCGTCGTGAGCGAGCAGGTAGAGCGCCCTCTGCGCCTTGTGCAGACCCTCCACTATCTCTAGGCTGCGCAACCTCTCTATTTTTTAAGATTGCTTAAGTAGCAGCCTTAAGCCTTATCTTGTTCCCCTTTTAGGTAATTTTAAGAGCGTTTTGAAGTCGTTTTTGAGTCCTACGAGCAGCTGCTCGAGAGGCTTGATCCTTAGCCTTTTGAGCTCTCTCCTTCTCTCTTAATAACTTAGCTGCAACCCTCGCAGTACGCCTAATCTCCTTTGCCTTAGCCTTAGCCTGCTTCCTTGCCTTACGGAGCTTAGTTGCTTCAATTTTTTGGAGTCGTTTTTGCTCCTCCTTAAGCTCCTGCTGCTGTAGACGGTTACGTGCTTCCTTCACCTTCCTTAGAGACCAGAATACAGCACTACTATGGTACTCCTTAGGCTGCTCTAATAGTAGGACCTTGCCTTGCTTCCTACGTCGCCTCTTATTAATAAGAGCCTCTCTAAGGCCTTGAGCCTTGTGTTCAAGCAGCGTTTTCTGCACTGAGATTGAGTGGAAGGCCTGGCTCAGCTTTTGAGCTCGTGGATCTTGTCTATCCTTGACAACCTGGCGTAGTAGGCCCTCAGTTTTCCTCCAGTTTGAGGCGCTCAAAGTTGAGGAGTTACTATCACTTAAAATTGCCTTAGGAGCCTTAATGAGGCTAAATCTCTTAAGTATTACCTAAGGATTAAAAGGTGATAGGCTAGTAGCTTCAAACGCCTTAAGGATAGTTGATTCCTTAAAGGAGTCCTCCTAGGCTGCCATAAACAGTGGAAAAAAGTCTCTTTTACTTATTAAAGTAAGCCCTTGGCACCTCTCTATAAAGGCTAAGATCTAATTTAAGTAAGCTGTTAAGAGAGGCTTAAACATAACAACATCTAGTAGTTAAAGCGTGTGAGTTGAGTGAGGAGGATACACTGTAAGGAGGATCTTGTTTTAATTGCAGTACTTAATAAAATCTATTGTAAGGTGAGATCCGTGGCTATTAAGGATAAGGAGCCTATAGGAGGAGTGCGCCTTTACCTTTGTCCTGCGATCAAACACCTGTTTAAGCCATGCTAGGCCTATATCATTGTTGGTCTATCCTGAGGTTAAGGAGCTGAAAAAGACTTGATGAGACTCAGAATCGCAGGCCTGCAACCACGAGTCTTAAATTAAGCTTAAGGCTGATTAATATATGAGGGCAGGCTTAAGGGCAGATCCATCAGCGCATACGCAGGCCAGCAGCGTTATCTACTCTCGACTACCATCCTAGATGTAAGCCTTAATCTTGCGCTCCTTATATAGCCTCCTACTAAATACCCTCTTTGACCTAGTAACTACTCCTAGCATAAAGCCTTTCTTATCTATATTATATGTATTGCGAGACTTAATGTTGTATTAGCTAATCTTATCACGCAGGAGATTAAAGTAGAGGGTGTACTTTGCCCCTGAATTAGCTTGGTGGCGCGATCGATCGATCCTAGTTACCTAATTTAAGATGAGCTTAACCGTGTGATTCTTGATATAGCGATTAACCTAGTGTACGCCAAGCTCTTTTTTTACAATCTGTAAGCTAAAGCGTTGTATCATAGGCCTAGTAGGGGGTAAGCCTTGCTCTGTAAGGCGTTTAATGTAGTGTAGGAGCTCCTGCTCTTGATAGGGGTGGAGAGCTTGTTAATTTTCTGCCTTGGTGTTGTGTGAGCCTGATACTCCTTGGTGTCTCCGCGCGAGCGTTGTACGGTTACAGCAATACTTTTTTATAATTTCTTGATAACTAAATTTTTCTCCAGGCTTCAGCGATTCTATAGCTGCAATTGCAGCCTCGATTAAGCTTATATTGGTGAAGATATCGCTTGTTGAAGTTTTGTTGTTGTTGAGGAGGGGTGGCTCGTTACGCCGTCTGGCTCGTTACGCCGTCCACCTCGGTAGCCCTGAACGGTTCGGGCCGTTCTCGGACGGATATGCTCGCAGTCCATATGCAGGTGAGAAACACTACCACGAGCACACGGACAAACAAACGGTAAACTATACACCTGCTGTTTGTGTCTTAGAATGATTTCATAGAATGAGGATAACGACGAGAATTGTTCTAAGTGAGCATTCACGGGCAGTGGGTCAAGTGAGGAGGAGAATTACCGACGCACCAAGGTTCTTCATTTCGATTTTTTTTTGGACCTGTACGTATGCTATCCATATCAGCACCGAAGTCTGCGCCGATATGTCCGATGCTTGGCATCGTCGTAGAAGGTTGATCCCAACTCAGCTTAATAATGCTGGCCGTAATCAAACCCCCTGAGATGATGAATAATTACACATATAAAGATAGTTTGTTGCTATTGTGTGGCTATTGAATATCTACTAGCTGACCACGTGAACATCTCTTTCCATCGACATGAAGTTCTTTACGACCATCCTTCCCGCTATAGCGCTTCTCTTGCCTGCAGTCCGCGCGATTAACATGACATTCTACAATCCCCAATGCGGGGTTGACTACGCCTTCGGTCCATTCTACGAAGAGTAGTTTCTCCCTCTAGAATTTCTCTTTCAACCTCATCTGACTTTGTGATAGGTTATTGTTGCAAGCTGAAACTCCCACATCGACAACAGAATTTACGGATTTCTTCACCGCGAATGGGTCCATGATCGTAACGAACAACACTGCCCAGGGCACAGAGGATGTTCTGGCGTTAAGACAGGCTCTATTGCCGGTTGATGGGTCGGTTCGATGGAATGTGCGTTACTTCCCTGGGGAAGCGGCTTGACCTCTTGGAGCCAAAATCTAACGTGAATAATTCACCGCAGCATTTCCCAAATATCACATTCGTGGCTGAGGATACAGATACCACGAAGACTTACCAGCTCTCCGGCATCTTGCACATCATCGAAGCTGGCAACTGCTCTACAACTTAGTGCGTATACATCTTAGCGACTTTGCTTATGTTATACTTCATTTCCGTGCTGACACTGTTTTAGTTTCTCGACCCGATTCACGGTGACGAAGAATGTGATGTCGAAGATTCCGAATTTGCAGCCTCGATCCGGAAGTTTGGTCACATATGATGGATTTCGCGTTGAGGGCTCGTTGGATCCCTGTTTTGCGTCATATTGATCTTGAGACGGATAGGGGGAGGGTGAACACTCGGCCGCGAAGTCCTCGCCCCTACCACATTTTATCCAGCAGGCCCCACTCTCTAACAATCAGCCCAGTTTCTCGCTACTCAGATAGAGGCCTTGTCGATCGCTCCGCCTACAAATAAATACATCCTTCTATGTGGACATTATGTTACTCTATGGACGAATTCCATGCTAGTCCCTCATTGTTGAAGACCAAGTCCTCATGGGATCAGAGAGTCTCTAAATCGGAATGTTTGTCCTATGCTTGTCGATCTACCTTTTCGTACTGGTCATTATACGACTTGCTGCTCATGCGCATAGCGGTCTTGACAGCATCCACATACAAGTCTCGATTGTATAATTGTAATATCGAAATCATTGATACTCAGACCCGGGATGTATGGTTGACTCAGGTTTTTGGCCCTCCGATTCGTCCTTGGTTCCACAGATTCAGCACAGCGCCGCCGTATACGCTAGCCTGATTGCGTCCTTCCAATGTAATCCTGCTAAACCCAATCCATCACCACTCCTATGCTGATGCATTCAGCGGCCCGAATGTAACCCTCGGAGGATTTTCACAAATCGCCGCAAAATCCTTTTGTCACTGCCCTCAGGTGCGATATGGTCACGGAGCTTCATCCATTTAACGCGCACGCCTCTGCATACCCACACGTTGAGCATGTGACATGACTTACACAATGTCTTCAATAAACGATCTACCTTGTCCGCTGTTTGGATCCCATCTGAACTCCAGATCGCGATATACAATGGTCACGAGCAAGGAATAATCGAAAGCGATGATCGAAACTACGTCAGAATTCTGCTATTCCCACGGTCTAAGGCCTTAAAGCGCAAACATTACGACTCATGGTCTGTGGTAGTTGTGATGGATTCCCATTCGCTCAGCAGTGCCTCTGTTGCCTGCATCTTCCTTCGAATCGCGGGTGGCGAATCAGACCCCAGAGCCACACGCACTGGTACATCCCTACCCTCCGCTAATCCAGTGTGCGTCAAAATGTCGATCAAGATCTTTGATCCCTTAGCTACATCACCGAGCTGTTTGTTATGCGTTGCACTCAATCCGGCTCGCAGTTGCCCCACCTGCGTGTCATCGTACTCCTTAAGTCGAACAGCTGAGGAGACCTGGGCCTCAGCTCTTAGGAAGCCAGTCCTGAAGTATCCAGGTTCGAGTACAGTGACTTTAATGTCGAAAGATTTGAGCTCCGCACGCATGGCTTCAGAGATTCCAGAGCAAGCCCACTTTGTACCGGTATAAAGGGTGTAGCCAGCGCCTCCGACCCAAGAAGCGAGAGAACCAAAGTTCGAGATAGTCTTTTCACCAGGGGTTGCGCGGAGGTATGGAATGAAGGCTTTGCAAACGTTAAGCATACCGAACACATTCGTGTTGAAATGGTCATAGTCTTCTTGGGGTCTGTACATGTCAATTTTGATCTTTAATGTAACGTTAAAGAAATGACTCCCGACGTCTCCTCAACAGCACCGACCAAAAGGTATCCTGCGGCATTCACGAGATGCGTGACATACCCATATTTGTTATTTGTCTCCTTTGCAATCTTTTGCAGCTCTGGGAGGGGTGCGGTGACATCGAGAGTGATAGTGTCGGCACCTTTCTCAGCTAAGTCAGCAATTTTCGAAGAGCTTCGTGCGCTAGCGATGACTTTGTGACCGCGGGACAGAGCCTCAAGAGCCATGTACTTTCCAAAGCCTGAGGAAGCACCTGTAATGAACCAGACTGGCGTGGGAGGAGCCATGTTTAGGGAAGTTCAGGTACTGTAGTTCTAAGCGTCAAGGATTTGCGAAGCCGAGGAGTCGAAGTTTTGAGAAACAGAGGAAGTTACGAGGTCGAGAGCAGTGGGTTGCAAGGGACGATCGGGTAGCCTAAGAACAAACACAATCGTGGGCCCAATTCCTTTTATCCCTAACTGCCTGCTTCTTGAGAGCGAGTCCGTGAACCGGATGCGAGGAAGCGGGGATTGGAGCGGTAAGCTAGCGCTTTACACCGTCTCGGACTTAATTAGTGTCAAAGGTGGCGGGGTAATGAAAGGAGCTGAATATCGATTACAAAGCCGAAACACAGGTCTCGCGACGCCAAACCTTTCGTATCTGAGTCGTTAGTGCCCAACGCTGTTCCGTTGGATTTCGGAGCCTACAGCAGACCGCCATTTCCCGTTCTGCGTACTCGAGAAATTTTTAACACCAGGAAACTGCACGCGGTTCACTGCCATGAACTCATTCGATGGAGATAGGCTCTTAGAGGACACAAGAGCCATTCATTGGCCTCTACACCACCAAAGTGCGCTTGCTTTCGGCCTTGACTACTACACATTGACTGTGAAGTGATCAAACAAAAAGCAACAACTGATGATGCTTTGAGCTAAACTCTGTACGGATGGGCTTGTGCGATCATCACTCTTAGAGCAACTTTTGCCTGACCAAAGTGCGACCGGTTTGGACCGACTATATTTGCCCGACCTGACCTGCTTGCTACACTACGTTTACCAGACGCGTAAATACGCTTGTTAACTCCATTTCATGCTAATTATGCCATAAATGGTATAAATACACGCAGGAGCAGCTCAGAACCTATCTCATTCCCACACTTCAAATCAACTGCGCTGCTCTCTTCGCAATGCCACCAATTAACAAGTATACTGCGGCGCATCTGTCTACCAATGGACCGGGAGATGCTCGTCCCACCGCTTTCGAGATCCTCAAAGATTACGGCCTGGAAGGGCAGCTTTCTGACAAGATTATACTCGTCACTGGTGCCTCGGCTGGCATTGGGGTTGAGACTATTAGGGTCCTTGCCAAAACTGGTGCAACAGTGTTCGCAGCTGCTCGAGATTTAAAAAAAGCAGAAAAGGCTCTTGCTGGGTTCGAGGGCAAGATCGAGCTGATCGCCTTAGACCTTGCATCGCTGCGCAGTGTGCGAGAGGCGGCGGCAGAATTTTTGAAGCGCAGCGGCGGCAAGCTCAATATTTTGGTCAATAATGCCGGCATTATGGCTCTACCATCTCGAACTGTCACCGTAGATGGCTATGAAGCCCAGTTCGGCACGAATCATCTGGGTAAGCAGCTTTAGCTTGTGCCCCGCGATACCATCTTCTTTCGCTGACTTTGTATAACAGGTCACTTTTTACTTTTCCAACTCCTTAGTCCGGCCCTTCTACGCTCCACCACACCATCCTTCCACTCCCGTACCGTTATCCTAAGTTCGTCCGCTCATCGGTTTTCTGGCATCCAACCTGAAGATTACAATTTCGAAAAGACTCCGTATAACGAGTGGATCGCATACGGTCAAGCAAAGACAGCGAACCTCTATATGTCCAATGCAATCGAAAGATACTACGGCTCTAAAGGTCTGCACAGTTTGGCCGTCCATCCTGGCGTAATTCAAACTGAATTAAGCCGTCACTTAGATCCTGCCTTCTTAGAAAATATTTCCAAGGACGCAAAGATGGCCGCACATTTGAAGTCTATAGAGCAGGGTGCCGCAACAACTGTGCTTGCTGCGATCGGCAAGGAGTACGAGGGTATTGGAGGCAGATATCTAGAGGACGCGGGTGAATGGGGACCTGTGCAGTGCGAGAACCCTACTACCGAACCTGGGCACGCCTTGTGGGCATTTGATTCCGCCAAAGAGGATCAGCTGTGGAAGGATTCTTGCAAGCTCGTGGGTATTCAAGAGGACTGAACTGCAGACCTGAGGACTTGTTTATAGGACTTGTTTAAAAACAATAGTACATACGAATTCGTTTAGATCTGGCCTACAGCATATGATTAAGTTTCGGGCAGTCAAAAATTCCCGAAGAATGCCGTTGATTAGTTAAGCGGTCTTTTTAAAAAGCAGTGAAGGCGCGAAGAGTAGCTCCCAACATCAGCAACTCGTAGGCTTTGGAAGGGTTTCAGGCAGGAGTGCGAGGAGAAGTGAAAGCTATATAGTGGCAAATGGTCAAAAATTGGTGATAGCGATGTAGAGTCGCGAAGAGCGCATGTTGATGGATTACGTATCTCTGTGTGGGAACATGAAGTCCGCAAGAAGGATGAGAGCCTTGTTTCTGCAGGATAATGAAGCTCTCGAGATTTCATATTGTATCAAGGAGTAATCTAACTGTATAGGGTAAGGATAGTGTATGAGGATTGTGTCATTTGGGAACAGTTTACCTTTAACGGATGGACGGCAAAAGGTGACAAAGAAAGCGTTCCTTAACGTCCTTAACGTCGATACACACTACCTTGATAATAATAGTAATAGAAACGAATATCCTATTGTGTTACGATAACTAGCCAGTGCTTACAGAGGTTAGAGATTTAGCGAAGATATTAGTAACATAAATATGAAGCTCACGATTAAGTCCAGCTCAGTTCGCTATGTTATAGTTAATAACGTACCTCACGGGCAAGTCGGTCACACGGGCGAGTTGGTCACCTCAAATGACTAGGGAAAATCAAAAATCTAGGCTTCTACATCTCAAGATCTACTTAATAGAATTCTCTAAATTTTTTACTATAAATCTGCATCTATATAAATAACGTGTCTTATCAGTATCTGGCGCACCCCACCAAAACGCGTAATGCTCTTCGTACGATTGCTCCCCATCCACCAAATCAATTTAATAGGATTTTAAACTATGATAGATTAGGCAGATTTACATTGACGCCTATTGTGGCCTTGAATATGGCACTTGCTGCACGTTGGTGGAGCTCTTGTTCGTGCGCGAGCAGCCTCACCTTGGTCACCCTCTTGGACACCCCTCTCAGCCTCTGTGACTAGCGCTTGACCTTCCTGGGCCTGGAGGACACCTCTACGAGCTATATACTGCATATGTTATTGACGTTTACGTTGCTGGCGCTAATTTGAAGCACGTAGCTTTGTATTCACCTTAGCAAGGATTGTTGCTGATTGCATAGCAAGTTAACAGCCCTTTATAAGCTAGCTGATAGCTAGGCTAGTAGGGCTCTAGGATTAGCAACGAAGGAGGTCTCGTACGAGTCAAGCTTAACGTGTTCCACCACTCGGTGGCCAACACCAGTCGGAAGCCCACCCCATCAAAACGCGAGGATCTCAATGTGCGATAACGGGACATCCACGCAGTCAAATTCCTAGCAAATATAGTATTATTATACTCTATTTCTGTCTACATTGAGTTCGTTTGTGACCTTGGATATAACAGTTACTGCAGGTAGGCGGCGCTCGCTGTTGAGGGCGAGAAGCTGTAGCCTCCACCATCTCATTATGGGCTATATCAGCTGCTACAGCCAACACGCGACCTGTCGCGACCTGTAGTACGCCTCCAGTTGCTATATATTGTCGCTGCGTGTCCTTCTGACGTCTTCTACGGGTGTGGAGGGCACGAAGTTTACTGTTTTCTTCAGCCAAAATCGTAGCTAAGCTCATCGCAAGCTGACAACCTTTGACGAGCTACGCGAGAGCCTTGCTTGAAGGGCTCTGCGATGGACGCTGAAGGAGCTCACGTACGAGGCGAGCCTGTTGATCAAGCTGCGTCATCGTACGAAGCGTTTCAGCCGTCCAGGCAGGCTCAAACGTAGTTGACTGCTGCGGTAGAGACGGCGTACGGACAACAGTAAGCGTTTCTAGGACGCGTTTAGGACTAAACGGGGCAAGGCCTGTTCCCCGGAAGCCTCTAAGGACGTTTAAAATAGAGAAAACAGCTGGTCGTATACGTGGATATATATAGAGAAACTCGTTCTTATCGACGTGGTAGACGCCCCGGCGAGCAAGCTCGGTCACCTCTTGTCCGTACGCTGCCTTAAGCGGCGAGAAGCACCTAACATCTAACGGCTGAAGCTTATGTGACGTGTGGGCAGGCATACAGAGACTAATTATGTTCCTCTCCTTGCAGTACTTATCGAACTCAGGCGTTACGTGGCTGCTGTAGCCGTCGAGTATCAGCAGGCGATAGCCTCCTACAGAGGACGAGGCTGTGTGCAGGTCAAAATGCTTCAGCCACTCGAATCTAAGGTCGTCTCTTGTCCAACCGTTGTTGCTAACAGTAATAGCCCAGTCGTTAGGCAGTCCAGCTAGGTACCAACTAGCCTGGTGGACCTTCGCCTTGAGGATAATAAACGGAGGTAGAAGGCGGCCCACTGCGCTCACACACTCAATAGTTGTTACCTATTCACGATTACCTGGCTGTACGACGGTTGCCCGACCAATAGTATCAGAGCTAGTGACAACCTTTAGCGTTGAGGCGACACCCATCGCGAAGCCAGTCTCATCAAAGTTATAGGTATCTGCGTCTACTATCCCGTAGGTCTCGCGCGTGTCCTGTACAAGACTAAACCACTCGTTTATTTTCACAGGATCCTCGCATTTCGCGCGTTGTGAGTGAAATTTTCGGTTCCACTTCGTCTGAAGCTCTGACTGCGCGTTAATAAAGCGTGACACCTAGTTCTTGCCAAGAGGTGGTAGTAGAGGCTGCCCGCCGCGTGCGGCGAGTAGGGAGTCTGCTATTCGTCGTACGTCAATAGTCTAAGGCGGAAAACCTCGTCGATCAAGGTCTAGTATCCACTGAACGAGAGACTCCTCCTTAGTAGGTAATAGCTTACGTTTGCGTGCGTTAATTGTTAAGGTAGGCAGGCGGCCTTTAAGGCGGCCTCGGAGAGTTGTTCGAGGAACATCATACAGCTGCGCGGCCTTATGCACACTTGTAATTTTTTTAAATTAATCGCTTTAGACGCAAGAAGGACACGGCCCATCCTTTGAGCTGCGTGAGGCGGTCGTTGAATAGTCATGGTGGTTGTTTTGAGAGCAGTCGTGTTAGTGTTGATGAGGCGGGCCACCGACTGGTGTTGGCCACCGAGTGGTAGAACACGTTAGTATTGAAGCTGATTAGTCATATGTGGCGTCTCAACTGTCTAGGCTGCTCCTAGATCAGCTACTATCCCTTATAGAGATGGTATCCTAATAATAGTAAGGTACGTCAAGACACGCTCTAGACTAAATAGGATGAGCCCCGTTACTTGAAACCTAGCCTTAACGTTGCTCCTTAATAGAGCAGTTAGCCTAACCCTCTAGTATATATATATAAAAAGTTAAGCTTATTAATATAGAAAACGCCTTAGCAGGTAAGCTCAGGCACCTCGTATCTATATGTCAGAATTTAATGAATGTTTTGGTAAGAAGGGATGAGAATTGGTTGTGTTGTTCTTGTTCCCTATTTTTCTCCATTTTATGTAGTGTGTGTGTGTGCCAAGTGGTTACACCCGAGCTTTGTACTACAATACAGTATCGCGTACCCTCGCTGCTGTGCTGTAGATCTAACAGAAAACTCTTTCCGGCACGCACCTTGGTTATCACGACAATCTGACAGGTAGAGCCTATACGTGCGGGGGAGGCATCGGGAGCTGCATCGCCACCATCAGCATCAGTGTCACGTCGTGGCTGCAACATCAAGTCACCAGCTAAATTAAAGTAACCTTACTCAATTGCATGCATTATAAGAGTACTCCATTCCAAAATCTTATAACAATAGCTATTAAGGTTGCTCTACGACCACGTTTTGAGCTAGGGTGTAATGCTGTTCACTTGTCAGAATTTAATGGATCTTTTTGGTCATGATCGTGGATCCGAATTTATTGTTCTGTTCGTTGGTTTTATTCTCTCTCCTTTTTAAACACAGACCTGATACATCGATGATACATAGGTGATACCGTCCACGATGCAGTATTCGTATACTTCAGTTTTTATGCCTCTTATCTGACATCACTACGCGTTCAGTGAACCCGCGCGTTAGTTGCGCCAAGACGGAAATTGAATTATTTTTCAAGCAAACTATATTGAAAATAGCATATGGTAAATACTGATAAAGGCCTATTTCCAGCCCGTTCATGTCTGTGTACAGACTCTCTCTATCAATCATCGATCCTTGAGCCAAAGTTGTCTATCTAACCAACACAAACAGCTACGAGTCGAGCGACTCCCAAAACGCACACCTACGGCCCGCAGCGTATTCGGTAATAATGCTCACACCAGTGACATTCAAGTCAACCGTGGACGCATTCGACTCATTTCCTGGATAAGGCAAAGATTCTAACCCGTTCACGTTCTTAGGCTGTCCACTCGTGACAAACTCTGCAATCCAACGCTGGAAAGTATGCGCCGCCTCCTCACTAACGACCCCACTCAATGTGGCTGGATTAAACGGGCCTGCCCCTCCATCATCGTAAAATGTGTACTCGAGATCCACGCCGTGGAGTCCAGGTGGTAGGCTAAACTGGTAGGAATAGGCCTTCTGCTGGTAGGCAGTGAGAACAGGTAATTTGTTGCAGACGATGATCACGTCGGCCCTCATGTTAGAGGCGCGACCGTATGGATCGGTGTATCCATAAGTTCCATCAAATACTGCCGGATAGAGTGTCTCTGTTACATAATCGAGATTTTCCTGAGTCATAGAGGGGTATAAGGCAAGAACCGAGTCTGCGAAAGTGGTGACATTAGTGGCGTTGGGCGGTGTGAAAAGTACACCTTCGTCGGGATTGTGGCCGACCATAATGGTGACGTTGGGGTCAAACCGACCATCAAGGAGGGAAACTGCTGGAATAGCGGGAATAAAATCCCCGTCGACGGTCGGTCCAAACGAAAAGGTGCCATACGGAGAATCCCTTACCACAGCCATATTGGCCCTTACTAGTGCTTCGGTTGAGAGTTGTCTTGCTTCCTGGAGGGTTGAGACGTTCAGTCGGGCCAAAAAGTCGTTGAAAAGCCGGTCTTGCTCAGCAATTGGGGGATGCGGAAGCCAGCCCGGTGATTGTAAAATTGCTTGGCTGAATGGAGCACCAGCGTCCTGGGCACCTTTGCCTTCTTGACCGCCATAAGCCTAGAATAATTAATGCGGCCATCCATTTGTAATGCAAGGAGTTACAACGAACCGTGATTTGATGTATAATACTGCCTGCGCCAGCACTCTCGCCCATGACTGTAACTCGTGTGGGGTCTCCGCCAAACTTCGCAATGTTTTCCTGTACCCACTCCAAGGCGAGGCGCTGATCGTAAAGTCCCACATTGGGTGTGCCATCCTGTTGAAAATCTGGGCCAGAAAGCCAACCGAAAGCTCCCAAGCGGTAGTTTAATGCTACGAAGATCATCGTATCGTTGCTTCTTCGCAAAAGACCACCAGGATTACTGAGGGGATTAGTGGCCTTCTCACCAGCAGTGTATCCGCCACCATAAATCCAAACTGGTCACGTTCATCAGCAAATGAATAGCAAACAAGTGAGTATCATTGATATTGAGTTTAAATAAGAGACACCACTGACCTAAAACAGGCGCGCCTGTTCCATCTTCTGCAGCCTCGAATAATTTTTTAGGCACCATGACGTCTAAGAATAGGCAGTCTTCAGTCGTCCTCGGGTCAATCGGTGGCAATGTCTGGCCGGCTGGGCTGCTTGAAGATACGTTGATTGGCAGGCCCGCAGTGTACTGGGACATAAGTGGGAGAGCGGTGGAAATCCAGCCCGTGGGAGCTTGCGGACAGAGCCTTGGTATATTTCCAGTTTCTATCGCAGATCTATTCACAGCTGGAGGTTGAGGAGGAGCGAAGCGTAGGTTTCCTAGAGGAGGTGCTGCGTATCGAATATTGGTGAAATTGTAATAGCCTCCTGTGCGCTATCCAAGAATTAGCTTCACCGAATGCATCTGTGGTAGTGACCAGAGCCAATGGAAGGCTTGTAACTTACATTAAAGCTTGCTGCCTGATGCAGTTCGTAGCCAAGATCCACGATTGGAAGACGTTGATAGGCAACAGCGGCTGCGGTATTCATCAGCAGCGCAAAACTCGCGAGCGCAAGTTCATTCTTCAGGTTGAACATAATGGTTTTTGATTTTTTTTTGAAGTTTTTGAACTAGATTACTATGGCTGTCGTGGAGGAATATACTGTGAAGTGTTTTGTGAATGTAGATTGGATGCAACTAAGCAGAGTATGTCGGGAAACATATTTATATACGAAATCTCAATTTCATACATTTGTCATATAGGATTTGTTCTAACTCCCTATTATTGGCATCCCAACCGGGGTTAGATATGCCATTAATATCAGGTGTATATGTGTACGCTCATGTGGCATATTCCGCCGGTTTGACACTGCTATCTGTAGTTGACCGTGCAGGTACTGAGTACCAACCATCGGAGATAGTTGAAACTCTATTGAAATTTGGCAAAGACCAAGGCGAAGAGCACAATTCTGACAAATATATGGAGCGCAAAACTCTTAACTCCGACTAGGAGAGCTTTTGTTTTCACTTCAAGGGTTTTAAGTGAAATTGCCATGGGCAACCTTGCCAATCTTCATTCCCCCCTTTTCGCCCCTTATACAGCAAACCATTCCTAGAACTTATTTCGCTCGTTCCTAAGAATACCAGTTAATAATTCACTCCCTAGGACAATATCTATGAGCACTTCTAACTGCCAAACATGATATCTATCAAGGGTGTAACTTGCAGAAAGGTACGCTGATCAAGACAGTCTAGCTTGATCTGGTAACAATCTAGCTTTTCTACGTTTAGCTACTGCCAGTTTAAGTTAGACTGGTTTAAGTGACTCAGTTGTTGACAACTCTGGTAACTTGAACCATGATGAGCGGAGTCTTAGGCCTAAAAGCTTTGACTCTTATGAGGATGGGACCGACGCTGATCCGTAGTGATGCAACATGCCCAGGAATGAATTGGTAGCGTCGCATGGCTCCAGGTCTGCACGGATAGCACCCGTGTCGAGCGCGCGGATGTGACCCGGGAAGACGGCAATGCGCACGGATAGGTTCCGACACCCGAGGCCCTCCGCATCTTGTTGATTCATAGCAAAATTCTATGGCATAAACGCTCGCCGGAAGGTTCGAGTCTGGTAAAATTATGAAGACTCAGCCGACGATCTTGACGCAGTGGTTGCCTGACTGTAAGTGCCGCAGATTCGGAGGTAGATACGCACTCAGGCTGTGGGATAGTTTGGACTCCTCCTTTCTTTCATTGTTGTCTGATTTGTATCGAGAGCTTTCAACTCTTTTTTGTGTATACGTAACCTATGACAACGCCGTTACCGCTCGAGAACTCTGTAATGGTCCGCTTAGCCGCGTCATTTGCGGCACCGTTGATGCCGAAGGCCGAGAAATACTAAGCCACGACCTTTCCACTGCAAAGAGACACCACGCGTCCCCCGTTCTTATGCCAAGGCAGTGAATGCTCGTGTGCTTAAGCAACAGGCTTACTCGTACCTATCTACCATTCCGGGGATAAGAAGGACTATTTCTACAGATCCTTGTGAAGATGAGCAGCAGCGACGACTATAAGCTCGAGGTGCTTCAGAGGGAACAGTATAACTCTCCTAGAATGGAAACTTTTGACGAGATTGAAGAGAAGAAGTGCATACAAAAGATTGATTGGAGATTGCTACCCATTTTGAGTGCACTGTAGTCTATCTTATTTATCCTCCAAGGCAATGTAAGAATCCTTACTGAAGCGAACAAAGGAGGTTGCGCTGATAACTTACAGATTGGCGTAGCCGAAGATCTCTAGCTCTAGATTAGAAACTGATATACTACTGTTCTACTCTTTTCCTTCTTAAACTACTTCTTGCTTAAAGTCCCCTCTGATATAATCATACGCAGAGTTGGAGTAGCCAACTAGCGCTTCTATTGCCTTCTCGTAGGTATTAAAATAATTATGTAAGGTTTTACTTGACGTTAATAGACTCTCGCTGTCTGTCCTTTTCTCCTTAGCACAACAGAGGTAGGTTTCTTCCCCAGCTGTGTCTATTTGGCCGCTTGCTGGTATATTAGGTACGAGTCGCAAAAGCGGTGGGTCTTTCACCTTCCATGCTGGCTCTTGTGCCTAACATCTAATTCATATTGAGCAGCATTTATCTTCTTTCCGTAGCTATCTGTGGCTTCGCCAGTCTCCTTACTTACAGCCTTATGCAAACGGAGCGCCTAGGTGGCCTGCGTAGCTGGCAATAGTATCTAATGTCTATGTTGAAACGCACCGGAGAGATACACTGACTCCGTGCCTACAAATAATATTTTCGTCATTGACGCAATCACAATCTGCGTCGCTGCGATCTTAGCCAGGTGTATCGTTAGCGACTTCCTGACAACGCCGAGAGGGCGGGATGTTTGACCCACAGCGAAGCGGCCTTTATTCTGCAATGAATCGAGGATGATCGAGGTGACTCCGTGGCCGATCCATTGAGCTGGGTGAAGATGAATAGTGTCTTAAATACTAAATACTAAGAACACAAACGTTGTTTTGTGGCCGTCTGCAATGAAAAGAAATTACATGGTCAGCTGTCTAATAGTGTTGTTCTGCATTGTGTTGCGTGAGCACACGGTCCTTATTTCCCACTTTCATTAAAGTACCAGAGCACGACAACATCTACGTTGAAACATTATCAAGCTGCGGAGTTACAGCCCTGCAGACGCGCGGAGTGGTTGGTAAGCCGAACGCGCGGAGTGGTTGCTAAGACATAATTACCGAGCCGAGAGACTGCCATTCTTAGCCCGTTTCGTGGAAACTCACCGCATGCAGATCGTTTGCGTCCCCAGCTGATCGTCGTTGTTTCTTCAGGATCATTCGGGTTGCGCACAAAACACATGTTTCATAAATTCTATGAGCTACGCGAAGACCGTGTGGTGGCAGCTCATCGCACAAAACAAACATGCTCTCAGAGTCGTATATCCCACAAGAACATGCATTTAGTACCTCTAGATTATCTGTACCTTGAT
The DNA here is from genome assembly GCA_003313425.1 of Pseudopyrenochaeta lycopersici. Lineage (NCBI taxonomy): Eukaryota > Fungi > Ascomycota > Dothideomycetes > Pleosporales > Pseudopyrenochaetaceae > Pseudopyrenochaeta > Pseudopyrenochaeta lycopersici. The sequence continues at coordinate 127,283 of NHZP01000072.1, forward strand.
CGCCCTGTACCGCACGACGGGGCAATATGACACTTCGGTCCGACCAATCTCACATGGCCCCTTTTGTCTACGAATACATTGATCGCTTTCACATACCTCGGACTTAAAGCACTGAATTGGTCAGGCTTATATAGTGTAGCAGCGTCTTTTTCTTCCCTGGCATGTCCTTTCATACCTCGACTCCTACCATGCATCTACTGTGGCTCATCGCGTTCTCGTCAACTGCTCCCTTCACAGCCACCGCTTTTCCACAATCGCAACCCTTTAAGGAAGCTTTGAAAACTAGACAATATCTGACAAATGGGGCCCTTGAAGTCGACTTAGGGTATGGAGTATACCAAGGTTCAACCAATACTACCAGTGGGATTAATACATGGAGAGGGTAAGATTGCAACACAAAGAGGCCATCAAGCTTAAGTAACACCATCAGAATTCGATTTGCTGCACCCCCGACCGGTATTCTGCGTTGGCAGCGACCTGAGCCGCCAGCAATCAATCGCAGCGCAACTTTCCAGGCAAACAGATACGGACCTATGTGCAATCAAGCCCCCTTTTCTGGTTCTCCTAACTTTGGTGGTGGTAGCGGCGGAAGTGCAACTGATGTATCCGAAGATTGCCTCTTTCTGAATGTACAGAGTCCAGCAAATGCGACAAACCTGCCTGTTCTCGTTTGGATACACGGAGGTGGATATGGAACCGGCAATGGCCAGCAAGACTTCACGGATCTGCTTACTGCCAACGACAACAACTTTGTAGTCGTTTCCATACAGTACAGACTTGGTGCATTTGGATTTCTGGCTTCTGATGAGATAGTAAGAAATGGTGTTGCTAATGCAGGATTGCTCGACCAGTTCTTTGCTCTACAATGGGTACAAGTACGTGTAAATCTCCAAGCTGGCCTAAGGTGACCCGCAATTGTAACTTGAACAAGGCTCACACCAGACAGGCATACATAACCCACTTTGGCGGAGACCCTTTATCAGTAACAATATCTGGGCTGAGCGCTGGAGGCGGCTCTGTTTTACTCCAAGACATTGGTATGAGATCCTGGTTTACACATTTGGGCATTGCTGATCAACGCATAGCCTATGGTGGATCATTGGGCGAGTCCTTGTTCCAGAGCACAATTGCTGCATCTCCATATCTTCCCAAGCAATACACTTTCAATGATTGGGTACCTACGCAAGCATACTATGCATTTGCCGAGCAGGCAGGATGTCCTTTGGGTGCTTACAGGAGTGCAAACGAGACGCTCTTCGACTGCTTAGTCTCAAAGGATACAGCGACCTTGCAGAATGCATCTGAGGCGGTCACCACTACAGGTACATATGGTACCTGGACTTTCCTGCCTGTGACGGATGGAGTCTTCATCCAAGATATACCAAGCCGCCAACTTCTTGAGAAACGCCTCAATGGCCGCAATCTTTTGGTAGGAAACAATGCTAGTACGTACACACAACACGATATACTCCACAATTCAGGCGGGAGCGAATCGCTAACATCCATATCTAGATGAAGGACCTCTCTTTACACCACAAGACATCACCTCAGAATCGGACTTCCTCGAGTGGCTTCGCAATGTTTTGCCTGAATTCCGAGAAGACGACATTGCCAAAGTCTTGCTATACTATCCAAGCATCGGGGGCGAAAACAGCTCCGACAGCGATGCGTTTGCAACCTCTGGATACAATGGGCCGAGCGCGTTGAACCAAAGCTCAATCGCGACCGGCCAGCAGCAGCGAGCGAATGTACATTATTCCCCACGATGATTGTTATGATCACGCTAACAGTGCGTAGAACCTCTATGGTGAGCTGACCTTTGTGTGCCCATCATATTGGATGGCGGAAGCGTATTCTGGCCAAAACCGCACGTCATACAAGTACCAGTTCAGCGCTTTGCCAGGAACACATGGTTCTGACCTGCAAGGCTATTTCGGACCGCTCGGTGGATCGTTATTTCTCGGTGTCGATTTTCAACGAGCCTTTATGAGTGAGTCATCACTATTCAGCTCTGCCAACAATATGTACTAATTGACTTTCTAGGGATTTGGGGCAATTTCGTTACGCGACGAAACCCATCCATTTCAAACGAGATAGCAACTGGAGCTTTATTAAACCAAATAGTGCAGGCCAACGCGGCCTCGAGCTGGCCTCCGTTCTCAATTGCATCACCCTACCAGCTGGATTTGAACCAGACTGGTGGCAGTGAGGCCGTGGGAGGACTGGAATTCCTCTCACCTGTCAACACCACCTACCTGACGGGACCAGGGTTGCAGAACAATTTCACACTTGCGAACGCGTACACATGGGAAGACGGCCGTGGCGTGAGATGTGATTTCTGGCGAAGTGTAGCGCCGATCATCCCAGCGTGATGTTAAGTTGTGGTGTGTTGAGGTTTACCCAGAGTTGGACAGTTTCCTGCTGCGAAAGGTTCCCTATTTAGCTCTACTTCCGCTTCTCTTGCATATAACGACCGCCACCTCCACTCTCCATGAGGTCACTCTTGGCTTGAATTTTCATTGTTAACTCATCAGCTACGGCTAATGCTGCCTTGACCGGTTAGAATTACTTCCTGCAAGATATCTAGAACCACTATCTAACAAATTCAAAGACTTCCGGAATCTTATAAGCGTATCCCTCATGTCTGCAGTTGAAATCGTGTTAACTAACTCACCTCGCATCTCAGACATGCTTCCCTCCGCTCATGCTTCGACAGTCGCTAAGAGAGGCCTTAATGGCGCGAAAATTGCCGCAGAACATGCAATAACTAAACTCCAGGCTGGTGTAGCGCTGTCGCTGGCTGTATTCTGTATTTTTGGCCGCAGGCAGTGTGCAAAATTGACGGATGGATTGGCTGATCCAGACCCAAATCGCCACTTGCACGGATTCGGATTGATTGCTAGATCTAATCAATTTTGATCTATGGGGACGCTTAAGGCTTACGCCACTGAAAATTACATTAAAATTGTGGGAGTCTATCTGACGTTTATCTTCTAATCATGAATAACGTAAACACGTACTCGGGCCCTTGCGGTCACTGCGTGATTTTTCAGAGAAAAAGCCCGTGCAAAGGCACGGGCCTCCTAGCTCAACGATCATCCCTAGCTCAAACGATCACGACAACGCGTTTGACGTGTTCATGTACCCCACCATACAAATTTACGTGTAAAAGTACCTCACTATGTCTAAAAACTACCGTGATTCTGTTGCCAAGATATCTAAAGCAGTGCAAATCCTCCGCTCGATGGATAACCCCAACATCGCCGCCTTCGCACGCGACCATAACTTACCCTACCAGAGGCTCAAACGCGCCTATCGAGGCGGCCAAAGCCGCTCTACACGCCCATCTACGAATAAGCTTCTTACAGAAGAACAGGAAGCTGCTTTAAAGCGTTTCCTTGACGCGATTGACGATATTGGCTTTGGTATTCATAAGAGTCTCATCAAACAACAAACCGATGCCTTGCTAGCAGCGTCTCATCAGGATATTGGCCCACCACGTAGATGTGGCGATCACTGGGCAGAGAGGTGGCTTCAAGCCAATCCACAGTACCAAAAGGTAAAGGCGAAGCCTCTTGAGATCCAGAGGAAGCTTGCTCAAGAGCCTGAAGTTATTAAAGCTTGGTTTGAGAAGCTGAAGGCCAAAATTGATGAATTGGGAGTTCAACCAGAGGATATCTACAATATGGATGAAACTGGATGCCAGATTGGTGTTGCAAAGGGGAGCTACGTGTACACGCGACTGGGCAAAGAGGTACCTGTCTATACTATACTATATTGCAAAGTACCAATTCTAATAGGCTCTTAGATCTATATACCCCACTCGAACAACCGTGAGCTCATATCGCTCGTAGAGTGTGTGAACGCGAATGGCGACGTACTAGATCCAATGATTATTATCAAATCGAGTACAATCATTGAAAAATGGATAGATGATCTACCAGATCAGTACCTTATTGGCATATCAGATTCAGGATACTCCAACGATGAACTTAGCTTTGAGTGGATTAAGCACTTTAACCTACAGTCTCGGCGGAAGTTGCGTGGCGTATGGAGAGTTCTCCTACTTGACGGATATGGATCTCATCATACGCGTGAATTTATCCAGTATGCATGGGAGAATCAAATACTCTTATTTACTCTTCCTCCGCATACGACGCATTTCCTACAGGTACTAGATGTTGGCTGCTTTCAGTCACTAAAATGGTATCACAGTAGGATGCTCCACTGGGCCTCAAGGACGGGCGCCAAGGAAATAAAGAAGGAGGACTTCTTAGCAACTATCTACCAAATTCGGCGAGAGACCTTTCGCCGGAAGACAATCCTAAGCGGTTGGAGAGCAATTGGCATCTATCCCTTTCAACCAGAGGTTGTTTTGAAGAAGCTTCGCGACTGGGAGACTACATCTAGCCCACCAAAACGTGTTCGACCAGTGGAATTTGAGGATCCTGAAGTCACGCGTCCTCAAACACCTACCTTTAACTCATCAGATCTAGATAAGGATAGTGTTTCATCGAATAGCTCAAGAGATCGGGAACTCCGTTGGAGCTACAAGGAGACTAGGAACAAGCTCTACAAGCTAAAATGGAGAGAGAGTTGCCCTAAATCAGCTCAAATACCCGTGCTTAAGCCTGGAACTAAAACCTGGTCAATGCCAAACGATCTACCGACTCTTGAGGCTCAGATGAAAATGATCCGAGGCGTCATCAAGGATACGCTGCCACCATCTCAAGCTATCGATATTGAGAAGACGCTTATCACTGCTACTGCGTGGGCTGCTACGGCGGAGAGCTTCAGACGTCAACTTGGGCATACGAAGGCGGCCGAGATTGCTCGTGAGGAGCGACGGAGGCGTACAAGGCGCAAGCTTACGTTTAAAGGAGGTGTTGTTTACGCTTCAGATGCTCGAGCAATAGTGAAGAAGCGTAAGGAAGATGAGATTACAAGGCAGGAGAAGGACCTTCAAATACGGAAGGATCGCGAGGCGAGAGTACTTTGTAATAAGTACAAAAGGCTTCTGCCATCAATCCGTGCCGCTGCCTCAAGGATCCGGAAGAGACATCTCGCTAGAACGCCAATCTTCGTTACGGAAGGACTTGGTCTACTTGATCCTGACGATTGTCAAGCTGCCGCAGCAGTTTGTATGGAGAAGCTGACTAAACGGGGGCCGTTCAGACCACGCTCTGACCTATCTGAGGATATGCTTACTACGGCAGTGCAACAAGGGCTTGTCACGCGTAGTATCAACGATCCTTATAACTCAAAGGTTACAGCTGCTATTAAGGCAAAAGAAGGGAAGAATACTACAGGAACGCTAACAATCGAGCCCTTGATCAGCTAGATACACAGGCTACGGTTGTTGAAAGCGAGCTCGATGATATAAGTAACGACAGCGAGGTTGACTTTGAAATTGAAAGTAGCGATGCAGGAGACTCTAGTTGACATATTGTATCAATTTGCGCGACATTAGTACTTTATTTCCTATATATATTTGAAGCACCTGCGTCGTGATCGTTGAGCTAGGGATGATCGTTGAGCTAGGAGGCCCGTGCCTTTGCACGGGCTTTTTCTCTGAAAAATCACGCAGTGACCGCAAGGGCCCGAGTAGCGAGTCGCGCCCCTAAGCGAGTCGCGCGCCCCATCAACTCTCTGCACCTAGATTGGCGTACAACACAACAACGCAATAAGGTATTAAATGTAAATCGCAATCAAATATTAAGCTGCATCTAGAGTATCTTTTTTACAAGTACGCGCGTTATGCCCAGCCTGTCTGCACTTGCTGCAGCGCCCTGGAGTTGGGCGACTGCTACTTGATTGACCTCCACCTCGACGCTCCTCACGAGCAATCTGCTGATCAGCCTCACGTTGGGCCATTAAATCCTCTGCCTCTCCCCTTGTTAAGACTCCTCCTTTCTGGATCCGCTTCTTCTTACGTTGTTTACGCTTGTTGGCTGCCTCATTGGCACGTTCAAGGCTGGTGATCCGGTTGCGCATCAACTCATGCTCATACGCCATAATTGCAGCCCCCTTCCTAAGCTGATTAACAGCTTCAATAATTGACGCTGGAGATGAGCTCTTGTGCTGGCGTACGCGATCACGTATTAACGTAGATTGAGCTTCAAATTCACGTACGTTACTTGGAGTTTTGGCTTGCCAGGGTGCTTCTTCTAATACAGCAGGTGTTGGCGTACGGAGACGTACGTCCAGTCTCTCCAATACAACAGCTGGATTCAATGGAACAACCCCAGCGCCTCGGACAGCTGAGCGGATATTGGCTGGAGTAAACGCTTGCGCAAAGGCCGCCCGAAAGGCTGGTAGAAACTCGAGTTTGGTGATGTGGTTGATGTGGTTTCGGATCAGGTCCTCAATCTGACGGCTGTACGCCTTCTTTAATGGAGCGAAGCAGCCAACGTCAAGAGACTGGACTAAGTGAGATGAATGGGCTGGCAAACATAGAGTGTAAATGTTGCTCTTTTTACATATCTCCTCAAATTGGGCTGAGTGGTGGCTCTCGTGGCCGTCAAAGATAAGCAGCCTACGTGCGCCAACCACGCGCGTCTTTGTATGCCGGTTGAAGTGCTCTAGCCACTGAGCCCCTAAGTCGTTGTTTGTCCAGCCATTTTCACTAACTCCGACTGCCCAGTCAAGTGGGAGATCATCTTCCTCGTACCAGGCAGACAAGTGGTACTTGGCTGCGTAGACTAGGAATGGCGGGATTGCCCATCCAGCTGCGTTGATTCCCTGGATTAACGTAACCCATTCACGGTTGCCTGGCTGGATTGTCTTTGCCCTACCCCTCCTCTCAGACCTAGTCACGATAAGTTGAGTCGTGATCTTGCCCATCATAAAGCCAGCTTCGTCAAAGTTGCACACGTCCGCATCTAAGATGCCGTACTTGGCCTTTGTCTCCTCCACCCGCGTAAACCAGGCCCCAATTACCTCTGGATCCTCACACAAGGCTCTTTGCCGGTCGTATGCTCGATTTAAACTTGTCTTAAGACTGTCTGTACGCTTGACAAAGTTCTTTGGCCAGTCCCGTCCAACCCGTCCAGCCCCACGCAGCCCCAGTAAAGTATCAGCCATATCACGTACAGTAGCCAGGTTAGGCGAAAATCCACACATAAATCTAGATCTAATATATATCTAACAACTACCTCCTCTTCTAGCTTAGTAAGCTTCCTTGAGTTGGGGGCGCAATCGCGTCGGGCGGGCTTGCCGGCGCGTCGGTCGCGCAGCGTAGTTTCGGGGACGTTAAAGATTCTAGCAGCAGGTTTATTACCCTGTATTTGATTGGCTTGTATTGCCGCGATTGCAAGCTGAATGTTACTCTCGTTTGAAGGCATTCTGATCGTTGGTTGTGGAAATATTCTGGATTGAAGTGGGATAGGTTGAGAAAGTTGATGGGGGCGCGGCTCGCTTAGGGGCGCGACTCGCTACGTGTTTACGTTATATAGCAATGTTCCTGTCCGATTCAAGGACTACTTGGCTTGATCTTTGATGAATATTTTGATGATGAACATGATCGATTGATTGTGTGTTCACTCACTCCTTTCTGCAGCTGCTGTGCTTCCGGAGGTTCCAAAGATCGTAGTAGGTCCTACTATTCATCGCTGTTCCCTGTGCAGTACTTCTGAGTTTATCTTTATATCTAACAGCCCTTACAGCACTTGTGTAACCTAACACTTCTTCGTATGTGACAGTGCCAAGAGGCAGCGTGTTGGTCAGGCTAAAGTCCTCCATGATCGCTATTAAGTCCTCAGACTCTAGATCAGTGTGTCTGACCTCCATTCCTCCCCATAAGGGGCGGTGCAGGTCGAAGTCACCAAGAAGAATCTGTTCGTTGTCCTCATGTTTGTCGAGGACCGCACAAATATCCGCCAGCGCAGATCTTATGTTCGTACTGTTCCTTGCAGGGTTGTAGATGTTATGTATAGTTAGTTGTTGCTGCTCTTGTCGTTCTTCGCTAGGCTTGATGGTGAGAGAGCAGACGTCTCTCGTTTTTTCTTTGAATCGCCACCTCTTGTGGTCTATTCTCTTGTTTACGAAGAAGCAGACCCTGGCTGGGCCTTCATCGTATGCTGCTGGGTAGCACAGGTGGAAGACGTCTTTCGCCGGATGATGGGTAGTCGCCATGAACAGGTTCCTCCATGGCTCCTGGATGGCCAGAATGTCGTACTCGCGTACCATGGGGTCTCGAAGCAGGGTTGCCATCACTGTATCTCTTGACTTGCGCACGTTGTACTGTAGTATGCTTAATGTGGTGTGCTGATTCATGCTTCGGCCTCAGAATCGATCTCCATATGCTGAGTGCCGCTTTGTGGTAGTTGTGTGTTGACTCAAATTGCCTCTAACGCTCTACGGCTCGGCATGATGGTCCTCTGCGGTCGCTGGCTGCCAGCTCCTGATGGCGGCATGTTTTCCTGGTCCATTGGGTTGATTGTTGATCCAGTATTGGTTCGCTTCTGTCCTCGTCCAGGCTGCGATCGGTTCTTGGTGAGCTGGATGACCTGTGTCGATGCCGTGTTCTGGCCGGACCTGCTTCTACGCACAGTAGCAGGCATCTCCAGCTGCACGGTCCTTCCTCTAGTTTAGGGTACATAGTGGTAGCGAGGCCGCATCTCGTATGCTATCTTTGCTTTGGCGATCTCGTCTTTCCTGGTTGGGCACTGGCGGCTCCACGCTTCGTGGTCGCCGCGGCAGAGGGTACATTTCCTGGGCGCGTTCCGGTCCGACTTGGCTGGGCAGTCCCGGGTGTTGTGCTCCTGCGCACAGTAGCCACATGCTGTTGGTGCCTTGCACTGGGTTCCTATGTGGCCGTATTTTTTGGCACTTGAAGCACTGCTTCACGCGACACTGTCTCTCGTATCGCTCGCACTGGAAGACCTCGCCCTGCCAGACTAGGCCCTCGTCTATGATCTTGTTTGTGTCCTCTGGCTTGGTGAATTCGATGGTGATGGTTGATACGGTCTTAGCGGCAGCGTCTCTAGTCAGCCATCCTATGTGTCGGATCTCAGCCTGGGGGATGAACGGTCTGTTGTCCTGCAGGATCTGGTTCCTGTTCTCTTAGAACTTGTCTATATCCATCGTATTGGTGCGGATGCCGTGAGCGAGGACGCCGTACGTCGGGGTCTGTATGCTAGCCCCGTTGCCGATGCGCATAGCCCAATCGTCTGCGAACTGTCGGAGTGCTTCGACTTCGGTACTAGTGGCTGCATTGACGCTCAGGTCTCTGCTCTTAAGCTGGTTAGATGACACAATCTTCACGCCTGCAATGTTCTCGTTCCCGCTTTGCTCAATTGCACGCTCTACGTGAGCTTTAAGGTTGCAGGGGTTCATCGCCCGAAGGGCCTGTACGGTGAGCGGATCTCTGATGTTCACGATGACCTCACGTTGCGTCTGCACAATTGGTGCTTTGCGACTCTGTGTATTATATGTACCTGCTAGTGGGGGACCTCTAGCTGCCGCTGCAGCGTATGACACTGGCCCGTTCGTCTGCTGTTGTGGTGCTTTATTCTTGATCTCTCTCGCCATCTCTAGGGTCGCTTTCCCTACTTCTGTTGCTTCTTTCGCAGCGGCCCTCGCCTCCTCCGCTGTGTTACCATTCTGCTGTATACTTGCAGCTGTCTGTTGCATGATTTCTGTAGTGTTCTTGAGCTCGCTCTTGATCTGATCGAGGGCTTGTGCGGTGTGTTCCGCAGTAGCTTTGGCCTCAGTTTGTGCGACCCTGAGGGCGTCGCAGATAGTGCCAAGGTCAGGCGTGTGCTGCGTCTTCAAGACGAACATCAGTGCACTGCGAATGACATCTCCAGCAAGGTCCGCTGGCACGGTCTGGCTGCCATTGTGCTCGAGAGTGTTCAGCACATCGTGAAGAAATGCGCTGAGGGCGGTAGCATGCTCGCGAAGCGGGGTAGGCCATGTCGCCCTTCGAGGCCACGGTCGCCATGACTTCTACGAGCGATATACTGCGTTAATTCCAAAAATTGAAATACTCGCTGTTGTCGTGTTTTTCGCGGGGAGCAACGTCACAAGCTGCATGAGCGTCGAAAATCGAGGCTGGCGTCTCCGACCTTGGCACGGCGAGATGGGGCCTTGGTCGGCCCGATGATAACGCGGCACTTCTGATTGACTACATGCAAACACACCGAAACACAACGGGTTTATCGCTTTGTAATACTCTTCTACGATATCTTCACACAGAACTAGATTGGGATTATGGAAAAAATAATGGTAAGAAAGCGATTCCGGTGAATCTGACATTGTAGATGCTTGTTCTAATACTACTACGCACACTTTGGGATGGTCTAACGTACTTCACAAGCGAGTTAGTCACACAAGCGAATTAGTCAAGTGTGCCAAGACACCCACCGAAACATTTCATCCGTCTACCTCATCACCACCATGCCCGTAAATTCGAAGATTCGGGACAACATGCGAGAAGGAAGAATTGACTGTGCAATAAAAGCGTTACAAAGGAACGAAATCTCAAGCATTAGGAGAGCAGCGAGTATATATCGCGTAAACCATGAAACACTCAGACGTCGCCTCCAAGGCCACCCTGCACGCACCGAAACCGTTATAAACAACAGAAACCTTGACGACGATGAAGAACAGACATTGACTGAGTGGATATTAGATCTTGCGGCCCGCGGTTATCCCCCTCGCAAGTGGATAGTTGAGGACACAGCTAATATGCTGCGTTAACTGCGGGGTAAGCCGCCAGTCGGAAATGTTGGGTCAACAACTACGTTGGACGCACCGCTGAAGTGCAAATTGCGCAGAGCAAGAAATGCGACTACCAAAGAGCAGAACGGGAGGACCCTGAGGTGATCAAGGAGCATTTTCAGCTTTTCAAGAATGTGGCGAACAAGTATGGCATACAAGACGATGATATCTACAACATGGACGAGATAGGCTTTCTAAGAGGTGATATTGGTACAGCCAAAGTTGTGACGGCAAGAGATGGCCCTAAATACCACATACAGCCTGGTGATCGTGACTGGATGACGGTTATTGAATGCATAAATGTCGCCAAACGCCGTATACCAGCCATGGTTATCGCTAAAGGGAAGGTGTTCCAGAACGTCTGGTTTGATAAGGACGCAGGCCTTCCAGATGACTGGGTGATCGCCCATAGCGAAACCGGATGGTCTAATGACAGATTAGGTTACATATGGCTTACAGAGGTGCTTGATCCTTATAGGAAGCAACACACCAAAGGCACCAAACGACTCCTCATTATGGATGGACACAGCAGCCATTGTTCAGAGCCATTCGTGACCTACGCAAGGAATAACAACATTATCCCGTTATGGCTACCCTCACATACCTAGCATATTCTGCAACCATTAGATGTTGCCTGCTTCAGTTCAGTTAAGAAGCGCTATCGTCGAGGGGTAGAGATGTTGGCTCGTGATGGCCAGAACTACGTTGATGTGGACAACTTCCTTCGGATCTACGCTGCTGGTCGTCCTCACGCGCTGAGTAACAGCAATATCGAAAGCACCCTTAAAGCCACCGGCATTTTTCCATTCAATCCCGACGAGGTGCTTGACGGATTGGGTGTGATCAACCCCCCACCACCCTCTGAGCCTTGTTCGTCCTCAACAAATTCGGTCACCAACACACCCAAAACGGTGCGCCAGATTGAGAAGCAGCAGAGAGCTATAAGACGCCGACAACATGTGCTTGAGCGACGGTCCACGTCACCTACGATGGTTGCAATGAAAAAAATAGCGAAGAGTGCTAAATTGGCTTTACAAGCGTCAGCAATCATAACCGAGGAACTCGAGCGTTCAAAGGCTCTCAACGCTAAAGTGGTTAAAAAGCGCAACGTTAAAGTCAAGTATATTACCCAAAGAGAGAATCTTACAATCAAGGAGGCAGTTGAGCTATCACAGGAGTCTATAGCACCTCCAGAAGCTACACAAAGTGAGGGTGGCGATGTGACACCAAAGGATTCAAGTCCAGCTCTGCGCCGCTGTAGGGGGTGTACGTCAACCAGGCATAGTATAAGGACTTGCCCAACACGTAAGAAACCTTGCGCAATATAATCATCATACAAAATTAGATGGTAGTGTCATAATGCAAGAAGATGGTGGTGTTGTTCGTGGTGCCAAGAAATGCCTGACTAATTCGCTTGTGTGACTAACTCGCTTGTGAAGTACGTTATGTGAACTACATTAAGCCAAGGTGTTTGTGGCCTTGAAGATACCTTGTGCACTTGTGCACGGTTTAATTGACCTTTCGCAAGGTACGTGGTGCAGCATTCTTCTTGGTGGTTATCAAGCTCATGCCTTGCGCACCATTACGACATGCTTCCAAGACACTGTCGCTGCGGTAGTGCTTTGACAGGGTCACCCCGAAAATCATCGGGACAGGCTTTGGGTACGTCACATTCCATCGGACGTGTGCCGGAACCCAGTCGTACATACATATCACGTGCGCAACTTTCGACGAATGAACAGATAATGTTTCGATCAACTGTTCGGTTTTCTGTTCTCGTTCTAGAAAACTCTGTTTCCCTTGTTGAGCCCGATGTTTAGCCAGTCTCCCGCTCTCATCGCCCATCATACGCAAGCCTTCCCTTCGCTAAGCCAATTACAGGGCGGTCAATAGGACCTTGTGCTGCAACCGTCTGTCGGCAGTATTCCAGGGCGCAGAGTGAGGGTGGCGCGGCAGTGGGTGTACTGGGCGGTGTCTAACTCATGCTTTGAAATGACGCTCACACCATGGACTTAACGGTTGTTGAGCACTAATCCCCGATGTTGGAACAGGAATGCAGTGAAAATTTAGCATGTCAGCATAGATGCAATAATAAGGTGGGTTTTTTAAACCTACGGCAGTACGCATGATTTACGACTTGGTACATAAATTTTATCCAGTCTTCTGTTAATCTCTCGGTAACTGCTTGTATTTCCCTACAATAAACACAAAATGGTCAAGACACTTCCTTTTGCTGACATCGAGGTTCCCACGCCCGGCTTCGGTGCCATGGGCATCAGCGCTTTTATGGGGACCAGTCTTAGCTACGAGGAAGCTGAGCCTGTTCTCCTCAAGGCTGTCGAGGCAGGATGCACATTTTGGGATACTGCTGTATGTTGCCAATGCTTCCGCTTGTACAGTCTACTATAGTGAAGTAGTAAAGACTTAACGGTAGCCATACAGGTTGTATACCAAGCCGGAGCCAACGAAAAGCTCCTCGGCGATTTTATCAGGAAGCACAACCTCCGCGACAAGATTTTCCGTAAGTTCAAACAATATCGCTCAAATGAGCTCCAAGGTGCGGCACTACTGACATGATGCCGTTATTGCTAGTTGCTTCCAAGTGCGGATTCGACGTCTTTGGGGGGAATGGACGCGTCACCAATTCGCGATCTCATATTCACGAGTACATTGATGGCACAATTGAAAGATTAGGATTTACCCCGGATCTATATTACTTGCATCGGATTGATCCCAGTACGTCGAAAGAGCCGGCTGGACTCAGAGAGCGGGTGACTAACGCGCGCAGACACACCGCTTGAGGAGTCAACTACAGCTCTAGATGAGATTAGAAAGGCGGGCAAGACCAAGTACATTGGTCTTTCGGAATGCTCTGCGGCGACGCTCCGCAAAGCCAACTCAAGTAGGTTTAAAGTTGGACACCAGTTTCACCACTGACATGAGGCCTTCAACGGTTAGTCGCCAAGATCGACGCCGTCCAAGCAGAGTATTCGGCTTTTGAGACTGTTCACGAGACTAGCGGCCTTATCGATACCTGCAAAGAGCTTGGCGTGGCTTTTGTAGCGTTTAGCCCTCTCGGCCACGGCTGGCTCGTCGACGACTTCCCATTCAAGTCCCCCAATGACTTTGCGCCAGATGACTTCCGTCGCTCCTGTAAGTTCCTCCCCGTTTGAACCATTCTCGGCATATGGTAAAAAGTAGATTTTCTAACATTTGATCAATAAACAGCTCCGAAATTCCAAGGAGAAAACTTCTACAAGAACTTGGCCATTACAGAAGAGATCAAGAAGCTTGCCGTTCGCAAAGGATGCACTTTGGCACAGATTGCTCTTGCTTGGGTCGCTGCCCAGGGCATGATTGCCATTCCCGGCACCACGAAGCCCAAGCGCCTCGAGGAGAACTGGGCGTCTAGGGATATCGAGCTTACAGCAGAAGAGAAAAAAGAGCTGCGCAAGATTATTGATAAAGCTAAGCCTCATGGAAACAGGTTTGATGAGGCGCATGCCGCTATAGTTGGAAATTAAGACACGTGCTGTAGTCTAATCACTTATCAACTTAAAAGTTTAGCATAGTCGGCGTTGACCTCGATTATGCCTCCCCTACCCTTTCTTACTCTATGGAGGTGCCGTTCTCTAGCTGACCTTGCTTCATGATAGAGACATGAATGTACGAAGCCGCGATCTTCGCCCAGCACGCGATTAAAGACGACCGTCTAACAAAGCGATAGAACGGCGTCTTAGTGTTGTCTGGTCTTACATTTCCTCAGATCCCTTCACCTACCTCGCGCGGCATTTAATTTAGCAGATTCTTTTCACATCATTATTAATTGCGTACGTCTTGTAGTATCGCATTACAAGCGCTAGCGTGTATTTCCGGAAAACTGCTCAAGTCTAGTCCAGCAGTCTGAACCCAAACTTGCGCAACAGAGTCCTCATATGAGACATTTCCACACAATGGCAAATGTCGTCCACGTGCTCTAACATCACAGTAGCAAGGAATTAATAAGGCACAGTAAAACCTATGACCGACAGTAAGGAACGACAAAATTGCCACGCAAAAGAACTCTTGCATGATGCTTTCCAGATCAATGGTAGTACCATGTCCTGGCCGCCTGTTACATATAAAACATAAACTTAGAACTACTACACAGGAAAGACCAATTAATAGAAGGACTAATACTACAGTCTTTAGAACCTCCGGAACCATACCACTTTATAGAAAGGAGGGGAGAGAACACATAAATAATTAATCAATTACACTTATCATCAAAAATTCATTGAAGATTAACCCTGTCAGATTGTCAAATGCAAGGTGCGTCCCGGAAACAGTATGCTGTTAGATCTACAGCACAGCAGCGAGGGTACGCGAAACTGTTGTTGACAGGTCTAGAAAGTACGGTGATATCTGATCGGAGAGACCGAAATTTTAGACTTTCGGTGAGACCGAGAATATCGGATTGACCGTCGGCCAGTCCGAAGAGCTGAAGTTGAGACCGCAGATATAAAGACTAGGCTGCGCTCTGAAGAAAGAGATAGAGATAACACACAGAATAGAGATAATACAAAGTCTATTGAGAGTTGCATCACATGTGCCACGTATTTGAGTACTCAAACCAATAACTGTATTGTAGTACAAAGTTCGGGTGTAACCAGTTGGGACACACACACTACATAAATGAAAAAAAAACACGATCAATACAATCAATTCTCATCCATTTTTCTGACCAAAAAGATTCATTAAATTCTGACAAATAACTTTAACGTAAACCACAAGCGAGTGAGTCACACAAGCGAGTGAGCCAGCCCACCAAGTTTGCACACCTCTACAAGCGTACAACTCAACCATAAACTCAAATACTATATAGATATTACTATACTAGCTTAAGTAGTACCTATAGCATCTTTTTTGAACGTGCGCGAGTTGTGTCCAGTCTCTCTGCACTTTCTGCAGCGTGCTGGAGCCTGGCGGCTGCGCTCTGCCTGCTCTCTATTTTGACGCTGTTCACGCTCTAATTGCTGCTCAACCTCCTTTTGAGCAATTATATCCTCTCCTTGCCGCTTTGTTAAGACTCCATGCTTCTGAATCCGCTTCCTCTTACGCTGCTTACGCTCTGTTGCTGCCTTATTAGCTCGTTCAAGGCTAGCAATCTGATCGCGCATCAGCTCAGCTGAGAGCATCATAACTGAAGCTCCTTTCTTAAGCTGGTTAATCTTCTCAATTATAGATGCAGGTGACGAGCTTCTATGTTGCCTCACGCGATCGCGTATAAGAGTTGACTGAGCTTCAAGCTCGCGGATGTTGCTTGGTGTTCTAGCTACCCAGAGAGCTTCTGGTAGAGTAGCTGGTGGTGTAGGTGTACGCAGCTGTACATCTAGCTTTGATAGGACAGCTTCTGGCTGGAGAGGGACAAGGCCTGCGCCTCGCAAAGCAGAGCAGATATTAGCTGCAGTGAACGCTTCGTCAAAAGCTGCCTTAAAGGCTGGCAGAAATTCAAGCTTAGTGACGTGGTTGATGTAGTCTCTCATTAAGCGCTCTATCTGACGACTGTACGCCTTCTTGAGAGGAGGGAAGCAGCCAACGTCAAGAGGCTGCAGCAGATGAGATGAGTGAGGTGGCATGCAGAGGGTATAGATGTTGCTCTCTCTGCAGATCTCTTGAAATTCAAGAGACTCATGACTCTCATGGCCATCAAGGATAAGTAGCCGACGCGCGCCTGCTGCTCTCTTCTTTGTGTGAGCATCAAAGTGCTTTAGCCACGCTACTCCAAGCTCATTGGTTGTCCAGCCGTTATCACTAACTGAGATAGCCCAGTCGCGCGGGATAGCATCTTCCTGGTACCAGGCAGAGAGGTGATACTGGCTAGCAAAGATTAGGGAGGGTGGGACTGCCCAGCCAGTAGCATTGATTCCTTGAATGACTGTCACCCACTCACGACTACCTGGCTGAACAGCCTTTGGCCGCCCTCTCCTCTCTGACCCAGTCACAACAAGCTGAGTCATTATCTTGCCCATCATAAAGCCAGCTTCATCAAAGTTGAAAGTGTCCTCGTCTGCGATGCCATACTTGGCTTTTGTCTCCTCTACTCGCTTGAACCAGGGCTCAGTTACTCTTGAATCCTCGCATAGAGCTCTCTTTCTATCATAAGGTCGACTGAGCTGTGTCTTAAGGCTGTCTGTACGCTTAACAAAGTTGGATGGCCAATTCAGCCCAACCTGGCCTCCACCACGCGCTGCTAGTAGCTTATCAGCCATAGCACGCACAGCTAGTAGTGTTGGCGGAAATCCACGTTGGTCTAAGTCCAAGATATACCCAGTAATCGCCTCCTCTTCTGGCTTAGTAAGTTTCTTTGAGTTGGGCTGGCAATTGCGTCTTGCAGTAGTACCAGCGCGTCGGCGACGGACTGTTCTTTCAGACACATTAAAGACTGCTGCAGCAGGCCGGTTGCCATAAATTTGACGCGCATTAATAGCTGAGATAGCAAGCTGGATATCTGATTCATTTGAAGGCATTTGAGGGGCGTTGCATAGAGCTATTGTACGTTGAGATGAGATAGGTGCTCAAACTTGGTGGGGTGCGGCGCTCGCTTGTGGGTTAACGTGTTCCACCACCTGATGCACGTCCCCACCTGATGCACGCGAACACCAAATTTCATCAAAATTTCAACGCGTAACAACACCACGAATATTAACGATATGGAGGACGCGCTTGCTGCGCTGCAATCCTTGAAGCTTGGAGAATCGTTCTGTTACGCGGATGTTGCAAAAAAATATGGTGTTAACCGGTCAACGCTGTCGCGCCGTCATAGAGGTGTTACTCGGAGCCATGCATCTAAAATCGATAACAGCAAATTACTCAACACCACACAAGAAGCTGAGCTTATAGAGTATATTCATAAGCTTTGCAGACGTGGATTACCTCCTTCAAAGCCTATGATTCGAAATTTCGCATCCCAAATCGCTCAAAAGCCAGCAGGCAAAAACTGGGTTGACCGCTTCGTCGCACGGCATAACATCGAGCTCATATCTCACTGGGCATCCACCCTCGATCGTAACCGCTTCAAAGCTGATTCTGCCTTCAAGTATAGCCTCTACTTTGAGCTCCTAAAGCAGAAAATTACAGAATATCGTGTTGATAGTCGCTATATGTACAATATGGATGAGAAAGGCTTCCTCATTGGTATACTCTCTAAGAGTAAACGCGTGTTTTCTAGGAGCATGTATGAGTCAGGAAAACTGAGGCACATCATCCAGGATGGTAATCGCGAGTGGATTACTACTATAGCTTGCATCTGTGCTGATGGTACAGCTCTTTCGCCAGCGCTCATCTACCAGGCTGCCTCTGGTGCCATACAAGATACCTGGTTACAAGATTTTGAGGCTGCACAACACGAAGCCTTCTTTACCTCATCACCAAGTGGATGGACAAGCAACGATATTGGCCTAAGCTGGCTCAAACAAGTCTTCAATCGCGAGACTAAAGCTAAGGCGCGCAGCTCGTGGCGGCTGCTCATCCTCGATGGCCACGGATCTCACGTAACTATGGATTTTATAGATTTTTGCGACAACAACAAGATACTCCTCGCTGTACTACCTCCTCATTCAACGCATACGCTTCACCCGCTTGATGTGTCCCTCTTCGCTCCTCTCGCAGCTGCCTACCGCGACGAACTCAATATCTTCATGCACAAAGCTCAAGGATTTACCTCGATCACAAAACGCGATTTCTTCAAGTTATTCTATAGCGCCTGGCACTCAGCGTTCATAAAAACAACAATTTTGAAGGCGTTTGAGGTCACAGGGCTCTCACCTTTTGATCCAAACGTTATACTCAAAAGGTTCAAATCTGCAGCACCACGCAATAAGCGGCCATCCTCAAGCAGCAGCAGCTCATCTATACTCAGTGCCAGCGATTAGAGAAAAATTAAGCAATTACTACGGCGTGCTGTGGAGGATATATACGATTCGAAGGCACAGAAGCTTAGCCAAGCGCTCCACACAATCTTAGTCTAAAATACCTTACTTCAACACGAAAATAAGCAGCTTCGAGAGGCTCTAATTAATAAGAAGAAGCGCCGTAAGCGTGGCAAAGCTCTACTACTTAAAGCTCCAAAGGAATACTATAGTAGAGCTGTTTTCTAGTTACCTAAGAAGATTCAAGAAGCTCGTGTACGACAGGAGCAGAAGGACAATGAAGATAAGGAGCTCCAACACCAAAAAAGTGAGGCTATTCAGCTACAGAAGCAACAGAAACAGCTCAAGGCAGAACAGCTTAAACAGAGGCGATTAATAAGAGTTACAGCTAAGGAAGAGCGCGAGCATTTAAAGCTTCAGAAAGCTACCTATCGCGAGGAGCAAAAGGTCGCTTGTGAGCTTCAAAAACAGCTTAACCACACCTCAAATTGTTCAAATTAGGCAAGAGACGAAGCCTCAAGCTTACAGAAGCTTCAGAGGCTGTTGTGGTTGATGAGGATCCTGCTAAGGTTGATGTAGCTGCTCATGCAAGCTCTCGCTCCGGGCGAACTATTCGACCGCCACAACGATTTATTACGTAATATGAGCCTGCGCAAATCTTCTATATAGTAGTTTAATCGTGACTCTAGAAAATATCGAAATAATAGCTCTTGTTGGTGGCTCTACAGTTTCAATTATTTTGCTGGTTGCATGGTGTTCCGCGTGCATCAGGTGGTGGAACACGTTACATCTGCGCTGAGCCTGTCTGATCAAGGACTATTATTCTATGCTTTCCTTCCGCCGTGACGAGCTATGCTGATGACATGCCAAAGGCCGTGCTCCTATGTTCCTACATGTGGCGGTGTCTCGTGGTTGCTGTTTTGCTTTTTCCCCAACGTTCGATTGGCTTTCTGAACTCTAGTTCTGCCGACTTGGCGTTTGTGTCTCGACTGGTGGGCCTTTGCTTGGCTTGTCCGAGCGTCGAATGTGGGGACGGCGCCACCCGCGTCTCACCTCGCCGCCCTTGTCCCCTTTTGAGTAAGTGCTGGCTTTTTGGATATGAACAAATCGCGATCGCAGGGTACAAGACGGCACGAGCCGCCCCCACTCCACTCTGCTCGCTCGCATTCGCTTTCATGTCTTGTCCTCCAACTCGTGATCTGGACGAGATTGTTGTTAGGGACATAGTTAGTGTCAATATCCTTTTGCTGAAGACCTTGTTGCGAACATGACTCGCCTACCATCCCTGTCGCCGCCTCCTTGGAGGCAAAGTTTTCCGAGGAAGAGTTCCATGTTGTGAGGAAGAAAACCCCCTCTCCCGACAATCGCTGACAGTTCGCCTTAGATTGTAAATCGCTCACACGTGTGGACACTCTTCGCATCGATCTTGACTCTTCGATTGGATAATGTGATAGGAACTATCCGTGCAGTATTTGCGTGAAGCATAAAGGGGGCTGAAACCAGCTCATGCTCCCACACGACTCCTGCTACGCCGGGAAAAAAAACCGAAGTAAAATTTTCTCACCAAATGTCGTTGCCTAACATGATTTACAGCCACGATTACGATCCGGAATTACATTGCAATAAGGTTTGCGGTGTTGGTGGTTTTGTTCTTTATTACAATGAACATTGTAAGAGGCTAAAGCCTAGTTGTAATGTTCCTCGGTCGAACCTTCGGAGCCCTAGAAATTTCTAGAAGTTTCTCGATCATAGAGTTACGAGGAGTTAGGCAGATATAAATGCTGCCTTACTCCTGAGATAGCTTTCTTCTTCATTGAATACAATCCTGTTACCAGGCATCGGCAACCTTTGCGCAGCCCCTTACAAACATTGTCTGAAAGCTATACATTATGTTAGAACTATATCGTGCGTGAACAGCGACTGTACACTCATGCAGGGGACCGCGAAACTTACTAAGTTGTTGAGCAGCTTCCGTCGGTAGTGGTGACTGTCTGCAATACCCCAGATACCTGAAAAGCTTTTTCCGCCAATGACTCAGTGGCAACGATTGTAGTATTAGGGAAGTGCTGTGCAATAGTCAACCGACATACTCCGCGCTTATTCACGCAAGTGGATGAACTTACATTCCATTGAATCGAACCATCGTGGGGTAACATGGCCGCCCGGGATCTTAGGATAGCTTCTGGCCCCGTAGCCACATCTCCTAAGACAACCACACTCCCATTAGGAGCAAAAAACTGGGTGTATTCGGATGTCGAGGTGGGATCCTCATTGTTTTTCAGTACCCTACGCAACACGGAAATTAACATTTAGCGGTGTCATTGGGTATTCTTTTAACTTACTCCGAGTACCAAAATCCGAATTCCGGATCAACGTCGCAGCTTGGGGCATAGTCTACCTGTCAGATGCAAGGTGCGTGCCCGGAAAGAGTATACTGTTAGATCTACAGCACAGCAGAGAGGGTACGTGATACTGCATTGTAGTACAAAGCTCGGGCGTAACCACTTGGCACACACACTACATAAAAAGGAAAAATAGCAAGGAACAAAAAGACAGACACAACAATAATCATTTTTTGACCACCCACTCGATTATCTCGTTCAACTATGACCCTATCGCACCAGATAACGCATTTTATCTGACGCTGCCATGGAGATTGCTTGGCTAATACCAAGGACAAAGACGAGAGAGAGTAGAGCAGCACTACTCATTTTGGCTAGAGGAGGTAAAAGCCAGTCGTGTTACCGCCTAAATTTGTATATGTAGAGTTAGAGTAGGAGGCACTCAATAGTTTTATAAGTTTTGTTTATTAGTTCCGTTTGCCGAACCTGTGAAAATCTCGACAGCCCTGACAATCTCTCCTACTTCCCGTGCCTAAGACACAGCCCCATCAATATGCGCAAAACTTTATTTGTCAGCATCTAAGCTGGCATGCGTGTAAGGCCAAGCATAAACCCGCCGGAAGAGCAGGAAACAGGGCTACGTAAGGAACTAACAACCCACACGGACCACTGGGCGGGCAATGGATCGCCACCTTATGGTGAGCTAACGAATCAGGGGCAAAAGACCAATGGTTTACTGTACTGGAAACAGGATCACTATGGACACTTAATTAAGCTAGGATGGACCAAGGACTGTCGATCGTTCAAGAAAGGCCTTAGGATCATTACGTCCTTAGTCACTCTCAGAACGCACTCTCTTCTCACTCGTTTAAACATAAGTCTTATGTCTACCTAGCACACTCTATGGATTTGGAATATAAGTTTAGCTACTTGAGAGCCTTGCTCTTTCATCCACTGGCCTGTAGAGTTGTTTTTCCCCTCAACAAAGTAGTCCGTTACGGTGCTGTCCTTGCTAGCCATTCGCAATATCCCATGGCGACCTCTGGGCGAGGTATTAACGGAAGCCAAGGAGTTAGTGATATTGCGTTACGCGTCCCCATCCTCGGAGATAGGGTATGTCCTTCGTGCAAAGATGCTCTCCTACCTGATTTACCAAGAATTCTATGTTTTCATTTGGCTTACCCCGAAGAGGAATTCAACAGGATCCTGGATCCCGGATCCCCTTAGAATATAAGCCCCAAGGCGCCCATGGACCTTCGACCATCTCTTAACTGTCACCAGCAGACTGCACTCGTTGTTCACATCTTCATCTTTGAAAGTAATACTTTCTTGAACCATAAACATGTCGCTCATCAGAATCCTCAAAGGAAGTCTCCACCTGGCTGGTATCCTCCATAGACCTGAGTCTCTCCCAGCCAGAGCTCCAGGTCTCATCATCGTCCACCCTGGTGGCGGTGTTAAGGAGCAAGTCGCAAACGTATACGCAGAACGACTATCCCAACAAGGCTACGTATCAATCGCCTTCGATGCACTCTACCAAGGCTCCTCGGAGGGTCTTCCTCGCTTCCTAGAAGATCCTGACTCTAGGGTGTCCGATGTGTCTGCCGTAGTAGACCACCTCCAAGGGCTCGACTATGTTAATCCTGACGCCATTGTTGTTGTAGGAATTTGCGCAGGCGGCGGGTACGGAATCGCCGCTGCCACCACGGACCACCGTATCAAGGCAGTGGTGGCAGTCAGCCTTGTCAACATAGGCGATTCCACGCGACAAGGCTGGTTGAACACCTTGAATCGTACCGACGTTGTGGCTGTGATCGACGACGCCGCCCAACGGCTTCAGGGCACAGCTACCGGTGGCAACGCCACCGTTGTCCCGTATATACCGACACCCGCAGACGACACCCCACCGGATCTTGTGGATGCATGGGATTATTACCGCACTCCTCGAGGCTACTTCAACACTTCCCAGAATATTATGGCCGGCTCATCCACTCCCTTGCTAGTGCGCTTCGATGCCTGGCAATTTGCAGACCAATACCTCACCCAGCCTACTCTCCTTATAGCTGGAGAGGACGCCGATAGCAGGTGGCAGACAGACAAGATTTACGATAAGATCAAGGACAACAATCCCAATGCTTCAAAGATTCTCGTGCCAGGCGGTCGACACATGGACTTCTATGACCGAGAACAATACGTTGGTCCCGCTTTAGCTAATATCACGGAGTTCCTTAACACTCATCTCAACCTTTAAATATTAAGTAACACTATGTTGTATTGCGGCTGCTATAAGGGATGTTATTGTCAGATTCAAGGACTATTTGGCTTGATCTTTGATGAATGTTTTGATGATGAGCGTGATTGATGTCAAGATGGGCGATGAAGGCAGTGGTCATGTGACGTTGTCTACATGACTAATTAGCGTCATTAACGTTACCGTGTTTCACCAGTCACCTGCGCACACCAGTCACCTGCGCACCCCACCAAAATCGAGACGCGTCGTCAATTAAATCAATTATGGTATCAACACGCAACGTTCAGAAGCATCAACAAGAAGGTAGACTAGATCTTTCAAAAAAGGATATTCAAGATAAACTTGTGTTAAGCGTTTATAAAGCGGCAAAACTGTACGACGTCCCTGAAACCACTCTTCGGTGTCGCATCTAGGGCTCAATACCAATCGCGCAATCAAACGCCAAAAACGAAAGTTACAGCTCTTAGAGGAGCATGTACTCGTTCAATGGATCCTAGACCTCGACTGATGCGGATTTCCGCCCCAGATTATCGACGTACGTCGAATGGCAGACCATTTACTCGTGGCGCGCGGCCAGAATCCTCCTCCGCCACCCGTCGGCAAGAACTGGGTATGCCGCTTTATCAACAACCAGCCAGACCTGCAGACAAAATGGAATAGAAAATTCCATTCTCAATGCGCGAAATGCGAGGATCGAGATACGTTTCGCGCGTGGTACGCGCGAGTAGACGAGACGCGCCAGAAATACGGTATACTGTCTACTTATACTTGACGGTCATGGTAGCCACGCGACGCCTGAATTCGACCAATACTGTACTGAAAACAAGATCATTACGCTCTGCATGCCGTCGCATACGTCACATCGTCTTCAGCCGCTTGACGTAAGCTGCTGCTCTCCTCTAAAGGTCACGTACGGTCACGAGGTTCAAGAACTCGCCCGTTATGGACTTCACCATATTGATAAAGAAGACTTCCTGGAAATATACACTAAGGTGCGGCCATTTGTCTTTACATATCAGAATATTAGAAGCGGATTTCTTGCTGCAGGCCTAGTGCCGTACGATCCTGAGCGCGTCTTATCGTTGCTTCCGATCACGAAGACTCGGTCTCCACCAGGCACAGCTAATGGGGGCGGACCTCAATGGACTTCGGAAACGCCGCATAATACTGCCCAGCTAGAGCAACAGGCAAAGCTCATACGGGACATCCTCCAGCGCCAGTCACAGAGCCCTACTAGTCAAACAATCAATCAGCTTGTTAAAGGATGTCGGATGGCAATGCATTCTGCTGCTATACTTGCAAAGGAGAATTTAGAGCTTCGTACGGCAAATCAACGTCGAAAGCAGAAGCGGCAGCACCGCCGAAGGTATATCGCACAAGGAGGTGCTCTACAGGCGGAGCGGGCCCAGGCCTTAGTTGAGGGGTTGGAAAATAGGGAGCAGGAGGCCGACCAGAACTGGGCTGGTCAGGTGCGACAGCGAGCACCACCAACGTGCACCAATTGCCATATCCAAGGCCACACAAGGCGTCGATGTACTGGTATCTCAAGGATGTCTTAAGCATAAATTTATTCGAATATATTGTGTTGTGGTGGAGTAATCGTACGAAGACGAGTCTTGATTTTGGTGGGCACGCCGGTGACTGGTGCTCGCCGGTGACTGGTGAAACACGTTACTTCAAGCGAGTTAACGTGTCCTACAAGCGAGCGCCGCACCCCACCAAGTTTAAGCACCTCTCTCATCGCAACGTACAATAGCTCAACAATACGCTCTTCAAATGCCTTCAAACGAATCAGATATCCAGCTTGCTATCTCAGTTATTCATGCGCATCAAATTAATGGCAACCGGCCCGCTGCAGCAATCTTTAACGTGTCTGAAAGAACAATCCGTCGCCGACGCGCTGGGACTACTGCTCGACGCAATTGCCAGCCCAACTCAAGGAAGCTCACCCAGCTAGAAGAGGAGGCGATAGTTGATCATATACTTGATCTAGATCAACGTGGATTTCCGCCTACGTACGCAGCTATATGTGATATGGCTAATGAGCTGCTATCAACGCGTGGTGGAGGTCTGGTTGGGATAAATTGGCCATCTAACTTTGTTAAGCGTACAGACAGTCTTACGACGCGTTTTACCCGAGCGTACGATAGGCAGAGAGCTCTATGTGAGGATCCAAAGTTAGTTAATAGCTGGTTTAAGCGAGTAGAGGAGACAAAGGCAAAGTACGGCATACTAGATGAGGATACATTCAACTTTGACGAAGCTGGCTTCATGATGGGCAAGATAACGACTCAGCTAGTCGTAACAGGGTCAGAGAGGAGAGGGCGGCCAAAGGCTATCCAGCCAGGCAACCGCGAGTAGGTAACGTTGATTCAAGGCATTAACGCTGCTGGCTGGGCAATCCCACCCTCCCTAATCTTTGCTGGCCAGCATCACCATCGTGCCTGGTACCAGGAAGATGCTATCCCACGCGACTGGGCTATCTCAGTTAGTGACAACGGCTGGACAACAAATCTGCTTGGAGTAGCGTGGCTAAAGCACTTTAATGCTCATACAAAGACAAGGGTAGTAGGCGCGCGTCAGCTGCTTATCCTTGATGGCCATGAGAGCCATCACTCTCTTGAATTTCAAGAGATCTGCAGAGAGAGCAACATCTATACCCTCTGCATGCCACCTCACTCATCTCATCTGCTGCAGCCTCTTGACGTTGGGTGCTTCTCTCCTCTTAAGAAGACGTACAGCCGTCAGATAGAGAGCTTGATCAAGGCCCACATCAACCACATCACTAAGCTTGAATTTCTGCCTGCCTTTAAAGCAGCATTTGATCAAGCTTTCACTTCAGTCAATATACGCTCAGCATTTCGAGGAGCAGGCCTTGTCCCTCTCCAGCCAGACGTTGTCTTGTCGAGGCTAGATGTCCAGCTGCGTACGCCATCACCAGCAGCTCAGTTAGGAGCTCAACAAGGAGCTCAGCTAGGAGCTCTCTGGGAGCCTCAAACACCAAGGAACCCACGTGAGTTTGAGGCTCAATCGACTCTAATTAGCGATCGCTTTTGACGGCATAAGAGCTCATCACCAGCCTGAATTATTAAGGCGCTTAATCAGTTCACAAAGGGGGCTATAGTAGGGGCATATAAAGCCCAGCTAATAGAGGGTAGGATTAATAGCCTTAAGAAGGCTAATGAGGCAGCAACTCAGCGAAAGCAGCGCAAGAGAAAGCGGATTCAGAAGGGAGGAGTCTTAACAAAGGGAGTTGGGGAGGATATAGCTACTTAACAAGAGGCTGATCAACAGATTAGGCGTGAAATGCGTCAAAGTAGGGAGCAATCAGGCCTTAGCGGCCAGGCTCTATCGCGCTCTAAAAGGTGCAGAGAGACTGGACATAACTCGCGCACGTGTAAAAACGATACTATAGGTGCTACTTAAGCTTGCATATGAATATCTATAGAGTACTTGAATTTGTGGTTAAGCTGTACGCTGGTAGAGGTGCTCAAACTTGGTGGGGTGCGGCGCTCGCTTGTGGGACACGTTAACTTAACGTGTTCCACCACCTGATGCACGTCCCCACCTAATGCACGCGGTTTTTAAGAACACTTAAATCCTTCTATCTTCCTATCTAAATAAGCTATACCTCTAAAAATTAAGTATATAAATATCTAAAAGTATTAGTAATAATTTAAAAAAATAATTATTAAATTTAAGCTAGTTGTCAGATACAAGCGAGGGTACGCGATACTGTATTGTAGTACAAAGCTCGGGTGTAACCACTTGGCACACACTCTCCATAAAAGGAGAAAATAGAGAACACAGAATAGATCAACCACGTTCATCATCAAAATTCATCAAAGATAAAGCTAAATAGTCCTTGAATCTGACAATTAAGAGTCTCACTGCCTCAACCTTGCGCTAGAGCAATGGCGCAAGCAACAAACTGCGATTTCGATATTATCCTGACAGATTACATGACTTGGAAGCCTTGGTACGAGCAGCTGGAGACCAGATGCCTATCTCTTAAGGTCTGGCACCTCGTCGACCCTTCGAGCGATGCTGCGCCGAAGACAGAGCCGACCCCTCCGACCGAGCCAAACATTGAAATGTATGAGAAACGAGCGGCGATCGGAGACCGACCTCCAGCGAACCCATCTGATTTAACGAATGGCGGACAAACCGCTTTTAAAACCGATGTTGATTACTATAAGACGCGACTTGACTCGTACAAAGTCGCAGCAACAAACTATAAAGATGAAGATGCAAGGTTAGATAAGCTGTCGGTCTACATCCGAGCAACAGTCTCTGTCCACCTAAAGAAGACATGCTGCAGACCAAAGCTCTCAATCCGAGAATGGGTAGCTAGTCTAAAGAGCACTGTCGGCATCGACGATGAAGAAGAACAACTGCGCGCTCGGGATCGATACATTGCAGCCTTAAAGCCAATGAGACAACTGTGAGCGGTCTCTAGTAACTGGATTCCAGCTATCTAGTCCAGATGCTATCTACAACCAAGATAGGAAGAAAAGAGGAGAATTGGGTGCCACGCGAGGTACAAAGTTTTCCGTGCACGAGCCGTATATCCGTGCACGACGGCGCAGCCTCGAGCACTGGCCTAGCCCGTTACATTACCCCCCTCCTCCCTTTCTGCGCGTCTTCGTCCATAGCTTCCATGCCTCAGTCTTACGCACATTCTCAACTGGCTCCCAGGTTGGGTCCGCATAGTCAACCCACTTCACACGTGCTTCTTTAAAGTGTCTTCGGCCCCGCCTTGTAGCCCTTTCGTCTAATATTCGCTCAACTAGCCAGGCTTCCTCTCCGTCAATAAGTAAGGGCCCTGGTTGGCTGTCCCCAGTCTTCTGGGATGGGAGGGGATCGTTTGGTGCAGGCCGTAGTACATCAACGTGGAAAACGGGATGTATCCTACCAGGAACGTCAAGCTTATATGCGTGGGAGCTAACTTGTCGTACAACTCGGTACTTGCCATGCAACCAGTCTAGCTTCTTCGAGGGTCTTGATGTTTTTACATTCCTCAGGTTAAGGAATACCCAGTCTCCCTCCTTGTACTGCGGTGCTGCTGTTCGGGTTCTGTTAGCTTGGTGTTGTTGTTTCTCCTGTGCCATAGCTATTGCAGCTTGGGCCCATTCTGTTGCGTCTTGAAGTCTTTTAAGGAAATCTTCTGCTAGTACTTCGCCATCCTTCTTTGTTCGGTCCTGGATTGTGCGCTCTTCAACAAGCTGTATTGGCTCGTTATGGTATCCGTGCATAAAGAAAAAAGGGCTTAGTCCTGTAGATGATGCCTCTCGGTTGTTGATCGCTCCCATAATAATAGGCAGGAGTGTTGACCAGTTCTCCTGCGTGTAGGTTGCCCAAATGCGAATCATCTTCTCAATCTCTTGGTTCATCCGTTCAGTAGCACCATCAGTTTGTGGGTGATAAGCAGTTGATAGTCGTTGCTCGATATTTAAGAGTCTGCAAAAATATCTCCATAGATCGCTGACAAATTGAGGGCCTCTATCGCTCGTGATTGCAGTAGGGATGCCATGAATTGGGTAGTGGCGTTCAAAGAGCCTTTGTGCGACTGCTTCAGCGGAGAGATCGTGCATACTCTCTAGTTCTACTCCTTTTGTAAGCCGATCTGTCAGAACCATGCAGCTTGGAGCATTGTCTCGCCCTGATAGCGGCAAGTCCGTGATAAAGTCGATGGAGATTTCCCCCCAGATACGTTCAGGTATTGGCATTGGCTTGAGGAGGCCCTTCTTCGTCTCCCTCCATATAGTGTTTCTCCCGCACACTTCGCAGTTTCGAACAAATTGTCGCACGTCACTCGCAGCACCCGACCAAAAGAACTGCCTTGATAGGATTGCGTAGGTGAGATCTCTCCCAGGGTGTCCAGTAATATGCGAGTCGTGGATATTTTGAATGATCTGGGTGCGTAGTGGTTCGCAATTTGGAATCCAGATCCTTCCTCGAAATCGTAGCAAGCCTCTCTCGTCCACGGAGCATTCCGCCATGCTTACGGATTTCTCTTTCTGCAGATCTACTGGAAGGTTTCTCTCTTTGCGTATTACCAGGGTAGTGAGCTCTCGGTAGAGTTTGTCCTGCTGTCGACTCTTATGCCATAGTTCTTGCATTTGGTCATCTTCGAACAGTCGTACACTCTTCGCAAAATCGATATTGGTTAGTGATGAGGCGAGAGATAGGACTTGAGTGTTCCTGAGGTGCTTATTCTGAAAGAGCCGTTTGAACCGAGATCGGAGGCGTTCGTCGTCATAGTTGGCGGGCAGGTCCTGTTCTCGTCGTGACAATGCGTCAGGCTTTCCCATCATCTTCCCGGGCTTCCATTCGAGGGTGAAGTTGAACCTTGAGAGGAATTCTGACCAGCGCACTTGTCTCTCTGATAGTTGTCTCTCAGTGTAAAAGTATTTCAGGTTCTTGTGATCAGTTAAGATAGTGAAGTGCTTAACCATGTGCAACTCTGGCTCCCAGGCTTCCAAACAACGGACGATAGCAAGGAGCTCCTTATCGTGGATTGGGTAATTAGCTTCTGTCGCTGAGTGCTTCTTAGAATAATAAGCAACAGGTTGCCAATTGCTGTTCTTGTCCTTCTGTAAGAGTAAGCCACCAGTAGCGTGTCCAGACGAATCTGCTTCCAACAAGGTCTCCTTTTCTGGATCAAAATGAGCCAATATTGGTGCTGTGATAAGGAGCTCTTTGATCTTCTCAAATGCTTCTTGACACGCTTCGTCCCATCGGAAGGGGACGTCCTTTCTTGTTAGATTAGTGAGGGGTTCAGCGATATCGGAGAACTCTGGTATAAAAACTCGGTAAAAGTTGGCGAATCCAATAAACCCTCGTACGGCCTTCACGGACGATGGCGTGGCCCAATCACGTATGGCGGCAATCTTGTCGGGGTCAACTCGTATTCCGACTTCTGCCTCAATAATGTATCCAAGGTATTTGACTCTCTTAGTTTCGAACTCACACTTGTCAATATCAATCTGGAGTCCGGCGTCCATCAGACGTTGAAGGACTCTTCCAACCTTCTGCCGGTGGTCTTGGAGGGACCCTGAGGAGTAAATCAGGATGTCGTCGATGTATGCAGATACAAAGTCGTCCAAGTAATCCTGCAGAACACTATTTATATACCGCTGAAAGGCAGCGGGTGCTCCTGTTAATCCAAAAGGAACTACGCGCCATTCGAACAATCCGTATCTCGTCCGGAAGGCTGTTTTCCATTCTTCTCCTTTCGCTAGTCGTATCTTGTGGAATGCTGCAATGACGTCAAGCTTCGTGAACCATCGCGCCTTCGCTACGTTTCTCAATGTTTCAGTGAACAACGGGAGTGGGTAGCGGTCCTTCTTAGTGATGTTGTTCAGGCCACGATAGTCTACGCAGAATCGGACTCCTCCTCCGGGCTTTTTGACCATTAACACTGGCGCGGCAGCCGGCGAGTTGCTGGCTCGAATGAACTCTTTATCTAACAGCTCAGTGAGAGTCTTCCTTAATACGAGCAGTTCTTCTCGGCCCATGCCGTAGAGAGGTCCCCAAGGAATCGTTTTTTCAGATCCGTTCTGGTCTTTCTCAATCTCAATGTGCAGATCGACACCCTCCCTGTGAGGTGGTAGCTTCTCCGCTAGGTGCTGATCAAAAGCCTTCAACCACTTCTGGTAATGAGGTGGCAGTTTGACCTTAGGGTCCGATCGTTTGCGTGGCTTCAGAGCTTTCTCGATATCTGCGATCGAGACAGCGTATACTCCTGTATCAAGATTGATACCTTCCTGTCGGTTCTTCCTACGATTTCTTCTTACTTCAGCCAGAAACGCACTAGCTATAAGTTGTGCGGCCTTGAACTGGGGCGGCCTGCGCAACGTCTTCTTGCGGTTCCAAACGCGGATGCCAGACACGCCGATGTCCAAGCAGCCCCGTCTTGTAGAGATAGTGACATCAGCATCTTCTAGCCATGGGTTTCCGAGGATTAGGTCGTACGTGAGGCCAGGGACTACGTAAAAGAAGATGCGCTCCTGCTGGTGTCCATCTATATCGATTGAGGCGTAGGTGATAGTGTTCAGGATTGTCGTTGATTCTGCGTTCTTCCCTGCGGCTCCTTCTAACCGGCGCGGTGCTATCTTCAACGATGGCAATCTCAGAGATTGAAAGAGTCGTTCACTTATAGCGGAGTAGCAAAGGCAGCCTGAGTCTACGAGACCGGTAACGAAGTCAGTTCCATTAAGTCTAACGTCCACTAAAAAGGGGTCACCGTCCATCTTTGCTCTTCCTTCCTCTTTCCATTCTCTCTGAGCTGCCACGTAGTCCTATTGCTCTTTGTCAGCTTCGTCTAGCTCGTCTTCAATAGCAGCGCTTGTAACCGCGGCGCTTAACGCGGCTTTGACGCTGGTGTACATTGGTCGGATAGCGGCTGCTAGCGGGCATGTTACTATTCGGCACCGGCTGCGGCCGCATCGAAGGCAACGCCCTTCACGGCGTCGAGCGTCAATCTCTTCCTGGCCAACCCACTTTGCTCGTTTCCCAAGTAGCTCTTGGTCTTCCGGACGCTTTGAAGGGTATCCGTTTACGTTGCCTTTGTCGCGGAGGCGGACAGTGTTCACTTGGGTTGGAGTAGGTGGTGTTGGTTCCCATTCCATCATGTCTTCGCGGTTGAATTGCATGGCGGCCTTGCTACTAGTAGTTGTTGGCAACGTAGGTACTTGGGCGTCTCTGATAACGCTTCTCTTCTTCGTCCACTGGCCATATAGCTCCATGTCGTTACTTAGGTTTGCGCACTTTTGGACAAATCCCATATATGTATGGTTGTCGCCTCCTGATGTACCTACTAGCTTGTCTCTCATCTTGTTGTTGAGCGCGTTGCGCAGATAGGATGTCTTAGCGACGTCGTCCCATCCCTCTGCGTCAGCGTTGGCTATCTCCCTTTCGAACCGGGGGTAGAAGGATATGAAGGTCTCGTCTTCTTTCTGGCGAATGGAATGTAGATTCTGGATTGCTTTTTCTTTCCGGTTGCGCTCACCGTAGAGGAGGTCAAGACGGTGAAGAAGTTCGCGAGGATTTGGAGACTCTTGTTTGTTTGCCATCTCGTAGTATGTAGTAACGTTGATTTTTGCTGTTCCTTCAAGGCGTGCATAGATATAGCGTAGTTGAGCCTTCGAGCTCCCTATAGCTCGCGCATCTTCTTCAATCTTAGCTTCCATCTCTAGCTTCCATCCTCGCCATTGTGATTTGTTGCCGCTGAACATTGGAGGGTGGGGAAGGCGTGACTTCACAGTTACCGGGGTAGGTTCGGGCGACGGCGTTGGGGCGGCAGTGGCGCGTGGTGTAAGTTCAGGCGTATTAGATGGCTGCTGTAACTGCGTTTCCAATCGGATGCTTATATCGTCGAGTTTGGCGAACAACTGCTGGACTAGTTGGTCCATGTTATTAAGCCGCATATTGACTTCTTCGGTAGGGTCCTGCATAATGCTTTTTCAGTGTCCTCGTCAGCTGCGAGATCTTGGTTGTATGTGAGCGGTCTCTAGTAACTGGATTCCAGCTATCTAGTCCAGATGCTATCTACAACCAAGATAGGAAGAAAAGAGGAGAATTGGGTGCCACGCGAGGTACAAAGTTTTCCGTGCACGAGCCGTATATCCGTGCACGACGGCGCAGCCTCGAGCACTGGCCTAGCCCGTTACAACAACCAACGCATTGGGACAGCTGGCTGACTGAGTACGATCACGCAGCAACTATAGCAGAGACTGAAGAAATTGGAGAAGTTCAAAAACTCAATCATGTAATACAAGACTTCCTAAACGCAGTCAGCAAGGTCAGCCCTAACTGGGTGCCATCATTCCAAGACCAAGGAAGACGCGAGCAAGGAATGAATCGAAAAGAAATAATGAAACGCTTCCGAGATCACATGGGCTTATACTACCCAAAAGGGAGACAGCAGAAGGGCGCTTTTGCTGCAAGTGAAGCTTCATATCTCGCTGGCAGTGGTGCATCCACCCAGGACACGGACAGGGACCCCTCTCTCGTGCCCGATAGCGCATCATCTGACCAACCTAAACAGGGGTCAAGGAGGAAGTCCTCGTCAAAAAAACGCCCAGCTGGTCAATTGACCATATCCAAGCAGTCTCAGAATCGGGATAAAGCGGCAGCTGGAGGCACAAAATGCCCTGCTTGTGGACTACGCCATCTTCTTGCCAACTGCCTCTATATTGATGATGACAATGCCCCAGACTGGTTCAAGCCGAGGGAATCAATATCAGAGCTGGTTAAGCTACGCCTACAATACGACCCTGATGTACAGGAACAAGTAAGGGCATTAAAAAGACAACGAACAAAAACACCAAGCTTCAAGAACTCTCACACTCCTACACCTGAGATATCTACTGACTGACTTGAAGGTCGGAAAATTACAGCAATCAATGCTGCGTTCAGTGCTGCATCTTTCCAAGCCGAGCATTTAGACTACCCACTAAGACACTCCTTCATCCTCGACTCGGGCTCGACGATCCACGTCACGAACGACCGAACTCGACTTCGAAGCCTGCGTCCTCCCGTTACGGCAGATTACATACTAGCTGGGAACACACGAATTTGGATACAAGGATATGGAACAGTGTGGCTCAACCTAAGAGGGCCATATGGACCAACAAGGCTCGTGCTGAACGATGTGGCATGGTGTCCAGAGATCCTATGCAATCTAGTCTCATTCAGATTGCTTAGACAACAGGGCGTGTGGTGGGACAATAAGAATGAGCCTACGACTCTCAAGAAGCGAGACGACTCAACAATCGCATGCCTAAAAGAAGCACATGGACAATGGATACTCGAGCAAGAAGACGAGATGCAGGCAGCATTTCACATAAGAACAATCAATTCTCGATCAAAGCGAGCACCACAGAAAGCTGACGCGATGCGCTGGCATAAACACATGGGACATCCAGGGCCTGCAGCTATCGAACACCTAGTCCAGCAATCTGAGGGGGTGCGCATTAAGGGAGTTACAACAGTCAAGTGCGACGCGTGCGGAAGAGCCAAAACTAAGCGGCAAATACGACGCACACCTCGATCAAACCACGAAGGCCCAGGAGAAAGACTAGCTATTGACTTCCATTCTTATGAGGAGGGAAGCTCAACGAAGGAGAAGAGTCAAATGCTCGTCACTGATCGATACTCCGGTTTCCTATGGGACTTTTACTTCAAGGACAATCGACTTGGGAAGTCAATCATCAGGTTACTAGATATTATTGTCCAGTTCCTGAAGAAGCAGTACAACATTACTGTTAAAGTGATCGAATGTGATGGTGAGATTGCAACTACGAAGCCGGAGGTAGTACGATGGTGTACCGCGCAAGCAATACGACTCGAGCCTTCAGCTCCAGATACCCAAGCACAAAACGGTGGTGCTGAACGCTCAGGGGGTGTAGTCAAAGATAAATCTCGCGCGATGAGGCTAGACGCAAACTTGCCGTGGGAGCTGTGGCCAGAGATTACACGAGCAGCGGTGTATCTATACAATCGAACGCCGAACTACTCGAATCATTGGAAGTCACCGTACAAAGTCTTCTTCACATTTGCAGCTCTCCGAAACGGTATCGTCACGACACCTCAAAAACCGAACCTGGCACACCTAAAAGCATATGGCTGCAAGGCCTTTGCCTTGACTGATGACACTCTTCGAGGCAAATCACGACTCCAACGTCTTGATCCGCGAGCTTGGATTGGATACCTAGTTGGATATCGATCGTCCAGTATCTACAGGATCTGGATTCCAACGATGGGCAAGGTGATCAGCACTCGAGACGTAGTGTTCGACGAAGACACGATATTCAACGGGAAGACAGAAGACATTATGGACAATCTCATGCACAGCACCTTGAACGAGATAGCTGCATGGGTGAGATCCGCTGAGCTTCCAGAACCTACCCACGATCAACCAGAGACTGAAACGTTCTTTGAAGATGATACAACACAGGATACTGAGCCAACCCAAGGATATGATAGCCCAGGATACCGCCAAGGGAGGAAGACGGGGTACAGCTATCCTACGCCACCAGCGACTCCACCGCCGGTAGCTCTGCTTGCGCATCTGCTAGCAGGCGCTTATCAGGAAGACACTCAGGACTCAGATGCCTCATCAAAGACCGTCCCATGGAAGGCCGCATTCATGGCTGGGACACAGGCTGGGGACATTGGAACGTACGAAGGCAAGCCAGTGGATAAAGCTCAAATGAACCGAATGCTGGCACAAGGTCTGAGGCCTCATCTCAACCAACTTCCACCGCCGCCGTCAACCCAGAGGCAGATAGAAGAACATCCACTCAGAGACTACTGGAAGGAAGCCCAGAGAGAGCATCTTAAGAGTCATGAGCAGATGAAATCATGGTCTGAAGTGCCCGTAAAGGAAGTAAAAGCAAAGGGTCATCAGATCTTAGACTGCATGTGGGTGTATACCTACAAGCTCGACAAGGACTATCGCTTCAAGAGCTGTAAGGCGCGATTAGTCGTCCGAGGAGACCAACAGAGAAATATTACTTCTCAGGAAACCTATGCAGCTACTCTCGCGAGCCGGTCGTTTCGAATGCTGATGGCGATCGCTGCTCATTTTGATCTTGAGCTCAAACAGTACGACGTCACGAATGCTTTCGTTCATGCAGCAATGGACCGAGAGATCTACATGAGAATGCCACATGGCTATCGGAAGCCTGGGACAGTTCTGCAAGTCAACAAGGCCTTATATGGGCTCCGAATATCACCAGTCCTCTGGCAGAAGGAATTCACATCAACTCTCAAGAAACTGGGCTTTCAGAGCGTCCCTCACGAGCCATGTTGCCTAATTAAAGACGGAATTATCATATTCTTCTATGTCGACGATATCATTCTTGCATACAGCAAGCAGAAGGAGACTGAAGCCCAGCAAGCAATCCAACATCTTAGAGACAAGTACTCAATAACTGGCGGAGATGATCTTCAATGGTTTCTTGGAGTTGAAGTCATCAGGAGCCGAGAGCAGCACAAGATCCAGCTATCACAAGCAGCATACGCGGACAAGATCAGCCGTTTAGTCGACAGAAAGGATATCCGACACGACACTCCAATGGCGGCCATTGAACCCAAGCCTCGGGAAGGCCTGGCTACTCTTTCAGAAATCAACAAGTACCAGCGCAAGATTGGATCTCTAATGTTTGCAGCTGTGACTACTCGTCCAGACATTGCATTCGCGACGTCACGACTAGCACGCTTTCTGATGAATCCGGGACAGGAGCATCATGATGCAGCCGATCGAGTTCTCCTCTACCTGCAGAGCACCAGAAATCGAGCGCTCGAGCTCGGCGGAGATAGTCGACTTGAAATCGCGAGCGACGCCTCTTTTGCCGATAACACACTAGACAGAAAGAGCTCACAGGGATATACAATCAAGTTGTTTGGTGGCTTGATAGCTTGGAAAGCAAGCAAGCAAGATACAGTCACAACCTCGACGACAGAAGCTGAGCTTCTTGCGCTATCACAAGTTGCAAAAGAAGCTATATTCATATCACGACTACTCAAGGAACTGCAAATCAAACTGCCTGAGGACACAATCACGATACAATGCGATAACACTCAAACCATCCGGCTAATCAATGAAGAGGTCTCACGGTTGCAAACCAAGCTTCGGCATATAGACATTCACAATCATTGGCTGAGACAGGAAGTGTTAAGAAGAAGTATTCGGGTCATCTATGTCCAATCGGCTGACATGCTAGCTGATGGGTTTACAAAGGCGCTGCCAGCCAACAAATGGGCACAATTTCTAAGCCAAATGGGCCTTGTAGAGCGTACAGGAAGCATAGATCTAACAGCAGCACCCCTTGAAGAGATCCAAAGCCAAATTGAGAAGCTAGAGATCGAACAGGCGTAGCTAGACGGTGATCGATGCTTCTTGTACACGACCTCTAGATTCACTAGAAGACAACGGAAGTATTTCTTGTCCAGCTTGAAATGGTTTCCAAGCTGAGGGGGTGTGTCAGATACAAGCGAGGGTACGCGATACTGTATTGTAGTACAAAGCTCGGGTGTAACCACTTGGCACACTGTCAGATAGAATGCTCAAATGCGATGAGGTATGTTGATGGGTTTTATTTCATTGTATTGATGCTGTCCCCGTTCTTTTCCATTTTTTTTTGTCCTTTTTATGTAGTGTGTGTGCCAAGTGGTTACACCCGAGCTATGTGCTACAATGCAGTATCGCGTACGCTCGCTGCTGTGCTATAGATCTAACAGCATACTCTTTCCGGGCACCCATCTTGTATCTGACACACACACTCTCCATAAAAGGAGAAAATAGAGAACACAGAATAGATCAACCACGTTCATCATCAAAATTCATCAAAGATAAAGCTAAATAGTCCTTGAATCTGACAAGTATACTTATTGTCAGATAAGAGGCATAAAAACTGAAGTATACGAATACTGCATCGTGGACGGTATCACCTATGTATCATCGATGTATCAGGTCTGTGTTTAAAAAGGAGAGAAAACAGAACCAACGAAAATACAATCAATTCTGATCCACGATCATGACCAAAAAGATTCATTAAATTCTGACACTTATAGATTATCTAAAGTTAATTATAATATACTATAGAAGCTATATTATATAAGTCTATACATATAATTATCTTATAGGATTCTTATAAGGCCTCCTCTAAGTTTTCTAAGTTTATCTCTATCCTATAGGACTAAGTCTATCTTAGCGTAGGTTTTCTAGGACTACGTAACTCTAGCGTTATTAGTTAGTCTAGAGGCTAAGTTTCTGTTCTCTTCTCTTCTTTACGCAACGTCTTGTATTACACCTGAGATTGTACGTAGTATAATAATCAAGCTACTTAGTTAAGCGTTGAACACCCTACTCGTAGCCTCTCGTGACATCTAACCTGTAGTTAAGTTTATTATGCTGGGGAGTGTCTGTAGCGTCCCGCTACGCAGTGTGTCTCGTTACGCAGGGACGGAGGTTATATACTATAGATTATAGTAGACTATACTGTTGTGATAATATACTGTGATAAAGAGTATGTTTTCGTGGGGTCTTGGCAAAACTGCGCGGAATGCCGTGGAGTAGGTTATGGGGAGCCTTACCTTTTAAGTTATATTCCGGCTTGGCATTTGAAGCTTCTGCCTAATGCCACCTTCATGAAA
Source organism: Pseudopyrenochaeta lycopersici (assembly GCA_003313425.1). Lineage (NCBI taxonomy): Eukaryota > Fungi > Ascomycota > Dothideomycetes > Pleosporales > Pseudopyrenochaetaceae > Pseudopyrenochaeta > Pseudopyrenochaeta lycopersici. The sequence continues at coordinate 165,673 of NHZP01000072.1, forward strand.
AACTGGGCAGCTGCACTGCGCCACGTCACCCGGACAGCTGCGCTGCCCCACTTCACTTGGGCAAGCAGAAAATGAGGTGAAACCGCATACATTTTGTGTTTTACTTGTAGATACTTCACTCAAATTGTGAATCAGCAGGTAAAAGAATTTCGTTAAGCTCTAGATGGATCTTTCGATTCTTAACAGCCTTATCGAGGACTTGCCTTTCACTTTTGAGGAAACTCCTATTCACGAGAAACAAAAGCCAGCTTCCCCGTACACTCCACTAGAATCAATCAACTCAGAAGCATCAGAATCAGTATATCGGCCAATTTTGGGTACTCAGATTCGGCTGATTCAAATTCATCCGGGAGAACTGAATGATATTGTCTGTTGCTCTCTCGAAATTGCGGAGCGAGCTGCTTCGCCTGCGTATCAAGTACTTTCCTATGTCTGTAGGTAAGTATACTCCGAGAACAAAATCCTTGCTAATTCCCTCCAGGGGGAAGTCAAGCGGACCCGGAAACGATATCGCTTCAAGGCTACGACTGGAGAGTAACTAGAAGCCTCGCCGCACTTCTCCGAAGGCTTCGCGAAACCTCTTCAAATCAGCCGATTTGGATTGACGCTTTATGCATTAATCAGTCAGATGTTTTGGAACGAAATGAACAGGTCAGCCAGATGAGATATGTTTACTCTTCCGCATCTCTCACCATCCTTTGGCTCGGAACTGGGGAAGACGATGCCATAAAGAAACTGCTGGAGATCATTGCGTTCTTCTTCCTCTGTTGGGGCTCTGAGTACGGCTCGTTGACAATTCGACTACCACCTAAGCCTGCTGTCTGCTTCCTCACTGCAATGCACGCAATTGCACGGCAAGAATACTGGCAAAGAGCTTGGGTTGCCCAAGAGATTATGTTCTCGAAGAACGTGTGGCTCACTTATGGTTCAAGCGGAATACCTTACGACTTCTTTTCACGGATATGGAGTTTATTATGTACGTCATTAATGCAAATGCACCGCCAAATCAGCTCCGCATGGCCACGTTGGCGGAGCTTCTCTATTCTGGCTCGTGTCAGTAATGGGGGGCCGAATGCTCTTCCCGATGTTGGATCTGGATTAAGAGGGGACTTTATCAACTTGGAGCAATGGGCTAGAACGGGCGCATCGAAGAGATCGACCGATCATCGAGACGTAGTGTTTGCATACCATGGCTGTTTTGCTCCCCACATCAGAGACGCATTCGAAATTGACTATAACCGGTCGTTGCGCGAGGTGGTTACAACAATGACAAGACTCTACTTGCAAACAACCGGGTCACTAAATACAATCCTCAATGCTGTACGCAATCCAGTAAACCAAGACTTACCATCTTGGGTTCCGATCGGACAGCCAGCGGATGCATCTCCACTTAATGTTTCTCTTTGGAATTCACCAAGGCGAAATGCGAGCGGGTCGAAGCCAGCCCAATTTACCTTCCTGGACACTATAAGTGCGATTCGTGTCAAAGGTGTCAAAATTGGCGTCGTGTCCCGGGCAGCACCTCGTATGAGTTACGACTTTGACGCACTAGAAAAATGGATCGAGTACGGTGACGTCTACGACGACACTCGACACAGCTTCAAGCAGGCCCTTGAAGGTCTTCAAGTGTCATTACACAGCATACACCCCTTGTCTCTTATTGAAGCCTTCCTCGACGTGATGCCGGATAGTCCTCTCTTGGAAGATTTTAAAGATTGGTGGTACGGTATTTCTATCAACGGAATTCCGCTAGAGTTTCAACAGAACATGTTGGATATTGGCATGGGCCACAGTCCGCAGCTTAGGGGATATTGGTTTGAGCAGAAGAGAAATATGACAACTGAGTTCTGGCAACGATTAATGGACACGTCGCTCCTTCATAGTCCCAAATTTGAGGATAAGGATCAGGATGGAAGGATTGAAGCTCTCCCGGGCTTCGAAACACCGTTGTACAAAAGGTTTTGTGATTTGCCACTTCTGCATAATAATAGGAGGATGTTCTCGTATGAATTCAAAGACTCTGCTAGAGACTCGGACGACGGGTATGGGCTTGGCGGTGATCGACTAGAACCTGGAGATACTGTTTGTGTCATATTGGGATGTTCTACGCCTGTTGTTCTGCGGCAGGAAGAGGAGCACTATCGCCTTGTGGCAGATGCAGTAATGCCTAGGCTCATGTCTGGTGAAGCAGTACATGAGACTGAGTATGACGAGGAAGAATTTGTGATCGAGTAGTGTCGTTATTTAAGCATGATCCCCCAAAGAAATGAAGAGAAATCTGAGAAACGTGGTAACTTAATAAGCAATGGCCTCTACAGTCTCCATTGGCAAAGTACGTTATTCAGAGAATACTTGGCCACATAAGCATAAGCCGATAGATACTTCACTTAGCCAATCTCCTATCTAGCGGCAATCTAGCAAGCACAGAGAGGTGCTTAGGTCAGAGCATCCTTCCACGCTGACTTTCCATATACGAGATTCCGACTAGAGTTAGACTAACAAGAGTAGTGTTGGCGACCCGTACACATTAGTAAAATAAATTTAACGTATTTCTTTCTTCTACTAACGACTTCTAATAATGTCTTCGTGCTCTGCAGTTGTTTTGTGTTGCGTAGAACATAAGGCCTCTCAATGGTGTTCGACTGCAACTTTCGCTTAGCTTACCCTTTTGAATTTCGTTGCCAAAACTAAACCCTTCTGGCAATAGCGAGATTATCTTGACACTAAGCCTTTCTCGTAGCACTGAACCCTGCCTCTACCCCTTTCAATTGCGACTTGATTATCTTGCGTGAAGAGGATGTGTACATTTTCATCTTCTAGGTAGTCTGGCGATTCACATTACCCTCCTCATGCGCTTAGCTCATTGCCCACTATGCCACAAGAAACTCCGCCCAAGTCTAACAAGAGAGGCCGGCCTGCGATACACGCTTCCGATGCGGCGAGGAACCGCGCGCACGCTGAAAGCAGACGAACCGCCAGGCGAGTCAAGGTTGGAGCGCAACGAAACCTTGCATTCGACCGGTTCTACCTTCTCCACAACTTGCGAGGTCGGTCGCGGTACGCTAGTGAATTAAGAGTGTTCTTGCGTCCGCTGAACACATTGTAGAAGCTGATAGTGCCGCTGAGCCATGCGTGACTGAATCTACATCAACTAGGAGGACGATTCTACCGAGCGAAAACGATACACTCGAGCACCTTCTTCCGCCTCTCAGCCCCCTGCATAGCCCTTCGCTGGATCCTCTCCCAATAGAACTTGAAGACACTCCTAACCTGACTATAACTACCAATGAAACACATATGGAAGGGTTCGGAGAGACTGAGGAAGAGCAACTCGCGTCGGTCAATGCAGAAGCTGACGGAAAGCTAACTGAAGATGCAAGCGATCAAAGTGGTACTCAAAAATCCGGTGTGGCGGTCGACCAGATACCCGAGATATCGGCCGAGCTTGGACGTCAACTATTCAGCCAGCTCATCCAATATCGGGGCTGCTGTGACGATTGCCACGTGAAGTCGCAATGTGAACATTCAGAAAGGAAGATGCGACATTTTGGGCTTCAGGAATACTTGAATGAAATTAAGACAGCAGTGGACTATCCCGACGTTCTAGGTTCAGAAACTCTAGCATCTCGCGAGGCGAAGCTTGCCGGACATGTAGATGAAGACTCTAAGCGACACATATATTGTGGAATTCGAGGGCAAGGTCCTGACCCAGAACCAGCCCATATTTGCCTAGACGCCGAGGCCCGGGAGACGATGGTCGCTACGACCAGCTTTGACATTGACAGCGTAATCGGGTTCGGGACTAGTCTGGCTATGGCGAAGCGGAGAATCCGTTGGAATCCAACCCAAATGCCTGTCTCTGATCTTCAGTCAGATCTGCACTTGAACCACCATCGAGTGCATTACCTGGACCGTCATGGACACTCTCACACGGTGAGAAAACTAGTCCACCACTTGCCACACTACATGCTTGGACGTTTGGTCGGATTCGAGGACATATCCTTGTACCTATTCTTCCCACGCCTCTATCGGGAAGATCAGCAGTCTAGTCGTCTTTTGGATAGTGACTTTCGCACCTGGATGGATCACATCTTGCTACCTATAATCTATCGGCATCACGAGAGCTCACTTGTTCAACATTACCCGTCTAGCCACGATCATAGCCTTTCAAACTCTACTGCGCGAGGAGTAGAGATGCGGTCACAGCGGATTGATGCGGTAGCAAGAGAACAGCGACTCTCTCACTTCCTGCCACCAGGTTCTTTGCACATGGTATGGACTGATATCCTCGACGCCGTCCAGCGACCGGGCCTGCAGCAGTTCCGCGATGTGTTTATTTTCTTTGACGCAAAAAATCTGAAGACGCGCACAAAGCACTCAACATGGCTAGGCATGACAATACAGTTCCAGAAGTATTGGCTTGGCGCTATTACGGATGCCTATATTGAAGAGATGTACATTGATATTGGCAAGGAAGTTTGCTCTGCATTCAAGTCTCGCGTACCAGATAGACCACACACATATCCAGAAAGCTTTCACGCAGAAAGCGAAGGCTGGGTCGCGGCTGAAACGGTCTTATGGAAGCGATGCTGCTTGGAGACCTTCGCTCATCGAACTCTGGATGGCCATAAGAGGAATTTTTACCCCTTTAGCATGCTACGCGATAGCGGAAGCTTAACGATTGAAACAAATCGAGGTTCGAAGTGGCGTGCTGCCGGGCTTCTGTACAGCCAGTTCTATTCTAGCATCAAGGAGATATTCGCGGCTGGAAATGTATATCTATTCACTAACCGCACCATTGAGGCGTTGGCACTAGATCCGAAGCTGCAGAAAACGTGGGAGCATGTTGGCGGTGGTCTTAGCCACAACCCTATCGCTTTAATACGGGCCTACCTTTATACCAAGCTCCGCTGTCATCACGCCATCCAAGGGTCTATGCAGAAACGCTTTGGGACGCGAGAGGAGCATCGTATTTCAAAGCAACTCTTCGCTCAGATCGACACCCAGTTTCGAGACCGGGGCCTTCACACCAGGACAATCCAGGTACCTAGGCAAGGACGCCAATTCTACACGTACAATACCGCTACTATTCTTGAGTGGCTTCGATGGAACATTAACAAGTTCTGTGTCGGATTCGAAATGGTATACACACTTGGCGATCGTCATCTCGTGACTTGGGAACATACGCGTGTCATGCTGATGTTTCTCCGATGTCTGCAGTTCTCTTACACTGGAGGCCTGATACAAAAGGTCAGCGGCTGTTGGCAGGACGTGCGATGCAACCCTAGTACTAGCGAAACTGACGGAATCCAACGACTAGAGGGTTTAGGATTTCGTGACACAATGAGCCGATATGGATATGCTTGGTTCCTAGATAAGGTGGACTGGAAGACTCTGACCTTTCGGCTGCAACACCGCCCATATATGCAATTCAACAACCTGCCCATGCTGGCCAATTACCAAGTCCATTACAAAAATCTTCGCGACGTTCAAGCCCACTTCATCCTTCTAGAAGATTACTTTACCCTGATGAAGAAGTATTCCCTGGACAAGGCGCGTTCTTACGCTCTACTATCTCTGCTGGTCGACGTCTGCCTTCGGGCGTTCCGCAAGGATGTATTCCAACACATACGACTACTCATCCGTCGCAGGTACCGCGCGCCTGCTCTCTCTGGAGACATAGCGCTCTGCGGCCCGGTTATGGAGAAGGTTGTGAAACCCGCCTACCTTCCACTCCATTTTGTGTCGGGGAACCGTATGTCAGCTAAGACAATAGGAGCTCTTTGCAAGTGGCTCTGGGACTGGGAAGATGGAACGTTCCTGCGCCGTCACTGGAGCAATAAGCCGTATCGAATGCTGCATCGGAGGTGCATTGATATGATCGGAATCATCTACGGGCCCGCGCATGCTCAATCGTGGAGGCTCAACCTAGAGAGAAGGTTCATTCAGACACACTGGATTGTGCCATACCCAGAAAGTAGCTGCTTCTTTTCGCGCACCAAGAAGCAGCAATACTGCTGGTGGTCTAGCTATCACAATGACCTTGCGGAGTCATTGACTGTTTCATCAGCGAAGCACTGCAGTATTGCAGAGGTTGCGGAACTGTCTACGGATGGATGGCGATCGTCTTTGGAAGCCCTACAACTTGAAATGAAGATGCCAAGGATCCCAAAGGAAGTTGAGAGGTTCTTACAAACACTACCGCCCACCAAGATTGAAGGTACACTTCCGTTTCCTGTATCGAAACCACCAGTGCATGGGTATAACGTTCGGTCCAACGCTCAGCGCCAGAGTAGGAAGCAATACAATAAAAACAGGCAGTGGTTAGACCATTATCTCACTACTTTTGCTCATGTACAGGAGACAGGGGATGGAGTACAGCACTTAGCTCAAAGAGCCCCATATGATGCTCTGCAGCCGTGGCCTTTGGACAGAGAACGAGCTAGCTACATAGGGGCAACCTCGACGGCGGATCATTCAAGGGAAAGCGTTGTTGGCGAGCAATACGCCCATGCAATGAATCATGGAATAGGGAATCGCAGCACGGTTCGATGTGAACATGACCTTTCTTCACATGAGTTGTCAGGTCAAGAAAGGTCTCTACAGATCATGAACTTGACCAAGCAGATAGTTGGCGGCAATCTCAATCCCACTCTACCTTCATACGAACAGGTGGAACGGTGGAAAAGACGGATGCATTCTGATACTCGTCACAACCCGGCTGTTTCAGTAGAAAGAAAGGTTGGACGGCCAAGCTTAAATCTTACAGAAGAACAAAAACTTCATCGCCGTAAAGCAACACTACAAAAACCTCGACAAAAAAGGAGGTTGTTAAAGCAAGAGGATCTCCAAGTACGATTTCACGCGCTTTCAGTATTAATCGAGCAACGCGTGACCAATTCGGGATTCTAGTGTAATAGCAAATTTACAAAGGCGTTCATAGAGCTCTATTTATATTTGACTGTAGAAATGAGGAGAGCACCATTTGCAACCATCACTCGCGGCGAATCGCTCGAGCTACCAATATTGACTCATTCATCCCTCTCCGACTACTAACTCGGCCGTAGCGACGGTAGGGTCGATGAATAGATAAGTCATTGCTCTTTACTACCGCTTTCAGGGGACCATCCTGTTAGCATAGGATGAGGCCAATTGTTGCCGACCAGAGTAGTTAATAAGGGATAGCGGGTTCAAGCGCCGACAATGTTTCCCCTGTCACAAACGGAAGCTGATGTAAACCTCTTAGTACTAACGGTAAGCTAGAAAATGATATTTCTCGCGATATTGATAATATATAATAAATCACCGCGAAGATTTGCACAACGATCGAGGTCTGGCTACATTGATAATACCCGAGGGATCTCTACACTTCCTATACGCAATCCCGCATATTCACAAACTGCAAAAGTCGGCTGGGTTACTTCGGCGACTCATAGATGAATCAACATACACTAAGACTTAATAAGATTGGCCAAATGTTTCGTGGGTAGGATCTCGTTCAACGTGTCGAGAGCGCACCGTGAAGCTTAGAAGCTAGATGATTTGTTATCCTTAAGGGCCGTGCACTAGAAGCGGATTTAGCTTCAGGATGCGAAGGCTTCGTGAGCTTCAAGAGAGTTCGCAACAAGGAGATAACCATTGTGGAGCATGAGCGTTAGGATATATGTGGTTGTGGGGGATAGCGCCAAAAGGCGTGTGTCCAGAACTCTAACTTGTAAATCTCGCCGCTAAAGAGGCATCTACGCCGTACGGAATGTATAACGTTAGGGTGGTTCGCATATTGACCGATGCTAATAACGTGATATGTCACCTGACGCACGCGGAACACCCTAGCCATCTACAGACTTGAGTTTATTGTGTCACCCACAACGCTGTATTTTATATGAGAGTTGTAATTAGTGGAGTAGCAAACAGGCCATGTACAATAAATTGGTCTATTTCGAAATTTGTGGGAGGTTGATTTTCCGGCCATGGAGTCAGATGGCGCTTTTGAAGTGCCCACCCCATATGCTTCAACTAAGCTGATTGTACGCTCTACCTATTAAGCTATGGTTAAAGGAAGTAAGGCCCGTTAGGGCTTGATATATATTTTCACAGGAGGAAATGCGGGGCAATGATATTCTAGCTTTATTCCGGGATGACTGCCTTGACCGCACGTCAATCGCCTAGCAGCGAACAAGGGCTAGTGTATAGCCAGTTCTACACAAGCGAGAAGGAGATTTTTGATGCTGCAAAGTCATTTCCATTCCGAGACGGGGCTTTAGAGAGCCTGGCCCTCGATCCAAAGGTCCGCGCGAGTTGGCAGAAGGCAGGCGGTTCAGAAAACCATCGGCAAGAGGTGCTTGAGAAATCTTATCTCGGAAGCAAATTACGCTGTGCGACAGCAATTCAAGGGTCCCTCCAGAAGTCTTTTGGTACGCGGGAAGAGCACCGTATGACGTTGACACTTGCCTTGCGTGTGCGGGAATGCCTCCAGAATAGCGGCGATTGGGTACGCGAGATCGAGATTCCTGCTGGGCCAGAGCCATTCTGGCGTGTACCTACAGCCTCTTATCTCCGATTCGTGCAGATGAACATGAATAAGTTCACTACTGGCTTCGAGTACGTACGGAGCCTAGGATCGCATGACTATGTATCGTGGGAGCATAGCCAGGTCATGATCATGTTCCTGCGGTTGTTAAAATACGGCTACGGAAGTTGTCAGATCCAACGCGAAATTGCGCTGTGGAACGATGAGCGAACTCACAAAGGTACTGGCGAGAAAATGTACGGACTTGGCTTCTCAAAAACAGTAGCGCAACATGGGTACTGCTGGCTGATGCCAAAGATTGACTGGACCCAGTTTACATTCCGCGAAGAGCTCCCAGGACGCAGTCTGTTTGGCAACGTACACATAGTAGAATCGTTTACGGCAAGATGGCGAGCGATTCGGGAAGCTAAGGATGACTTCGTGAAGTTAGAGATGCTGGGTAAATGGTTGAAGAGCTATGGATTGGCGCCTTCAGTACGGAAGTATATACTATGGCACATGAGATGGATGTGCGTGCGACATTTCCGGAAAGACGTGTTATTATCGATAGAAAGCTCGATTAAGGCTGAATTTCGCAGCAATGCAGCGCAAGGCAAGTATACACTTTGCAAAGAGAATTTGGATATGATACTAGATAGCTCTCAGCTATATCGGCTAGCGAGTGGGAACAAGATGGTCTATAAGGATCTTGACGACTTTATCGACTTCTTATGGGACTTTGATGACGGAAGAAGCCGAAAGCATTGGGATAATAGGGGATATCGGGTGCTGTATAAGCGTTGCGCGAAGATTATAGAGACTTGGTGTGACGAAGAGGAGGTTGAATGGTTTTGCAGGAAAGTAAAGACTCTCTTTCCTACCGTGAATTCGGTAGTGCCGTATCCCAATCACACTGTGTTCTGGCAGCATACAAAGCAACACCAGAGGATGTGGCTCTCCGTGTACCATCATCAGGTCCAGGCTGAAACTACGTCAAGGCAAAATATTAGATGGGCACAAGTGGTACGGGCGCAAGAAGGCCAGGCTTGGTTAATTGGGCGAAGTCAGCAACAAGTGCTGAATGGCGTGCCTGAAGACTCTAAAGACGTAGAGGTAGATATGGAGAAGGCGCGAGAGAGCATTATGCGGAAATGGCAGAGATACCGGGCTTGCGGAGCTAGAGTAGATGACATACTAGCTTGATAGATCAATATCAGCGTGGAAGCTAACCTGTAATAACGAGGTAAAACTGTGGGTATTCTAACTACAGTTAGCTGTTATCTACAGCTGCTTTATTAGGACGGGCTCCTAAGTGGCGGGGACCACGTCTAACCGAAAACCCTTGTCCAAGTGCGAGATACTGTCGTTGTCCCGCTGCTGAATGTAAATGTCTATAGGCAGGACATTTAGGAGGAAGCGTCCGCGGCTAATAAAGTCTTTGGGTCTGGTCTCGAACGGAGCCAACACAAGGAAGATTATCCACAATATGCTTGTGAGACTATGCCGTGCAATTTAAACAGCTACTAACACAACAAGAGCTGCAAAAAACCAAATAAGAGGTGTGCTCTGTAGTAACTCGCCGTGATTCTTATTCTCATTCTTGTTCTCGCTACCAAAGTTCACAGTAATATTCATCGCTGGCCTCGTTGACTTAGGCCTAGCCTCCCGAGTTTTGCGCGCTTTCTCAGACCCGGTCCTAGTAGGTCTCTTGTTCTTTGATCGTTCCAGGCTTCTTTTTAAACCCCGTTCGCTTGATGCATTGTACACGTTCCCTGCAACGGTGTGTAGGCTAGCCCACGGCTCCACAAACAACGCTGCTGGGTCCTGAGGTTGGCTCTCTGTTGTGTTGAGAAGAAGCTGTGTAGAGCCATCTAGTAGAGGAAGGTTATTAGTTGGCAATTCCATGGCGTAAGGTGTCTGCGAGGAGGGCTTGCTTGGGTTAACAAGCTCGTACACCATCTTGCCGGCGAGTAATGTAAGTTGATAGGAGGACACCAGACCCGACTGCATAGAGCAAAGAGACGGAGAGGATGCATTGCATCTGGCCTCATCAACCAGAAGGAGCGTGTAGGAGCCAGGTAGCCTCTGCTCTGTGCCTATCCTTACAGCTACGGCAGGATCTATGGTGGCTGCGGGGCCTACGTGTTAGGGTCATGTTGCTGTGCACAGCGTAGATAGCAACTCACGCTCCACGGGGATGCCAACACCGCCACTAGCAACCGCCGTGTTGAATTCTACGGTAAGATTATCCATGGCTATGCCTCTTACAGACTGTAAAAGGCCAGCCATCAGAACTGTACGACAAGTGAAGTGCATTTTTGGTAGGCAGGCGTAAGAGGAGATAGATAGACAAATAGGAGGACAGGACGTTTAGGTAAGAATAGACGAAAGAAAAGAGAAAGGGGCACAGCGAAGCCAAAGATGAAGGAAATGCAACAGAGACAGATGCCGAAAGAGCGTCGGTTTTTTGTAGCCGTTACCTCGCTGCCGCATATCGCATACGGACTTGGTGTAAAGCGCAGCACAAGGTAAAGACAGCATACCTAACACTAGCGTTTCTCTACGTCCCTGCTGCATCATGCAAAGACCTTAGTTGTTAACAAAACAGCATAGCGAGAATAGCTAAACGTCCAAGTAACCAGCATGTCAGTAAATCCCGACTGTTGGGCTTGTGTGGGGGAAGTTAGAACCAGCGGTTGAAACAGTTCGCCAAGGGAGGTGCAGTGGAGATGCACAGACTGTTAGAGGTCGGAGTAAATGCACGAGCTGCGCTAAGACACTTACAGCAGCTTCTAGAAGGCTTTGAAACACTACACAGACCAGACAGGTGTTTCTTAGTCGCTGATCCTGTTACCCAATACGGCTGCTTCGTTTATGCCCCCTTCTGTTCAGTGTGGTGATTAATTAGCGCGATTGTGTCAAGTTCGGCCGCGTTATGCCGAATAGGCCGTGCACTGGGGGTGCTAGGGAAGTACCGTTCATGCCAAGGCAATGCGGGTCTAGTCATTGTTATCGTCTATGTTGCGACGTCCCCGCCAAGACCTAACCCTACGAGTTTCTTCAAGAGCCTCCCTTTTGATACAATCGTTTTCGCTGACAAAAGGATAGTTAGAAGCGTTAGTGTTTATGCCGCTGGCTTGGTGGCTAACACGTCGAAACGATGCTAGCAACTTGGCATTTAGGGGTGTGATTATTGTCCTTATGGGAGGCATTTCTAAAGGATATAAAGATGAGCATTTTTACTCTAATCACAGCTCATATTCTTAGCATAACTCTATCATCTTTTCTCACATTTACTTACAGCTGTACATTTCTCTTACCGCTTCACATTCTCTCACGCTATCCTAGCTTGACTATCCTACAAAGATTATTTCTAGATACGCGCCTTTTGTAGATGATTTCACCTCCAAATACTCTTTCTACCTAACGTTAAGCCTACATTACTTAACGAAGCCCTTTCAACATGCGCGCATCAACAGTCGCGGCCATTTTGGCGTTTACTGCAGGCATGACTGCTAATGCCGCACCCGTTGTCCTCCCAGATGGCCTCTCTGATAGCCTCCCATCTGGGCTTCTGACAACTGTTAGCCTTGATCTACCCGCAGCTATTGACGATCTGTAGGTTAGAAACACCGGATAATATACCAGGTTATACTAACAGCACTAGGAGCCAGACGGTCCAAGACCAGACGTCTCAGGAGGCTCAGCCAGTAGCGAAGAGAGAGCCACAGCGAGGCCGGGGCCGCGGTGGACGCGGGCGAGGCAGCCGTGTTGGTGGTATTATTGAGGGTGTAGGTGAGGGGATTAGCGTCGGAGCAGATGGACTCTTCATCGGACAGACAATCCAAGACCAGACTTCTGAGGAACCGCAGCCGGTTGCAAAGAGAGAGCCACAGCGAGGCCGGGGCCGCGGTGGACGCGGGCGAGGTAGCCGTGTTGGCGGTGTTGTGGAGGGCGTAAGTGAGGGGATTGGCGGGGCAGCAGACGCAATTTTCATCGGGCAGACGATCCAAGACCAGACATCTCAAGAGGCGCAGCCAGTGGCGAAGAGAGAGCCACAGCGAGGCCGGGGCCGCGGTGGACGCGGGCGAGGCAGCCGTGTTGGTGGTATTATTGAGGGTGTAGGTGAGGGGATTAGCGTCGGAGCAGATGGACTCTTCATTGGACAGACAATCCAAGACCAGACCTCGGAGGAGCCGCAGCCGGTAGCAAAGAGAGAGCCACAGCGAGGCCGGGGCCGTGGTGGACGCGGGCGAGGCAGCCGTGTTGGCGGCGTAGTTGAGGGCGTAAGTGAGGGTATCGGCGGGGTGGCGGATGGAATCTTCATCGGACAGACGATCCAAGACCAGACGTCTGAGGAGGCTCAGCCAGTTGCGAAGAGGGAGGCACAGCGAGGCCAGGAAGGTGGTGGACTTGGCAGAGTGGGCATTTGCCAGGTGGGGGTTGAGTCACCATGTAATGGCGACTCAGCTGGAGCAGATTTGGACTTAGGTGTAGATTTGGACTTTAGTGGTGCAAATTTCTAAGATGGATATTAGTAGTTTCTATAAGCGAGGGTAGTACAAAAATATAGATTATAAATAAACAAGTTCATTAATAGGCAAGTTCATTAATTTAAGGGAGTAAAAAATGTAGTATAGATAGGTAAGCGATAAAAGATAGTGTATAAAGTATAAAAAAAGAGAAGTAAAAAGATAGTTAAAGTTTATATTAAAAGGGTATAATAATAGTAATATTAGTTTTTAGGTTAGAGAGTAGGTTAAGAGTCAAGGGTTAGAGAATTATTATTTTAGTATTATTAGAATTTAATTAATGTTTTTGTTAGAATAAATAAGAGTTTATAAGAGTTTAGTAAATATAGATAGTTATTAAATGTAATTATATTTATTAGTTCTAACCCATGGCGGTAACTGGAATCAGATCTAACCCATGGCGGTAACTGGAATCAGATCTAAGATACATGCGCAAAGAACCCCAGCCCTGACTCCATTTGTCGTCCAATCAGCGACTACTGCGCTCAGCCTAACCCCTTACTTTGCTAGTTCCCCCCTTTCTCCGCCTCATCGACCCTCCAGTGCCTCTTCTTCCCTTTCCTACGCCACAAGAACTCTTAGCGCATTTAGACATTCAGACGCGTAGGGAACGCGTCCAGTCGCGTCTGCTCCATCATGTTCATTGGGTTCTACACTTACTTCGCCCCTCCTCAACACTTATCCCTCCCCTGGACAATCCATCCTAATATCTACATTATCCCACTCTTCTCTTAGGATACTTCTTCAATCTTTCTCTTAATGGACATTTTTACGTTCTATCCTCAACACCAAGTGCTAGTGTGTAAACCCTGCGCCTATGCTGTTGCCCCTAAGCACCTGGCCAGCCATATCAAGACCAAACACCCCCATGAAGCTTGCCACGATTCTGGCCTGCATCCTGCTCACCATCGGGCGGGGCGGCCAGCTCTTATGCTTGCCAAGCGTCTCCAAGCGCGACACAACCTCCTCGATCCAGCTGTTAGCAAGATCCCAGTACCATCGCCAACGGAGCAGCCCCTCTCTGACCTAAAACTTTACCGTGGGATCCAGTGCAGTCGCTGTGAATACGTGCTTACCAAGACAAAGCATACTATAGAGATTATGGGTAAGCATTTTAACCAGCACCGACTCCTTCCACGGAAGCCCGGTAGACAGAGTAAAATAGCAGATATACCAGAGGCGGATAAAGGTCCTATGTTCACAGACGTCTACTGCCAGCGCTTCTTTATTTCAGGCCCACAGAGCTCCTTCTTTGCAGTCCATGTCCCAACTGCAGTTCAGGAGCTAAAAAGACAACCTAAGTCACGAAAGGCTGACCTTCTCCGGGCTATTATCAACGAGCAGCTTAATGCTAGTAACTGCGAACAGCAAGTCACCGCGCAAATGTATACCAACCAGACTACTAAGACAGAAGTCTCGCCTTGGCTCGAGCTAACAAGGTGGCCGCGGTTCTTTGATGGATTGGATATGACCGAGGTGGCTCCTCTTGCCTACCTACCTAATCCTCGCACCGAGCCGGGCCTGGATGCACTAGGAGAGAGCTTTGATCGTATCATCGAGCAGGCATACCTTTCTATTTGCGAGGATCGAATCAGTGTGTTCGACCAAGCCAAGATCAACAGTTTCATCAGCGATCGATCTAGTAAGCAGGAGCGCCTGATTATGGTGAAGCTGCAGAAGGGAACATTTCGTGCGTACAAGGGTCTTTGGAAGCGACTTCTATGCTTCGCCTACCGTACTAGTCTGCCTAGCCAGCAAATACCGCTTCTCCACCAATTCACAAGCAACCAGCTGTGTGGGCTTGACAAGACCATGGCGCTTGCCGAAGAGCTGCTCGCCCTGAAAAGTGCAGGAAAGGATGACTGGCTGTACAAAGAGGAGGAGCGTAAGACGGTAGCTGATCTGGATAAGGCATGCCTGCTGCTATGTGTCTCGCTGCTCGACCATACCCTACGAGGGGATCATTTTGAAAGCGTAGTCCTCAGCTTCCTTGCAGTGTTGGGCATTGACGAACAGCCTGGAGGTGTCTTCCGCGGTCCTTTAAGCTACTCCCCTGACCTTTCTAAGTTTATCAAGATGGCGCAGATGGTGGTCGTGCAGAGGGCTGTTGTTGGCGCAGAGCAGAGATGTCAACAATCAAGCTACAATCAAGCACTTGATTGATTGGCTTGACGATCGTCAATTCGATCAATCCAAGCCTCGTCCTAGTATTTTTGCAATCAAATCAAGCCTTAATACGAAGCTTGATTGGTTAGCTTGATTGGCTTGATGTTTTAGTGTTGCGGGAGTGTTCAGCAACATGTTTTTGCTTCGATTTCAATGAGGCTACTAAGTTTGCTGTACGAGCGATCTCGCGATACTTTCCTGGTGTTATAGTTAGCTTAGTAAGCATCTCAGCTACCTACCTAAAGCTACTTTACGCGTCCATCTTACGCGTTATCTACCTATACTGTCGCCTTTGCCTATATAGACAGTTACTTAGTGGTTTTTTACGCCCCTATTGTTGCTATGCCGCTTAACAAAGCCCCTAAACGTCCCTGTAACAGCGCTGCTGTCCCGAACAAGCGCCTAAGGGTTGCTGCTTGTAGCATTGAGTCCCAGCCTGTTGACGTTAATACAACCCAGCAACTATCTTAGCGTCTATCGCCGCGTAAAGCACTGACGACTGCCGCGTCTTAGGCTACCGAGCCACCCACCTTTGAGTCGCAGTTGCGCGAGTCTCAGCCTAACGTTGCGATCGTCACGTCTATTGAGGGCAGCAAGGCTGCAACAGTAGCTACGTTAGGAGATAATAATAATAGTAGTAAGGGCTTTGATAAGCGCTTTGCAGACGACTTCGAGGGGATTAATTAGTCACGTTTACCTTAATACTGCAAGCCGTTGGCTACGCAGAGGCAGAAAAAGAGCTGGGTATACCTCTACGGCTTTCGCGTTGCGCTTATTAAGGACCTAGACTGCACCTTCTTTGTCTGTTGCTATTGTTATGAGCATAAGATTATCGACGCTGGTGGCGGCGGCATATACGAAACAACGCTATCGACGTCGACCTTAGCGCGCCATTTAGAGCAGAATAAACGCGGCTATCGTTACGCAGCTCCAGGCAAAGCGCACGCTGCGACGAAGGCAGGTAAGAGCGGGCTGCGCGCTGTCTTTAAGGCCGGCAAAGTTAAGGTATCCTAAGACGTTGCTAACGAGCTTGCCGGCTTTAGCATTCAGGATTTTTGACATGCTGCTGTCGCATGGCTTGTTGAGAACAACCATCCAATTTCTGAGTTTGAGTCCCCCGCGTTTCGACGGCTGCTTGAAGCTGCAAATCCTGAGGCAGTGGCGGCATTGTGGACCTCCTATGCGAGTGTTTCACGCTTTGTAATGCGCCGTTTCGACTTTATGCAGCCGCAGGTTGTTGCTGAGCTGTCGCAATCAATAAGTAAGGTCTATATTAGCTTTGACAGCTGGACGACTAAAGGCGGCAAGCGTGGCTTCTTAGGCGTTGTTGCTTACTACGTTAACAGCGTTGGTGACCTTGTAGACGTACCTATCGCGCTGCCGCAGCTGACGGGCGCTCACACTGGCGAGAAGATTGCTGAAGTAGTTAGCAAAACGCTGCAGCAGTTCGGCATAAATCCGCGTACAGTTGGCTACTTTATGCTTGATAACGCTACTAACAACGACGCTGCTGTCCTTAAGCTCGCGCAGTAGATGGGCTTCATCGCTCCCTATCGCCGCCTCCGTTGCGGCCCTCACATCCTTAACCTTATCGGTCAGACGCTACTCTGGGGTAACAACGACGACGCGTACGACAATGATAGCGGTGAGCTTGCTGCTGAGAGCGAGTTAATGCGCAAATGGCGCGAGGATGGGCCTTTAGGCGTGCTTCTTAGCGTTATTAACTACATTAAAACGCCGTAACAACATGAGCTTTTTAAAAACTTTCAGCGCCTCGCTAACGCTGAGCTGCCCACAGATTAATACAGGATACTTGAGCCAATCAAGCCAGTTGTCACGCGCTGGAACTCGTACTACTCTGCCTTTGAGCGCGCCGTGGAACTGCAGCCAGCAGTTAACGCCTACGCTAACTACTATATACGCCGCGTGCGAGATGAGGACACGTACGCGATAAGTCGCGGCAATAAGCTGCCGGAGGCAGCGCCCTGGATGCGATCGGACGGGCTAACAGCCGCCGATTGGGCGGTCGTTACTGAGTACATAGACGTACTAAAGCCGCTAAAGTTGGTAACAAAGCGGCTTGAAGGTCGCGGCAAAAGTGGCCGTTATGGCGCTATTGCTGAGGTTATCCCAGTCTTTGAGTTTATACTTACTTACTACGAGCAGCGCGTCAAGGTGTACGA
This sequence comes from Pseudopyrenochaeta lycopersici, assembly GCA_003313425.1. Taxonomy (NCBI): domain Eukaryota; kingdom Fungi; phylum Ascomycota; class Dothideomycetes; order Pleosporales; family Pseudopyrenochaetaceae; genus Pseudopyrenochaeta; species Pseudopyrenochaeta lycopersici. Next base: position 183,063 of record NHZP01000072.1, read on the forward strand.
GGCAGTCGACTATAATGCGCACGACGACGCGCCTGAGGACCATCTCGCGATCAACCTTCGCGCTGCCTGGGCGAAGGCTAGCGATTACTACAATAAACTCGACCTCTCACCAGCGTACTACGCGGCAACGATACTCTATCCGCGCTATAAAACTTACTGCGACGTTGCCTGGGCTGACAAGCCTGAGTGGCTGGACGCTAATAATTGCGCGTTCCGCGCGCTTTGGGCTGAATACAACCGCTCACCACGCCTAGTGAGGCGGCCAAAGGTTGTTACCAACGATATTGACGAGGCTATTGAAGCCCTCATCGATCCTGAGGCTAGCGCGGCTGCTGAGGACAGCGAGATAGACGAGTTTAATAGGTGGAAGAGGTGCGAGCCAAGGGTTGAGAAGGGTAGTGATGCCGCAAACTTCCCAATTAAATACTGGGTAAGCTTGCGCGATTGCTACCCTAATCTCTCTAAGATGGCTATCGACGTCATCTCTATCCTAGCGTCAAGCTGCGAGTGTGAGCGTATGTTCAGCGAGCTTGGCGACCTGCTTGAGCCCCGAAGGCGGAAGATCTCACCCTAGTTACTGGCTGCTATTCAGTGTATAAGGCGGTGGTATAAGGCTGGCTTTGATCAAGGCAGCAGCGTTGCTACAGCAAGAATAACTGACACTGAAATAGACGCTATATACAAGTTGTGCTATTGGGGCCAGGAGGTCGAGTAATTAGTATAGCCGAGCGATCTCTACAACAATAAACAATCAAGCCACCGATCAAGCTTCAAGCCAAGCCAGCCTCATCTAAGCAATCAAGTCAAACAAGTCAAGCCTAACGACTCCAAATCAAGCCTCAAGCCAAGCCGACGACGAGGGCTTGATCGGCTTGATTGTTGACATCTCTGGCGCAGAGGAGGGCGAAGCAGAGCACCCGTCGGATCTTTTAGACGAGATGAGAGAGCGCTTTATGGTGCGAGGGACGCGAACTGCGTTTGACTGGGCCTACCGTCTTCGCTCCTATGCAAAGAAGATGGTTAACAATACTACCTCCCTTGGCTACATATCATGGTCAGAGGATGCACAGACCGTTACTTATCGAGACACGACACTGAGCATGACCTCTCTTCGAGATTTTGCTGCCGACCAGGTGCACAGAGCCCAGCTAGAATTAGAGGAACTCTTCCTCCTACATCCAGACGAGTGTCGTGAGGACGTTGTCCCCTCTGTGTCGCTCCACCGCCTGAAGGACGACCATGCCAACAGCCAGAAGCACTGGAATTTCCTCAAAGACCCCCGGAACGTGGATCAACTTCAGATTGGCAACAACTGGCTCCTTAATAGAGTGCTCGAGAACGACTGGCTAAAGGACGAGATGATGAGCTTTACTCCAGAGCACCAGGTTCGCTGGAAGAAGGACGTAGTTCAGAAGTACTTCTCCCGGGTGGATCAGTTCCTTGAGCGGCTACTTCTCCTCATCCATATCACTTCTGGTCAGCCTGCCCGTGGCACTGAGCTCTTGGGCTTGCAACCTAGCAACACGACGCAAGGACATCATCGGAGCATCTTCATAGAAGAGGGCTTGGTAAGCACGGTGACATCCTACCACAAAGGTTACAACATTACTGGGTCTACTAAGATTATACATCGATATCTACCAAAGGAGGTTAGCGAACTGCTTGTATATTATCTCTGGCTCGTCCTACCATTTTGGCAGCAGCTTGACGTGCTAGTCTATAAACGAAAAGAGCCGCCTTCCTCATTCCTTTGGCCGAAGGGAACCGGGAGTTGGAAATCAAGTAGGCTAACCAAGATACTCGTCCAAGAAGGAGAGAGACACTTCCAAACCAGCCTAAATATCGTAATCTACCGCCACATCGCGATCGCGATCTCACGCCAGCACCTTCCTTGTGGTGGATTCAAGCGAGACTACGGCATGGACAAGAAACTAGCGGACGAACAGGCGACCCACGGTACTTGGACCGCAGGGACAATATACGCCAGAGGCATGCAAGAAGCACCAGGTCATGTTAAGATGCGGAGCATGGAGTACAGAGCCGTAAGCCGGGAGTGGCATAGCGTTCTTGGTTTTCGAGTGTATCATGGAGCCCGAAAGCAACCACTCACTAAACATGTAGATTAGAGTAATACCTTTAGGTAGTTAGAGGCATCGGTAGCATAAGTAATGCAACATATAATAGTAAGATACTAATTGAAAAGCATGAAATAGTAGATTACAGCACTCGATCTACGCCTGAGGCCTGCAGAGCTCAAGTAAGGTAAGCTGACGCATAGGACGAGCGGGTGCAGGGCTTTTGGCGGCGGTTCTCGACTGCGCAGGCTCAACGTCATCCTCATCGTCGTCGTCGCTGTCTTCGATCTCGTCGACTTGAGTTGCGGGCGCAGGCGCTTCTGCTTCAATGTAGAGCGTCTCCTTCTCGCTAATCGAGCCGCCAGCAATGCCCTCGGAGCCTAGCCAGGCATCTAACGCGATGCTTGCTTTGTGGGCAACAGGGTTTACCTTGACAACCAGCTCTAGCCAGATATGCCAGTATCGGATGCGAAGATCGTTCTCCACCCACGAGTTGGTGACGATGTCGTGCGGCATTAAGCAGAGCATCCCCCAGCCCAGGGTCTTGGCTGCCTCGTACCAGCGAAGGGCTTGGTGCAAGCGCCTCTTGAACCTCTGCCGCTGCTCAGGCGTTGGTGTAGTGGAGACCAAGGGCAGCAAGGCGTCCATGGCCTCCGAACTGACCTTGCCCTTGCCGTATCGGTTGTGGCTCATGTTGCGGCTCGACGCGGCATCCTGCGTCCGGATCTGGTCCACCTTCTCCGTGTAGGCCTTGCCGAGGAAAGCCATGGCCCAGCGGTACTTGATGTGGATGATGTCTAGCTCCTGCTCGTAGCGATCGCACAGACTCCAGGCTGAGGCGAGTGCGCTCTGGGGTACGGCTGAAGAACTACTCCTCTGCGACAGCTGCCAGCGGTTGCGGGAGGAAGCAGGCGGGCGGCTCTCGCCAGGCTCTTGCACAAAAGGCGTTCCATGGGTGCGCCAGCTTCGCAGGAAGGCAGCAGCAGAGGCCTGGGAGGAAGCGTTGCCGATAGCACGCGCCTTGTCGAGCATGCCGGAAGCTGTTGCGTAAGGCGCTGCGGCGCTGCTGAAGAGGTCTTGGTCCTTGTCGACAGGCTGCTTGATGATCCAGGCGACGAACGGCTCATCCTGCTGCGATATCGAAGCATAGGCGCCGTGTTCCTTGCGAGGCGCCTTCTCTGGCGGAGCTACCAGGCCGAGGCCGTTTTTCTTCTTGATCCGGGTCGCCTCCAGCTTCCGGGTGCGATCTCGCTCAGCACGGCGGTTGTTGTTGGTGACCGTCGTGATCTGAGCGGGTTCCTCCTGGCCGGCTTGTCCGTGGACAGGCTCCTCACGCTGGCCGGACTCTGACAGCTGCGGTGTTGCTGGGCAAGGAGACTCTGTACGGAGTCGGGGGCGCTTTGACGGCAGGGCTGGCGTGGACGCAGCAGCCCACGGCAGTGTGGTTTTCAAGCCCGAGCTTGTCGAGCCAATGGAATCGAGCGCCATCAATCGAGCGTCGAGTCAAGTCAAGCCTTGAATCGAGCCTCGACAAAATGGTTGCCATGCCGAACGCCACCGATTGAAGCCACAAACAAACCCACGAGATCTCACAGAACCATCCGAATTACATCAAAAATCATCCTGCATTGATTTACCAGCTTCCGACATGGTGTCTGAACTCAATTCCTCATTCACAAACCTTTCAGTTGATGAGTCTCTCACCAGTGACACCACTGATCTGACAGATGCAGCATCACAGTCTAGTAAAACTAGAGGAATAGCAGCGATTGCAACGAGAGAGCACTGTCGGCAGCCGGGTCCAAATGAGCCGGAAAAACAAGGGAAAAACCGACTTTTCTATTGCAAATACTGCACGGATGTTTATCGAACCCAGGCAAGCAACACATTTCGAAGCCATCTTGCAAAGGTCCATGGCATTGCTGTGGTTGAAGGTCTTGGATCGATTCATCAATCAACTGTCGATCAGCTTGAACGTCTTTACTCGAAAGCCTTGTCTGCCGGGGAAGCGTTGCGAAAGATAGACTCTTAAGTCTTTTAAAAGGCCCTTGACAAGGAAGTTATCACAGAGGCACTAGCGACATTAGTGCTCTCTCAGAACCTGTCATTTCGCGTAGTTAAATAGCCAGAATTCTACGCCTTTTGTCAGACGCTCAATCCAGAGGTTGAAGGCTACATAATAAGTGCGCACTTAGAAATTAAAAAGAAGATTAAGGTGCTTTACGACTGTTAGAAAGATTCTATTTGAAAGAGCCTTTAGTCTTTAATCTTAAAGGTCTATCTTGTAGTTGATGTATGGTCATCTCCTAACAGGCACCTTCTACTTAGCATCTGCGCCTATTTCGTTGCTGAACGAGGAACTAATACCTCCAGGCTTCTTATTAGTCTTTGTATAATTCCTAGTTATGCTAGAAAGGAGCAATTCACGGCTCTTAAGCTAGTTATTGAAGATTTCGGCATTGCCTAGAATATTAGGTCTATTATTAGTGATAATGCAAGCACAAACGATACTCTTTGCTCTGCGATTAGTAACTATCTTAAAGAAAAAGATGTCCCTTAGGATGAAAATACTTATCGTATACGATGCATTAGCTACATTATTAATTTGACCGTCTAGTTATTCCTCTTCTATAACTTTATAGGTGTGGAGATAGTGGGCTCGTTTGAAGAGCAGGAGATTATAGTAAGAGAGAGCTATTGTAGAGCTATTAAAGCTATACAAAAATTATTTTGAGTTATAGGTCCCTTAGGCAAGCTTTACGACATCGTTGTCTTCGTACGAGCGTTAAGCGGTCGTACCCAGGCCTACATGGCAGCGAACCGACAGGATCCAACTCAATCATGCCTCTTTGCGGCTTAGTCCCGGTTCCGGTTGAGCCGCTAACCGTAGTTGGTTAGATTCCGCGTCCCCTGAACCAGAAGTCAGGGGCGACCCCTTCCCCTACAACACAGCACTGCAGAAAGTTACAACTGACTGACTGACGACTACTACTTCTTACCAGCTGTTGTATTCTTGCTAGTGATAAGCGACTTTGATATTATTCTTATGCGCTCTACACGACCATGGACTATCTATACTGGCAACCCAGTCGATCAAGGATGCGTCCTGCAACACGGCTCTACCAACTCAACTCAAGCTCTAACTACAGCTACAGATACGGTAAATCTAGCTTGCCTTTATCCTCGATATTGGTAATCCCTTCAGCCTTTATATAATGCTAACGTGCGAGTTCTCTATAAAAGGAGAAGAACAATAATGCACCAGAGATTATAACCTACCTACAGGGCTACGGTTACCTGCTCTGCATTTCCTGCAAAAGTGTGATTCCTTTCAAGCTGTTATACCATCACCTGCGACACTACCACAATATCAGCTATGGGGTGTGTCAGGCGATAGTTGGCCAGTACGACGGCTTGCCTGTAGCGCAGAAAGATGCAGATGTCACGCCATTACCTAGCGGCAGTTTGCAGCTGCCATTCCTCGCTGCTCCGGTCCGTGGATATAGCTGCTTGCATTGCACCTGGCTCGCGGTCAATTGGGGCGATTTCCGGAAGCATTTAACCGAAGCTCATAATCTGAGAAAGGAAAAAGTTCAGAGAGAGGATGTCTCATGCTTCCTTCAACAATGGATCTCGTACAGGAAGATAGGGCGATATTGGCGCGTAGACATGACCCAGGCAAACACTATTAACTCTCTAAAATCAGGAACAGAACAAGAGCGAGCAGAAGAACGGCTAGCACCGGGGGGAGAAGAAGATTGCTGTGACCCAGATATGGGTGAGCTTCTCCGCATGGAGGACGAGGAAGAGCAAAGGCTCGCAAATGAAGTCCAAGTAAACTCATCTCTCCCAGCCGAACTAGAGCACGATGAGAATACACCCTGGCTTCGTCAGTCTGGGTGGCCGCGTTGGTTCGCATGCAGACCGCTTCATGTAATTGCAGCTACATCACAGCTTCCCTCGCCCAAACACGAAGATCTCTATCTTGGATCGTGGAACGGCACTGAATGGATTAGCTGCTCATCTACAGAGAGAAAGCTCTTGAGCCTTGTTGAGCTTGCTACTTGCGTGTTGGATAGATGCGAGGAGACCATATCGTCTACATCGCGTGTTCTTCGCTGCTGGTTACGTAGTTGGGGTCCGCACTACTGTCCCATCCCATTCGAGCTTCCAAAGCGACAAGCTACCCAAAAGAAGTACCGCTCGTACTGCTACCGCTTTCTTTGTTATGTCTTTCGAGCGAGGCAGGTTTGCCTAGCACAGGGCCAGGACGTGTACGATGTCTACGGCCTTACACTTACTGCACCCCAAGCAGAGATAGTAGATACTATCTGGGCGGAGTTGGGCGAGTTCCTGCCAAATAGAGCGGGGGGAGACCTGTCCGATCCCTTGTTACCATTGCCTCAACCATCGCCTTGCATCCTCGAAACAACATTTCGGCTGCTCGTTCTCTTCTGGACGGACACTTCAATAGACGGCGATTCAGGAGTGAAAGCGGTCGCTCACTTCTCTGGCGTGCTAGGAATCCACCCGTATAAGCTAACTCTCCGCACCGCATACGACTATACTCCGTATCTTTCAGCCTTAATCTGGGTAGGAAGGCTAGTCCTCCTTGAATATGCACTCCCATTGCGAGCTTATAGTTCGCTGAAACCTCCTCTCCAGGCACGCGTGGCATATCCAGATCAGGAGTTAAGGCTGCTCCGAGAGATCCGGCCAAAGTACCTCCAACGCGGAACCTTCGCGCCTCTTGGGTATTTGGTCGAGCGCCTCCAACATGGCAGAGCTATAGCAAAGCGGGAAGGTGCGAGGACCAATATCTCCTGGTCGCCTGATGGCCAGATGCTCGAGGTCAACGGATCTCATGTCACTTTAGGGGAGCTGCGCTATACAGTCCACTCCCTTCTGGATAGAATTAATCACGAAGCTCGCGAGTTGATGTTTCACTGGTGGCCTGATGTCAATCTGCATAAAATTAAGGACAACCTTGTAAGCTATCGACCAGGCTATTCATTCTTAGAGGAGCCTGAGAATGACCTGCGAATGAGCTTTAAGCATCTTAGCCGCCGAGCCTTCTCACATCAGGGGGGGAGGCTAGCCCTGCAAGGCTGTGGGCGCGGACGAGCGCTTGATTATCTACGGAGACGTGACAATCTGGTCAGACTCCTCTTTGCGGGAATTCATATGACCATCGGCATGCCCGCGAGGGGTGAAGAGATCCGCATTATTCGCTGGGCGAACACTATCGCTGTACAACGCAACATAATTATTCATAAAGGACGAATAATGATAATATTCTCGTATAATAAAGTATCTACGACAGCGAATCACTCGTTCTATATTGTTCGGGTGCCATGCCCAACAGTAGAGCGAGCCTTATTTCTATACTTAGCCTATATCAGGCCATTTAGCGACTTACTCACCCGACAATTAAAGCTCGTTAACGAAAAAACAAAGACTAATCCACATCTCTTTTCTATTAGCAACCGTCCTACAGTCTGCTTCAGCGCAACTGATTGCTCGAAGAGCCTAGAGCAGGCTACGGCAGCCTGCCCTATTCGGCTTCAGCTGAGCATCTATCGTCACATCGCTGTTGCCATTAGCAAGAGGCATATACCAACTCTGCTAGAGCCATTCGATCCGAATATTCCAAAGGACCACGATGGCTTCCTTCATCTGTTAGCTTTCCAGACAGGCCACACCCCGTCGATTCATGCAAGCGCGTACGCTCTCGAACGAGGATACCCAGCTAGACTACAGCCAGAGCTAATCGACCGTTACTTTGAAAATAGCTTTGTCTGGCATCGATTTTTAGAGATTACTGCGGAGAGATATATAGACAACGGATTAGATAGAGGCCAATTAGATCAACAGATGCTACGAGCACTGGCGCCAACGACGACACCAGCACGTCAAGCAGCAGATACTAGCGCATCAGACAAGGATCTTCCCGTGCTAGATACTGGAGATGAGGAGATGGTAGAGGTAAGAAGGCTTGAAGAGAGGCAGCTGCAATTAGGGAAGCGCAGCCTGAATAGCGAATCGCGCTCCTTCAGGCGGGAACAGAGCGTATCACGTCCAAGCAGAAGGAGCAGCAGCGACAGCAGCAGCAGCAGCAGCAGTAGTAGTCTAATGACCACAAAAATCGTTGATATGCAGCAGCAGCTTGACGCTCTCCTCCAGGAAAGGGCTACGAAGCGTCGAAAGCGCCACTTACGCCCTTGATATCTAGGTGCGGAGCGAAGTCAATCTAGTTGGGGCTCCCAGCTAGTCTTCCTTAAATCTGGAGTTATTACTCTGAATATAGTTACTCAATGCAAAAGATGGCAAGAAACTTGATAGTATCAACACCAGTGTCTGTAGCCAACAATCTTGTACTTAATGTTGATTACTAGAATATAGTTACTTATAACTAATATTTATAACTAATATTTAAATCCTACATTATATAGCAAGATAATTCTATTGCATTAAACTATGTTATATTCGTCGCAAACGAGAGAGTAATTATCTGTACCCCCTGCTGCACCGCAGTACCTGTTACAGGCTTAGATACTCACCTGCGAACCTGCCACCGCGTACCTCTCAAGCTGCGGCGAATGACGATAGCACGATTTGATAACCTGCCTGCTGCACAATCCTTTAATGATCTAGCGCCTCGAAAGGATGGATCGACGCTACTCTCTTACCTTCCTCCACCTGCACCCGGATTTTATTGTCCATGCTGTACAGATTTTAGGACTATTAACTGGCGTCAGATGAAAAGACATGCGAAGGTGGAACATGAGATCAGCGCTCCTGAGTGCGATCAAGATCAATCCAGATACAAATGTTACCTGCAGAGCTGGACGAAGAACTGGCCAAAATACTGGGTAGTAACCCTGGACAACAGCTCTAGCCAGCAAGAGATCCATACACAACCGCAATCTACAAGGGAAAAGGAGTACCTAACGCGAATGGATGATGATGAAGAAGAAGAACAGCGGTTTGATGGGGAGCTCGGCACGATCGCTCTAGACGCAGAGCTAGAGCACGACGAGAACACCGAGTGGCTTCGGGGCTGTGAATGGCCGACATGGTTTGCTCACAAGCCTGTTCATCTTATCGTCGCAGCTGCAGCATTGCCCTCCGCGAAAACATTAGAGGATCTCCAACTAGGCCTTTGGAATGGTTTCGAGTGCGTAAGCCCAGCATCGACAGAGAGGATTATTTGGAAAATACTAGAGGCCAGCAAGATCGTGTTTCAGCGATGCGAGATGACACTCCAGCAGACTCCGCGTGTTTTGCGTTGCTGGCTTCGGAGCTGGACCCCTTCTTTCCTTCCCTACCCATTCGAGCTGCCTCAACGCGAACAGACCCGACGAAGATATTACATCATCCACGAGCGGTTCCTGTGCTACATATTCCGAATCCTAGCACTGTCGCGTAGCATAAGAGAGCCCACAAGCGTAATCTCTGGGTTGCAGCTGACTACAGCTCAGCTAGCTATGATGAACCATATCTGGGACCATCTTTCTGTTGTCAGCCAGCAGGCAGACTGCGGGGTATTGCTCCAACCATCACTAGATGGTGTCCACGAGAATCTATTCCAGCTTCTTGTCATGTTTTGGACGGACCAGTCGCACGATGGAAACATGAGCCGTAGTGCTATCATACATTTTTCTGGGGTTTTAGGAATTCATCCTATAGAACTATGTTTCCGTAAACCCTATGATTATACGCCATTCATATCAGCGCTCTTGTGGGTGGGACGTCTAATCATACTCGAGTACGCCCTCCCGCTTGCACCATATAATCATCTCAAAGTTCCTTGGCCTGAGCGCACTACCTACGCCGACCAAGCACAGCGATTGCGTGAGCACATCCGACCTAGATATCTTCAACGAGGAAGCCTTGCACCGGCCGGTTACCTCATTGAACGGCTCCAGCATGGACGAGCGATTGCTAGGCGCGAGGGCCCTCGAACGAACATATCCTGGTCTCCGGATGGCTTAACGCTACATATTGCCGACATCAAGGTTCACATGCGACAATTTCGAGAAACGATCCACAGCGTTATAGCAGGTTTGCAGAGTCTTGCACAAGAGCTCCTTTTCGATTGGTGGCCAGACATCCAGCTCGATTCCGTGCAAGATAATCTTGCGACTCACCGCCCTGGGTTCTCGTTTCTAACACACCCCTCTAACAAACTCCAGGGGTCTTTCCGCGCTGTGGATAGACTGGCATTCTCAGAGCAAGGCGGGTGTTCACTAGAGACAAACAGAGGAAGGCTTAAGCTGAAGCAGTACCTAAAGAAATGCGACAAGTTTGTTCGTCTACTTTACGCAGCAATGCACATGACGGATGGCATGCCAGCGCGTGGGGAAGAGTTTAGGGTGTTACGCTGGGCCGATACAGTCTCCGTGCGCCGAAATATCTTTATCTACAAAGGAAGGATAATACTTGTTTTTGCGTACAATAAAGCAAACACGAACACTAACAATTCCTTTTACATTGTGCGCTCTCCCTGTCCTTTAGTCCAAAGGATCCTTTACGTGTACCTCGTATATATACGCCCGTTCTGCAGGCTTGTTAGCCGAAATCTAAGGCCCTGTTCTAAAAGTTCGACAAACCCTTACTTATTCAGCACGCACGAGAGCGCAACAGCATGCCTTACCTCGGATCAGGCTCACTCGAGCCTAAAAAGTTCAACAGCTGGATGTTCCACTCCCATGACTACTAGTCTATACAGGCAAATAGCGGTCAGCATCGCCAAGAAGCACCTCCCAGCTCTTGTTACACCATTTGACCCTAACACGCCTAAAGATTATAATGGCTTCCTCCAGCTTCTTTCTTTTCAAACAGGTCACAGACCAGTCACCCATGCCAGTGCATATGCGCTTGAGCATGGATTTCCGACCAAACTCCAACCAGATCTTATCGACCGATACCTCGTGAACAGTCACATGTGGCACGAGTTTACATTAACCCGAGAAGAGGACGTTCTAGATTATAGTCTAGCAGCTGCACACTATGACCCAAGCAGTACCTCGCGAGTCAGCTATTGCCCAGACAACGTCACTCTAAGGACGCCAGAGTGTGTCACACCTGAGACGAGCGATGTAGATTCATCAGATAGAGCCTCGCCTACACGGACCCGAGATCAAAGACAAAAAAGAGGGAAGAAGCGACAAAGAGAAATTGAGAGTTGTAGTCCTCTAACAAGAAAGATTCATATTATGCAGCGACAATTGCACAATCTTGTCCAAGAACGCGCTACGTCAAAGAGAAAACGAGCTTCATACCAACATACCAGCCGAGATTACGGAGGGCCTAATTCAGTAACCGAGCTAGAGAACAGTGATTTGGAAGATAGAAGAGTGCTTCAGGCAGGGAGTGGAGTTCTATATGTACATAAAAAGGGTGTGAAGCGCAAAGTCTACAATTCAGAAGCGCACAGTACTCGCCCTTCAAGATCTAATAAGCGGAGAAAGGTTAGTATATAGATCCTATAACGCTACTCTGCTCTAAACCTAGTACCAAGATAAGGCCAGGGGTGAGGCCTTCCTGAGAGGATAGGGGTTTCCGTACCCGAATGGTGCCCGAATAGGCTTAAAGAATGGAATATTCAGGGGCTCTATTTTTACGGCGAAAGTTGTACACTACAGTCACTTTTTTTTATTAAACTTTTTATACAAAAACTACTTACTAGCATCTAGAGATTCTTATTTTATAACTTGCAGCCCTAAACAGTAACGTGTATACTAAGATAGGGTTAGGGTTTACCCCTAAATATAGAGTTCTGGCTGGACGCA